>BSBK01001601.1:600000-1065000 GCA_027943335.1 Chamaecyparis obtusa | reverse complement strand
CTTAGGCACGTCACATACCCCAACAACCTTTGAGAGGATTTAGCGCAAGACATTCTCACTATCACATTTTAGAATAATAGGTGACTTTACCTTGTTCCTCGAGCTAGAGCATTATCCTCGGATGCTTCTTCAAAACAACACATTATTTTCAATTATAAAATAACGGAGCTTTATCAAATCTACAATCATTCTTGACATTTCACCATTTACATTAATATTTTAGATGATTTATGCCATCATACCCATCTTTAGTTAAAACACCACTAGATGCTTATCAACATTAGGACAATAAACATTCCTCTTGCTTGTAAATATAGTTAAAATGATGTGAATTATTTTATGAATTCAAAGGGAAATACCAAGAGAAGAATTAATGGTGTTGTAAAATACAACAAACATTGTGAAAAACTTTTATTTTATTCAAATTATGAAAAATCCATTTAATTTGGAAAGTCTTGTAAGTGAGATGTATGCCTAAAAATCAATCCAATTTAGGAAAACTTCTAGAAGAGATCTATGCTCGAGCCCATAGAAGTTAGGAAATCTCATGGGAGATTTGTATGCCCATGAAATTCATATGTGAGAGATGATACAAATTGGCAATCTCAATAGACAAGATGAATGTCACACGATAAACTTAGCTTAAAATATGTATGTCTATCACTCCCCTTAATGGCTTTGAATTGATCCTCTTTATACATTTTCAAGGAAACAGAAAGATCACCACATCTTCGTCTTCATTAGAAGTTGAATGGACAATCTCAAATTAAAATATCATTACAGTTGACTGAAGATAAAATTAATTAAAATATCTTATTTAATTGAAATTTTACCTTAAATCTAATAATCCCCCCCCCCCCAACTTAAGGGGAAATAGGCCCCACTACCCTATCATTTGACAAATGAATTAATGATGTTCCATATCATAACAACCCTACTATGCAACTTGAATGGGCATTAGAACTAACTTTGTATAATCAAAATCATAACTTAATTATTCTTCGACATTGCTCCATGTTGGATGGATAGGATCTCTGTACTAAAATGTTCCACTTCAAAATACTGCATATACACAATTTTATTCATAGGAGGTTGGTGACTTGTACTAACTCACATAAATGGGATTCAAGTGTTGCATATACTTCATCTTCCTACAAAGTTTCTTACACACACGAGTGTCTTGAACACACAACCTAAAATTATGCCTTTTACTAGAATCACTGACACAATCTTGCAATCATTGAGAAAAACCCTCAAGTTGGTACTCACTAAAGCTGATGTTTGAAATCTAGTGGTCATGTCCTTTTTTGGTAATTAATTTCATGATTCATAAGGAACATATTAATGTATTAATACACAAGTTGATCAATTGTACCATCAATATTAGAAAATAGAAATTGATAATTAATTTATGTAATTAATTAAGAATGAATTATTAATCAATAATATATGACATAATCAATATTATTAATAATACTATTACAACCTATTAATTAATATATAATTAATATCAATATTAATCTCTATTAATATAAACAATTAATTAAAATAAATTAATTATACAATACTATTATCCATATTATTAATGTTAATAATATACAAGTCTGTCATGTGATAATGTCTAAAGTCCCAACCCATATTGCAAAGGGACATGATACTTAAGAGGGAAAAATAAATAAATAAAAGCAACAAAATAGTAATAAGAGAGGGGATTATTTAAATTTCAACGTAAAACAAGAAAATAAATGTAGGAGAAAATTAAGGAGGAAATATAGGAGAAAATCAAGGAGGAAATATAGGGGAATATTAAAAGGAAAGAAACATTGAATAAGCCAAAAAGAAAGATATCCCAAGTGGAAAGAAGGTTAGTATATCTTTGTTTGAGTTAATTGTTGGAATAAGGAGAGATAGGTACTGAGAGGGGAGGGGTGAATCAGTGCCCACAAAACTTTAACTCACTAACCTTTCAGATCTACAACAGCAAACAGTGATAACCTTCCAAAATAACTTGCATCTAACACATGTATCATTCATCCATTCAACTTATGAAAGTAAATAACATGAAATCAATAATATGACAATCAAATAATACAAGTATTTTGGTAACGCAGAAACCCTTGTTAGAAGGTAAAAAATGCAATGGGGATGACACCCAAAAATTCTTCACTACTGTAGATAGAAAAGGTTTGCCTATTTGGGCTACACGTTTTGATCACTTCTGGTGATGTTACCCTGTTAGGAGTAACATGTTAGATCAGCTAGATCTACCTAGTTATAGGATTTTAACAACACTAATGAAGTGTGTACTCGGTTAAGAGATTTACATAAGATTGTCAAGTCTACTTTGTTAACAGATTTAGCCAAAAACTCTATTATAATTGTTAGAAAGCAATAGGAAATTATTTGCTAATGACAACTTGATTTTCTGATACATATCTATAAAGTACTGACAAAATATCACCTTTTTTGTGATGTATCTCTGCTCTGATTTGCTTGGTTAGCCTATTCTGATTCTGCTTAATCTGATAAACTTCTGAATACTGATCTACTATGTCAACTAATAGACTTGAAGTTAGGCAAGTGCGTGAAGTGCTCTGTAATTCATACATCATTTCACATCACAAATGATGCAAACATACATTTATATAGCATACTACTTTATGCCGCTTAACAAAATTAGGTTACACATCTTAGACAAAACCCTAAGATCTACAGTATAGAAAAATGACCTAGATCAAACTATTACATAAGATATACATTACATTTAATGAGTATCTTGACAATAAATATTCCTTGATCTCGGTAAACCATTTTCTGATCTGTTGTAACCATTTGCATAGAAGAATGTGCCATTCCTGATTACTATGTCATTTCCTGTGATCATTGGTAAACACTGTATAAATTGCTCGGTGTATACTGGTGCTCGGTGTTTACTATCGCTCGGTGTCGATGTTTGCTGGTGCTTGGTAAACTGTCTAATGATCGGTGTAAAAGCTTTAACCAACTGGTCTGTTTTGCTTCTAGTTACCGACTAGCTCAATTTAAGTAACCGATTGATATTGTAGATAACCTTTGATACTAATGACAACTTTTAATGCTCAATAGAGATAACAATCTCCCCCTTTGGTATTAGTATCAAAAATTGAATGTATATAGACAAAATTTTCTATATATACTTTATATCTCTACCATATACATATATACTTATCAAAATTTCTATTTACTCCCCCTCGGTGCATGCTCCCGGTAATATGTAGTATACGTAGCATCTGTGTACATATTTAGCATATTGACATATACATTGATTTCCCTCTTTTTTATTGTAATGCCAAATACAAAAAGTAAATTGTATACTCACATCTTGTCAAAAATGTCCTGATGGGTTTTCTTCATAGACTCCAAGAGGTTATCCCATTCCTCTTTCAAGTTGGTGAGAGCAATATGCTCAAGACCAACTTGTGCATGCATGTCAAAGATATTCTCCAACACAAAAATTTCAGGTGTTGCAACAAGTTGTTCCTCTTTGACAATGTGTTTCTAAAAAATCTTCAGGTATGGAAGGAGTTCTATCTGTAACTCAGTGACTTGATTGGTGATCTCCTCTTCTTGTTTCTTGAGATCTTCTATCAACTCTCAGAGTTCCTGAACTCGGTGAATGTGCTTTGAGAAAGTGTGTGGCTCGATGATAGCGGCATTTGCACTGGTCTTGATTTCATTTTCCAGACCTTTGATCTTTTCACTGATCTCAACAGTGAAGGTTTCCACAATGCATAGCTTCAGTAAGAATTGACAAATTAACTGGGTTATAGATTTTATCTCAGTGATTACCTTAGATAATTTGACCTTTTTTATTACCACTTCTTGGCTGATTCTTTCTGCCAGTTTGTCTTGAATTTTTTATTCCACCCTTTCTTCCATTCATTTTTTAGCATCAATGTCTGGGGCATTTATCTTCTTGGTAAGGATAGCAAGTTGATCTATAATAGGAGTATCTTCATCAATGCTCACTTTAGGTACTACCTATTATAAGATATCCCTAACATCCATTAAGATTTCTTTGTGTTTAGCTTCTTGCTTCAACTTTTCTTGTACATAGTTCCCCATATTTTCTCAATTCTTCAGGGCTAAGGGTCCTCGGGTCACAGTCGGGTATAACTATAACTTCGTCTAAAGTGACCAACCCTTTTTCTTTCTTTTTCTTCTTCATTTCTAGTGCAAGGGGTGACTTCTTCACAATGGTAACAAGTACCTTGTCTTCGGCCTTTGGAGTATTCTTCTTAGTTGACACACTCTCTTCCTTCCTCTTCTCCTCGGTAACCTGTGCATCAGTTGAGTGAGTGGGAGCCTCAGATGTGGTGTCAGGTGGGATCACCTTAGTTTCCTTAGGTGCATCTTGTGCCTTAGTTTTTGTAGTGGTTATCTTTGTTCCTTTAGACGTATGTGTCTCTGTAGGTGTATCAGTGTCTTGTTCCCCTGTTGTATCTTTATGTTGCTTGGGATCTGAGTTGTCAGGTTGTTCCTATGAAAGAATTTCTACTACTTCTGCAAGTACAAGAAGCTTGCCCGGTAATGATTTAATTGCACATTCAGTGACTTGAGCCTCATCTTGAGTATGTGTTGGTGCAATATTTACATCCTCATCATCCTTGTCATCAGGATCACCATTTGTGATGTCCTCAATGAGTACATCATCATTGGTTTTCTTCTTCATTTGGATCTCTATGAGATTCAGTGTATCCTGTGAAATATTTATGTCTTCCTTTTCTTCAGTGATATCAATTGATATACTGGAGTCCTTTGACTTCTCTGCTGTAGTATCATCAATGTAGATACCTTTTCCTTTGGAATTTTGTCTCTTTTTAGATAGATTTAAGAATGCATTTTTCTCATCTTGTTCTTTGGCTTTAAAAATTGATTTCCATAGGGAATTGCCTATTTCATCTACACCTGCCATGTTCTCATCTAGTATCATCATGGCTCAGTTCTTTACAACAAATCTTGCTTGATGATTAACCATGAGTTCATCAATTTCTGCTAGGCTTAGATGTGGACCTATCTGAACTAGAGATCTTTCTCTCTTTCTTTTCTCAGTGTCTAGTGCATAAGCCCATTTTTTATTTATTTTATCATCCAACTCCTTTGGTAACGATAGCGCAAATTCTAGTGGAACTCTTTTACACTTTATCATTAGATGGATGATTGCCTCCTCAATCTTTGTTTGATCCTCATTTGACATTTTGTCAAATCTACTAAGTTCCGGATCAGCAAGGTTGTCGTTCTCAATTATATCTTTAATGATTTCTTCTATTGACCTTACCTTGTTACTGACCACTTTGAATTGACTGATGTCATCTTCATTTTCAGTATCATCAAGGTCTTCTCTACCTCTTATCAATCTTCTCCTTTTCTTTGGTGCCTCAGCTGCAACCTTGGATCCTTTCTTTGCATATGTCTTTGTTGGTGAAGAAGCCTTTCATTTTATTACCTTCTCCGCTTCCTTCTTCTATGGTGGTGAAGCTTTAGTTGATGACCTTGTGCTTGCACCTGTCTGTACTAGCAATTGCCTCTTCTTTGGAGCTTTAACAAGAGGAACTAGTGTAGCTTCTTGTTCTTCATCAAATTCGGTTTCCTTACTGTCATATGCCTTGTCAGCCAACATTAACTGACCTTCGGTTGCCTGTTTAACCGATGACTCCTCAGATGAGTCTGCATCCTTCTCAAATTTCTCAGATAAAAACTTTTTCATCTTCTTAGCCTTCCTAGGCATTTTATTAATGGCCAAACCTGTCGTAATTCTAGACTTAGCTTCTTCATAGGTTCCAAACCTAGTGGCCTTGGGGTCTTTTGGTAGTGCTAGCAGTGCTTCAATAGATTTCAAAGAGAAATCATAGTTCATTTCATAGCCCATAGGTGCTAGCCATTTTATTCTAGGTTCAACTACTCTTATCATGGAATGATCTGTGTCTACTAGAAAACAAACATTTGTCTCAAATTTCTTAACTAATTCTCATGGAATTCTACTTCTTTGATTCATATTGGTCTTAAACTCTATAAAGTATGCATCAAAAACTTTATTCACATCATTTCCTAACTTTTTCATCATCTTGGTAATCTGATCAGTTATCGGTTTATTTGTTGTCCAATTTGCTTTACTGACGCCAAGGATATACTTTTGTATATAGAAGAATAAACAAACTAGGAATGAACCAAACTTACATGTGTTTGACTTCTTTGACCTTATAGTCTTCATATTTTCCTATAATTGGTGCAGTAGTATTTCTACAAGATCAATCTGGTGATCTTTCTTCACAATCTTGTGTGCCATGTTGATTGCACTATAGGGTACGTTGTTTAGTATGCTTGATTGAAATATTTTGTACCCGATCACATGTGCTACAAATTTTACTATTGGGTCTTTAATTATTGAAATCTTCAATGCTCGACCGTCCCATACAGCTCCAGTATTCTTCTCAACATCGGTTCGGGAAGAGCTTCGGAAAGCCTTCGCCTTGTCAGTTGTAGGGTAGGCAGTAACCCTATTGATCATTTTCTTAGTGACCTCTACTGGTTTATCCAACCAGAATTTTCCATCATGATACCAACTCAATACAATCCTTATCCAGTCTATTTTGAATGATTGTAGAAAGTGTATGGCGCACGATAACCCTAATTTCTCAATATGTTAATATCCTATTTTTAGTTTTCCATTGGTGCCACACAATTGTTGATATGCCACAATAGTCTCAAAATCTCCTACTCCAATCTTGCAATGAATGTACGACCATACATCTTCTGTTAATAAAACCCTATTTGGGATTCTTGAAAAAGCGCCCATTAAATTTGTTTGTGATGCAATCTTGGGGTGTTGTTTGTACTTCAGTTCATCAAAGTTCGCTCTAACAATTAGATTTACTTCTTCCTCAACACTTTGTGATTTTCTTGCAGATAATGTAGATGCCATAAATCGATTTAGGGTTTCAAGAAGCAATAGGTTAATAAAGTGTTCGGTAGCAAATGTACTTACTCAAAATCATCGAAGAGTGATGTCAGTTTGATCTACAATAGCTTTGAATCCTTCTGAAAATCCCTTTAGCTCAAACTCTTTTCTATGAAATCTTCACGCTTCGAGATCGCAATGTAAAAATGAACTCATGTTTCTCGTGTATTTATAGACTTTTCGATATTCCCACTCAAACTTTTTTGCATTAAATGCTTGACCTACTTTTTGTTCATAACAACTGTCAACTCGATAACAACTATAAAATTTTATTCACTTGGTTAACACACAATTTCTTCATTGGTTGATATGTAAGCTTGGTTAACCTTAAATAGGGATTACCGACGGGTAACCAACTCTTGGTCTTGCATTTACCGATTATGTAACTTTGCTAGCTCTTAACATATAAACCACAATGCATCTCTTTTAATGCAGATTTGGTATGTGCCCATCATATACAAGGAACTGTATGTAAAATGTGATCATTTTGAAATTTCAGTTCCATACATACCTTTATCACCTTAAGTGGAGGTACTGATGTCACCCAATCCAGTGGACAAGGTTTCACCGACAACATTACTTGACTCAGCAATCTTATTAGATGCCTTCTTCCACATAGTGTTCATTATCTTTGTGATATCTACAATAGTGTATCCACACTCAAATACATGATTTTCTTTTGGTGCTCGGTCTCTGCAGTCTTTGCTTAAATGATCGACTTTATGACAGTGCATACATGCCATTCCAGTGTTTATACAACTTCTCGATTGTCCAACCCATCTTTTCCTATTACAATTCATTGCAATGTACCCATATCTACCACATGAAACATAGTTAGCCCATGTGTTATAATCCAAAACATAAGAGTTACCTTGTCTCTTCGGTTGATAAGGCTTGTGCTGTATTTTTTTCTTTGGAGTCCATACTTGTTTCATCTTAGCCTTACACTCTCATGCAGTGTGTCCATGTTTATTACAAGTATAGCATATTTTCTCCACAGTAGTATTGTTAGCAATATTATTCTATTTAGCTCTACACTCATAAGCTTGATGACCATACTTACCACAATAATAACAATATACATTGAATTTAGGAGTGACAGGAGGTTTACCTTGTGCTTTGCTTCTACACACATTAGATGCATGTCCTAGTTTGCGACAGTGATAATATGTCAATGCTTTAGGTTTTTGACTTTGATTGTTGTTGACTTGTTCAGCTTGATGTGATGATTCTCCTTCACCGGTATAGCCTATCCAAGCTCTACTCCCAAATCTTCTTTGATTAATCAGAAAGTCATCAATCTTCTTTGAACTATCCTCAGCCAATTTCTTCATTTCATTATGTTGTTGAGTTTTCACTTCATTTCTTAGTTTCTCATTTTCCTCTCCGAGTCTTGCAACTCCTTCAAGATTTCTTAACAATTCTCCATTTACTCGGTTGACCTCTTGATTCACAGTCATCATTTGATTAGATACTTGAAAATGGTGATCGGTGAGTCTTTGTATTTCACTTTCTTTTTCTTGAAGTTATTCAGTCATTTGTCTTCGGTCATCAATAGCCATATTCCTTTCTTGTTCATCTTGTCTAGCATTGTTCATTGTCTCTACCATTCTCACCATCTGAGATTCTTGAACAAATTGCAGTGCTTTCACTTGTTCGGTTAAATGTTGATTCTTTTCAAACAAATCAAAGATTATGCTTTCAGATCCATCAGAAATACTTCCGAAACTAGATCCAACATGATCAAATATATCATCAATTGCTTCTTCATGATAACCGATCTCATTTTGCAGAATAGCAAGGTTATTCCTTTCAACTAGTAATTTCTTCAGTCCTTCCTTGGCTTTCTTGTACTGTTCAATAAACATTTGCATCTGAATCTTCTGATTCTCAATCGTCTTTTCTAGCTTATACCTCTCCATGACTTAGATCTTTACCCTTCAGTGGTTAAACTATTCAATAAGAGAACTAAGCTTTGATACCAATTGTTGGAATAAGGAGAGATAGGTACTGAGAGGGGAGGGGTGAATTAGTGCCCACAAAACTTTAATTCACTAACCTTTTAGATCTACAACAACAAATAGTGATAACCTTCCAAAATAACTTGCATCTAACACATGTATCATTCATCCATTTAACTTATGAAAGTAAATAAAATGAAATCAACAATATGAAAATCACATAACACAAGTATTTTGGTAACGCAGAAACCCTTGTTAGAAGGTAAAAACTACAGTGGGGATGAAACCCACAAATTCTTCACTACTGTAGATAGAAAAGGTTTGCCTGTTAGGGCTACACATTTTGATCACTTCTGGTGGTCTTACCCTATTATGAGTAACATGTTAGATCAGCTAGATCTACCTAGTTATAGGATTTTAACAACACTAATGAAGTGTGTACTCAGTTAAGAGATTTACATAAGACTGTCAAGTCTACTCTGTTAATAGATTTATCCAAAAACTCTATTACAATTATTAGAAAGCAATAAGAAATTATCTGCTAATGACAACTTGATTGTTTGATACAGATCTATAAAGTACTGACAAAATATCACATTTTCTATGATGTATCTCTGCTCTGAAGTGCTCGGTTATCCTACTCTGATTCTGCTTAATCTGATAAACTTCTAAATACTGACCTGCTATGTCAACTGATAGACTTGAAGTTAGGCAAGTGCTTCAAGTGCTCCATAATTCATACATCATTTCACATCACAACAAACATACATTTGTATAGCATACTACTTTATGCCGCTTAACAAAATTAGGTTACACATCTTAGACAAAACCCTAAGATCTACGGTGTAGAAAAATGACCTAGATCAAACTATTACATAAGATATACATTGCATTTAATGAGTATCTTGACAATAAATATTCCTTGATCTTGGTAAACCATTTTATGATCTGTTGTAACCATTTTCATAGAAGAATGTGCCATTCCTGATTACTATGTTGTTTCCTATGATCATCGGTAAACATTGTATAAGCTGCTCGGTGTCGGTGTCTGCTGGTGCTTGGTAAACTGTCTGATGATCGATGTAAAAGCTTTAACCAACTAATTTATTTTTCTTCTAGTTATCGACTAGCTCAATTTAAGTAACCGACTGATATTGTAGATAACCTTTGATACTAATGACAAATTTTAATTCTCAATAGAGATAATTAGTTTTATAAGACTTGCATGAATTAGATATTAACAATAATATGAAATAAACTTTGGAATAATAGGTTATGAATCAAACATTGAAATAATAGATTATGAAATACATTAATATTGTTGTGAAGTAAACTTACATTTGAAATAACTCAAATATATTGATCAATAAGCTATCAATATACATATGATTGAATATGAAATAAATAGATAATGCAAAGAATTATAAATTCTCGTGATTATAAGTATAAAATTATTTAATAATGGATTTTCTTGATTATAGGTTATTTAATATAAATTATATATTCTTCAAAATAAGATTTGAATTAAATATCAAATATTTTATATAAGTGTATCGATATATTTACTATTTATATATTTGAGTGGAATTAGTACTATGCATCAGGGCATTTATGTTTACTAATATTTTTACTATATGGGGGATAATAATATATACTCAAATAATTATTTAATAATATAGTGTGTGTGGGAAGAGGTGGGTAAATTGGTCACATGATAGAAAGATCCCGAGATAGGTAGAGCCTTGAGGGAATCCACTTGTAGACTATGTAAGTGTCGTAACACTATAAATCTACCATCTTTGTTAAGGTCTATGATTAAGAGTGGAGTAAGAAATTACAGCTTAAGTATATATTGTGAATTAGAGATTAATCTTAATATGATTTAAACACATAATGACATGTGATAATAATTGGGGATTGACATCCTCCTAGTATGAAACATTGCAAATTACCATTCCCAAGGTAAATCCAAACCCTAATTGAAAATTATAGAGAAAACTAAGGTCCTAGTTGGGATCATTACAAAGTGTTGCATATACTTCATCTACCTACAATTTTTTCTTACACACATGAGTGTCTTGAACACATAACATAAAATTATTCCTTCTACTAGAATCACCAATGCGATCTTTGCATCCACTTAGAAAAATTCTCAGGTTGGTACTCACTAAAGTTTATGTTTTCAATCTAGTGGTCATGGCATTTTCTCATAATTGAAAATGCATAAATGATATATTCCAAATAAGGGATAATGATGAGCAACATGAAGAGAAAATTAATCTAGAGAAAAGAAGTCACTTGGAATTGGGTGCCCACAAAGCCTACCAATGAGAGAAACATGATGATAGAGTTGATGATGATGATGAATCACTGCAAAAAGAAAAGGTGATCACCACTATTGTGCATGGTGAGTTGAATTTTTCTACATAATAGGAATCAAGATTAGTAATGTCACAAAATTCAATAGCCCCACTATGTTGTTAGTCACACAAGACATGACTGTTATGTTTGTTTTTCCCTTGGCTTTTAGTTTTATCAATTCTTGAGCTAATAACCTTTAGCTTTTGGTATCTTAGAGTCAGCTAAACTATAGAAAATTAATCACTCTACTTTTTTTCTTTGTCTCCTCCTTGTTGTTGTGTTGGCACTTCAAATTCCACTAGGAATTTATTATTAAGTTTCTATATCTCTGTCACTATTGCTTCCACTAGAACCTCGTGGCCACCTTTATTGACTATCCTTGAAAGGATAAAAAATGGCTTTGATACCACTTCTCTAAATTATTTTGTGAATTTAGAGGAAAATAATAAAAGAAGAATTAATGGTATTATAAAATATAACAGACAATGTGAATCTCTCTCATTCTATTCAAATTATGAAAAATCTAGACAACTAGGATAATCTGGTAAGTGAGATGTTTACCTATAAATCAATCTTGATTAGGCAAGCTCATGGAAGATCTATATGCCCAAGTCCATAAAAGTTAGGAAATCTTGTGGGAAATATGTATGTCTATGAATTCCATATGTGATGTCTTATGCAAATTGGAAATCTTAACAAGCGAGATATATGTCTCCACTTGAAAAACTCATCCTAAATGATATATATCTATCACTTAGCCTATTGGATTCCAATTGACCTTATTTATATGTTATCACTAAGGTTCACATCCTAGCTAGTCCTAGATTCAACCAACCTGTGAAATATGGGACTACTTTAAGGTTGTGGGTACCCTACGAAGAAAGTAGACCTCCAAATTGTTGAACATATTGAGAAGATGTTGGTATTGTTGTCATTTATGTCAAACCTTTATAACTGGTTGCATATCTATATTAGTAGATTAGTGGCAATATCAGTTGGATTTTTTTTGGATGTCGATTAGTTATCTATGTTTTTTTATATGTAGAACATATTATGTACATGCAATTTTTGGTTATGTCATCAGATGTACTTGTTCCTATGATTGGAATTCATATTTTTTGTACATTTGTATGTTTTGTTGATTGTTGAAGCGTGAAGTTTAGGATGGTATTGTTAACCCATTGAGTTTCAGAGTTCTTTTGGGTACCCCTACCACCTAGACATTCTTGTAGTTCATCATTTTTTTTGGTTCAATATTTACATTTTGTTTCTAAACAGACTCTATCAAGTTTCATCTATTGGTTGGTTCAAACGTCTTGTTGATCAAGTCATGGAATTGGTTGTGGTGTTTAGTTGGCTGTAAAATTTACTTATCTTTAGTAATTGTGTTATATAGTGTGTATATCTTAAGGGTGACCAATATTTAGCTCCTATGGTAATGTGGTATGAAGACTTCTTATATATGACCTATCTTTAGGTTCAGTGGTAGCATGTTAAATATCATTATAATATATTTTGTATTGAAGTTGACATGTTTGGTGGCTTGGTCAATATATGTAGTTACCTTATCATGTGTATATATAAACAAACAAATAATTTTTCATCTAAGGTGTGATGGTGAGCAAGTAAGAGAAGAAGGTGATATAGTGTGAGTTTGTTTTGGTGAATTTTTGGCAGCGATAAGTAAAAGGGAGTTGTGCAAAGTGATACAATGGTATCAAGAGAAGGCTTTACATACTATGTTGCAAAAACTTGGTGATTACAAGAAGAAGATCTATAATTGAATCTACCATTGTTGGTGATTACTGAGATATCAAATGGAATTGTTTCATGCACAGGAAGATGTAATTTTATCAATTCACATTTTGTTTGTAAGAAATATTCTGTAATTCATGATTTTGTATAAGTGTAGTTATCCCAACCGATAGTGAGTCAACCAACAGTGAGAAAAATAGCATTGATCCCTTTGTAAAAATCACCTTAACCAATTTTTACTTTCATGAGGATTAATTTCTCTATTGTTTTTCCCATCTTGGGTTTCCATGTTATATCTAGTGTTATGGTGTTCATTGTTCTTGTTCTTTCATGCTTTTATCAGTCTTAATTATTTGAATGGTTTATGTGTATACCAAATCAAAAAAAATTTAGAATAATTGATTCACCCATCTCTTAGTTATTGATTCTATTGAATAATTGGTATCAGAGCTTGGCCCCTTGCAAATAGAGCTTAATCACTTGAGGGGGATCTAGGATGTTTGAATAGATGGAAGGAGTGTACTATATTGATGAAGATTGGAAGATGATGAGAAACATTGAGTGCACTAAATCAGAGAATGAGGAGCTAAAAGAAACTCTAAAGGAATAAAATGTATGTATCTCAAAGATGAAGGATTGATCCACAAATTCAAAGTAAGGCTCAAGGAAGTAAGTCAGGAATTGAAGGAGTCAAAAGAAAAGGTAGTGAATCTAGAAAGGCAACTAAGTGACAGTAAAAATATTGAGGAATTTATCAAGGAATAGTTCAAACAAAAGATGAAATATTGGAAGAAGACCAAAGGAGATTTAAAGAACACTATCAATCACAAAATAGAGGAATAGGAGAAACCTAAAGAGAATTTCAAGGACGTCATCAAGAAGACGTCAGATGAAAATGAAAAGTTGGATCAGGAATTAAGGAATCTAAGATCTGAAGTGAAGGTTTGTGAGAGAAACACTATTTTAGATCAACTTTTGTCTTTACAGAAGAGTCATAAGGATAAAGAAGGACTAGGTTTCACCAATGAGTACTCAAATCTAAAGAACAAAGGCAAGGACAAGGAAGTTGAAGCTAAAGCAAAGTCTGAGGTAGCAAGCAAGGTCAAGAGTCTGAATACATCTACAAGAAGGCCTTTCTTCAAGTAAAAAAATACTTGAAGGTACTTAACTTTTAATGGTTATTATTTCTTATGAAAGAATTTTGGCCATAAGCCTATTAAATGTAAGATGAGGAAGAAACACAAATTTCAATGATTTAATTGTCATAAGTTAGGTCATAAGGAGAATCAATGCATAAGTCAAGCATCTAATCCAGTTAAGAAAAATTGAATGAATAATATCTTTCATGGAAATTTCTATGCATGTCACAATTATGATCATAAGGATAATCAATGCATATCTAGGGTTCAATTAGTAGGATTATGATAAAGGAATGTCAATTGTTTCAAATATGGTCAGATTGGTCATTATGCTAACACATGAAAAATTGATGATGCTTGGGTGAAGTTAGTAAATGATAATAATGTTGCAGTATCAAGTGAATCTGGGAAGATAGTCATGGCATGGAAGAAGAAAGATGTTGGTGAAGAGAGCCATGTGGTACTGGCTCTTTTGGTAACTAAGTAATCTGATTTGGCTCAGGGGGAGTATTAAAATGTGAAATCAGTCACTTCCCCTACTTTGAAGTGATATTGGTTACAAAAATCTTGTCTATGGTCTGTTGGAAGGTAAACTAATGATTGCATCTATTTTCATTGATTTGTGTGCGTTGTACGAATGGTTTGCATCAACAATACTTAATTTTTGACAAGAATTGTAATTATGAAGGATCATGGTTATGAAAGTGAATTTTTCAAATTATTTGTAACTATTGCAAGAAGAAAAATCAGAGTTTTTAGCAAAGCTTGTGAGAGTTTGATCAAAATACTCAAGTGTGAAGATGGAATATCAATTGGTTGTTCATGATACCAGTGTGGTATTGTGTCAAGGATGTTGAAGAAGGAAAAATTGGAGGAATTTGATCATGGTTGAATTAGCTAGATGGAAGTTGGCTTGTCAACAAAATATCTGCAGAGAGTTCATAATGTTGGTTTGGATATTTGGGGAGAATTTCACTGGTTCGATAACACATAACTTATCCTTATTTTGTTGAGTTAGTTTTGAGATAGAAGATTGGTTTTGGATAAACCCTATAAACTAACAAATGAAGTAATTAAGGATTGTTATCTCTATTTGCGCATTAATGGATTGTCATTAGCATCAATAAGTTATTCAGTCAGTAAAGGATGGTATAAGGAGACAACAAGTCAATCGGTCAAGTACACTAAGTCTTTACACAGAACAAAGACAAGGCATAAATTTAAGATCACCAAATATAGGTTTGATTGAGCACACTTACTGAGCATCAGGAATTTACTGAGTATCGAGCTAGTGATCATCGAGCATTCATACACACCGAGCATCAGTAATTTACTGAAAAATGAATGTAGTGATTATCGAGCAAAACAAGAAATGACATAGTAATCAGGAATGACACATATATCTATACAAATGGCTTACACCGATCATATAAATAGTTTACCAAGATCAAGACATATTTAATATGGATGTAATCATTAACTTTTGTGATGATTCCTATGTAATGGTAGATCTAGGTTATTTTTACATAACGTGATTTTAGGTTTTTCTAAGATGATGTAAACCCTAATTAGGTTAAGATAGTTTGATATATAATTATAAAGATTTCATTATGAACAAGTGAATCATGAAGCAGTAGTCATACTAAGGACATTAGGAGATTAGACACAAGGTTTTATGATAGAAGGTTTATAAGAGGCAGAATTAGTTTATCAGATCACATATAAGGTTACTGAGCAGGACAAAAGGATATATACATCACATTGAGGTGATATCTATTTGTTATTTCACAAGATCTGAATTAGACAAGTGTTAGTTGTCATTTTACAAATACTTTACTGTTATCAATTTAACCATTGTAGAAGATCAAAATTTGTTAACAAAGTGGACTTAACAGATCTTATTGTAAATCTCTTAACTGAGTACACACATACTTTGTATTTTTTTAATCCTTAAACCAAGTAGATCTAGTCGATCTTTTGTTACTCCTAACAGGGTAAGATCATCAAAAGTGATCAACAATTGTAGCCTTAATCGACATACTTTATTTATTGCAGTAGTGAAGAATTTGTGGGTGTCATCTCCACCACGGTGTTTACCTTCTAACAAGGGTTTCTACGTAACCAAAATATCTGAGTCACGAGTACTTACTTTCATGTATAATTTATTATTTTTTAACATGCACTTTACATTTTCAATTATATAAATGTATGTTTCAAACAATGGAATTAGTTGGTTAGTTAAGAACTACTATTGCATAGTGTTAAGTGTTGAAACTTTTTGAGGGTACCGATTCACCCCTCCCCTCTTGGTACTTTATCTGATGCAGGGGCATTCTTTGTTGAGGCAAGGGCATTCTTGGTCCTTAGTGAAACTGCATGGGTGGGGTGTTATTTGGCCAATGTTACTCAGTTGCAGCCTTGATCGATGACCTCGGTCATTGAAAGAAGCTCAGTCACTGAAGGAACTCGGTAATCTCTAGCACTCGGTGAAAGTGTTACTCGGTGCTGCCTGTGGTGCTCGGTCAACAATGGTGCTCAGTGATGCTTGGCATGCTCGGTAATTTCACTATTGCTCAGTAGTTCTAGTTTACCGACTAGAGTTCTGTGTGATTTGTTGGGCCGACCTGGTGCATTTATTGTTGGTAGCTATTGTTACAGGTCGACATATTGAATTAAATGTTTGTAAGGCTATTTTGAGGCTGACTTGTATTGCATTTAATATTTGTTAGGGGGAGTTAATGGTTTCATCCAACCAACTTGTGGTTGATGATTAGTATTTAAGGGGTGTTTGGGTAGACGTTTAGGAGGCAGTCATTGGTAGCATCAATTTTTGGATGTACTAAGCTGGAGTTGGTGAAGTTCTGGAAAAGATCTTGCATGATCTTGCAAATTAGATTGTTATTTGATAGTTTGTAATTGCAAAGCTAGTGATTACACACTTGGGGACAAGGAGATTGCTTGGAGGCTTGTGAGCTCAAGTTTAGATCTACCTTAGGGTTTCCATCAGTTGTTGATTGTTTTAAAGTTGAACGCTAAGTTTGTAAAGGATTTGTGTGGATCTTGAAGAAATTGTTTCTGTTGTAATTGGCCCTAACCCAGAAGGCCTTACAGTCGGGCATGTTAATGAAAATTGAGTTGAAACATCTATTGTGTAGTGTTTTTACACTGTTTAATTCTAAAGTTGCAAGGCTAGATTGTTCTTAATTGGATCCTCTCTGCCTTGGTCTGCGTCAGGTGGTATTAGAGCAAAGTTGGTGCAGGAGCATCTAGGCTACCCTCCATTGGTTAGTAAATTCTGGCTTGTGCTTGACTCTAGCCAAGTCAAGAGCTTAGTTTAATTTGTTTGAGGACCTTATAAGGTCTCTTGCTATGTTGGCTAGGTGATTTAGTCATTAGGACTAAGGTCACAATAATAGCCTTTGTTAGTTGTTTATTTAATTTCTTAAGTTAGAAGCTTAGCTTAGGTGAGAGTCTTTAATGTATTCTAAACACATAATTGTTAATGTAAAGATGTCATAAGGTCATAAATGGCCTTGGATCCTTGAAATATAGGAGTTCATGAGTCCTATAATATAGGATTGAGGCACTTGACAAAGTTGCCAAGTGTTGAGAAGAAGTTGTCTTCAATTTTGCAATTATTGCAAAAGAGTGCATGCCATTCGGGTATCTTTGGATTCCCTAAGTTATAGGATGGTTATGCTACGGCCAACAAGCCATAAAATGAAGGAAATTGAATCTAATGATACCTAAGACTCGAACACCAAGTTTCATTATGCATTGTAATAGTTTAGAGAAAGTTAATAGAGCTCTGCAAGCATTTTATAGTGAATTTTCTATTGTTTTGTGTTGATAGTCATACTTAATGGACTGAACGACTAAATCTAATGCTGGATTAGTGTTCTATAGGTTTTTTATGAACTTTTTCATTTGAATAGTAGGTCATTTTGAGTTCATCTAAGTACTGGTTTTGGGCATTTTAGTTCAGGGAGTCTATTTTCAGCTTGTTTTGAGTACTTTAAAGAGTCATGGCTCCTCCATGAAATCTAACCATGGATAATCATTCATGATAGTTGGAAATGGTAGAGGAGTCATTTTTGTACATATTTTTAGGATTTAGGAGTCATGAAAGCATGAAGAACTATTTTATATGCTAAGCCCTAGGCAAGTTTGTGCAGCCCGGTTAGAGGTCTAGAGGTTAAAAGAGTGAAGAAACATTGCATGGTTGTATGGATCCATAATGCTCCAGGAATTTTTCATGAAGTTAAACATCATACCTAACCATTTTTTGAAGATAGAAGCCATACCAATCATTTAGGATTTGGTTTGAATAAGTTTTCTATCAAAATCACAGTTCAGTCCTGGAAATTAGGCCTATTAGGCCTCTTCTCCTTTTTTGTAGGAAGCCCCTGTACGGTCACTTTCAGACCCAGAACCTTTATGAAAGTTTTAAAAATTCCAAAAAGGTATCTGAAACAAGTTTTATTTTTCTAATTTTTTTGGAAAAAGTTTCCAAAAAGGGGGAAAACGAATTGGTGAAGGCTACTAGAATAGGCCTATTTTTAAGGTCAATTCATGATGATTCATGGAATCCGATTAGAAGATGATTGAAGACCCTTACAAGATGGATAAAATGGGAAATAAAAAGAATTTTTTCATGATGGGGAAGACCCCTACAATTTTGGAGAATGTTTATGGAGATTTGGCACTTAGAGCCTTCTAAGTGAGTGTGGAGAAGTGAATCAAAACTAGGGTGTTGATCATTCAAGGTGAAGTTTTCAAAGATTGACTCTTATAAGCATAGTTTGATTAGGTCTTAGTTAATTATCTAAGCCTATTGGAAGATCCTATAGAGGAGGATACTAGGAGGCAAGTGAAGTCTCTTAGAGGGTGTGAAAGCTAGCCTTGAAGTTTATCATACATCATATTGGTATCAGAGCTTGGATGATCAAGCTTGTGGCTAATGTTACAATCTTCTGAATCAGTAGGAGAGAATACACTAGATAAAGCCATGGTGACTAATGTTGAACTAGCAAAGAAGGTTGAGGAACAAGAGGAGGATAACAAATTGTTAAGGCAAAGACTAGTTAAATGGATCAGCTCTTGGGGGAAGTCCAAGACAAAGCAGATAAGGTCAAAGACAAGATTGACCAAAAGGAATAAGCTGAAGCAAGGGAGAAGGAATTAGAGTTGGAAGAAGAATCACCAACACCTAACCCTTTTCTTCTTGAAGAGCCATTCTTAAAGGCATTAAAATCATTGAGTGGTAAAGCTTTGGAAGGTGTGCCACTATTTAGTGGACAAATGGATCTAGATTCAGTTGTGGATTGGATTGATAGCATAGAGAATCATTTTGAATGTGATGATATTCTTAAGCATAAAAAGTTATGGTGGCCAAGTCTAGACTAAGAGTTTCAGCTCTTACTTGGTGGAAGTTTGTGCAAAATGAGAGAGAGAAGGATGGAAAAGGTCCTATTGTGACATGGAAGGGTACGGTATCCAAAGTCAAGCAAACCTACCTTCTTGGTGACTATGAAGTCCAAATGCATAGAAGGAGACGCAATCTTAGGCAAAAAGATTTGGATGTCCAAGCATACACCGAGGAGTTTTAAAAACTATGTTTGAGGTCCAAGGTAGTTGAAGTGGAGAGCATCAAACTTGCAAGATACTTAAATGGTCTCAAATGGTCTATTCAAGAGGAGATGAGTCTAGTGAACTTCAAACCCATTAGGCAATGATATCAAATGGCCTTGAAGATAGAGGATAAAAGTAAGAGAAAAAAAGAAACCTCCAAAGGCAAAGGCAAAGATACCAAAGGTCAAAGAGGTGTCTATGGTGGAAGAATTTCTGATTCAAGAGCTCAAGGTGAGGTAAAGTTTAGTGAGCAGCCAGAAGGAAGTTCAAGTAGAGGTGGTAGAGGAAGAAATTCTAACTCTAGCTTTAGAGGAAGAAGTGGTGGCTCATCACAAGGAGGAAGAGGCAATTATTTTGCCAATATGAAGTGCTACCATTGCAATCAAATGGGGCACCCTACCTATAGATGCCCTGAGAAAGGTGGCTCATCACAAGGAGGTGATAAGAGAGCTAACCTCGTTCATGAAGACACAAATGTAGCAGACAAGCATTCTGAGATTCCATTAAATTTAGAGGAAGGAGAGAACCTCATGATGAGGAGGACTCTAATCAAGGAACCAGTGGAGGAGCCAAGCCAAATGAGATCTTTGTTTAGAATCAAATGCAAGATAATGGGAAAAGTATGTAGGGTCATCATTGATTCAGGCTCTACTAATAACATAGTGTTAGAGGAAGCAGTCAAGAAGCTCAAATTGAAAAGGATATCCCATAAAAATCCTTACAAGGTCACTTGGCTCAATAAAGGTTAACATGTGTTAGTGAATGAGCAAGCATGGGTGGAGTTCTCCATTGGAAGGTACAAAGACAAAGTTTTATGTGATGTGTTGCCTATGGATGCATGTCATTTGCTCCTGGGTAGACCATGGCAATTTGACCACCAAGCCATACATGATGGAGGGAAGAATTCCTATTCCTTCAAGAATGACAATGTAACCTTCAAAATTTAGTCATTGTTGGAGGATGTTGAAGTAAAGATAGTAGGTCCAAATGTTCTTATGGTAGGTGAAAAAGAGTTCCTACAAACCAAGGAAGAGAGTGAAGGCATAGGGTATGCATTGGTGTTGAAACCAAGAGAAGGAGGTGAAGACAAGGTGACTAAGAAGACTGGATTATCCAAGGAGATTCAAGGTATGTTGCAGACTTACCAAGGAATTGTAAGTGATGGTCAACCTTTAGTCTTACCCCCTCAAAGAGTCATAAGTCATAGGATAGACCTTATTCCAGGAGCTACCCTACCTAACAAAGTTGCTTATAAAATGACCCCTCAATAAAATAAGTAAATAGCAAGGCAAATACAAGAGCTATTAGACCAAGGCCTGATTAGGAAGAGTATTAGTCCATGTGTTGTACCCACCCTACTTTCACCTAAGAAAGGAGGAACTTGGAGGCTATGTACTGACACAAGGGCTATCAATAAGATAACCATAAGGTATAGGTTCCCTATCCCTAGGATTGAAGACTTAATGGGCTATTTAGGTGAAGCAAAGTACTATAGCAAGATAGACTTGAAGAGTGGCTATCACCAAATAAGAATCCATGAAGGAGATGAATGGAAGATAGCCTTCAAGACCAATGAAGGGCTATATGAATGGCTTGTCATGCCATTTGGATTGTCAAATTCCCCCTCCACATTCATGAGGCTCATGAATGAATTACTCAAGGACTACATAGGCAAGTTTGTAGTTGTATATCTAGATGATATACTGGTTTTTAGCGAGACAAAGACTAAGCATTTGGAACATCTTGATATTGTCTTCAAGAAGCTGCATGAGGAGAAGTTGATGATCAACTTGGAGAAGTGTGAGTTCATCAAATTAGAATTAGTGTACCTTGGGTTTGTCTTATCACATGGAAATCTGAAAATGGATAAGAGCAAAGTGGAGGCTATCATGAATTGGCCTACTCCAAGGTCAGCAACTGAGGTAAGGAGTTTTCATGGTCTTGCACAATATTATAGAAAGTTCATAAGACAATTTAGTGCAATTTGTGCTCCTATATTGGATACTATCAAAGGAGGAATGAAAACCAAGTTTGTTTGGAATGAAGATGCTAACAAGAGCTTTGAGTTGTTGAAGGAGAGGATAGCTACCCAACCTATTTTGGTGCTTCCAAGTTTTGAGAAGCTATTTAACATTGAATGTGATGCTAGCAATGTGGCAATTGGGGTTGTTCTAAGCCAAGAGGGTAGACCAGTGGCTTTCCATTCTGAAAAGTTAAGTGAGGCTAAGAGGAAGTACTCCTCATATGACTTAGAGATGTATGCATTGGTCCAAGCTCTAAGAAAGTGGAGGCATTACTTGCTTCCAAAATAATTCATTGTGTATTCAGACAATCAAGCACTTAGTTTCCTGAATTCACAAGAAAAGTTGAGTCACAAGCACATGAAGTGGGTTGAGTATCTACAATCTTACACCTTCAATATCAAGCACAAGAAGGGTGTACTAAACAAGGTGGCTGATGCATTGTCAAGAAGAGCCCTCACACTACAATAAATTCAGTTGAAAAGTATGGGGATAGATCATTTCAAGGATTTATATGCAAATGATGAGGACTTTGCTAACATTTACAAGGTATGTGCTGAATACAAGAATCATTTTCATAGTAAATAGGTTGATTATACTTTGCAAAGTGATCTCTTGTTCAAGGGGAATCAATTGTGTGTTCCTAAAGTGTCTATTAGAGAGAATTTGATTCAAGAAAAGCATAATGGTGCTTTGAGTGGTCACTTTGGGATCACTAAGACTCAAGACCTTGTTTCAAGGTTTTACTTTTGGCCTAGAATGAATCTTGATGTTAGGAGGTATGTGGAAAGTTGTGTAGTATGTCAAAAGGCCAAGGGAACTTCTACAAATGCTGGTCTTTATCAGCCACTACCTATTCCTACTAGGCCATGGGAATGCTTAAGCATGGATTTTGTAGTTGGGTTACCCAAGACAAGACAAGGAATGGATAGTGTGTATGTGGTTGTGGATAGATTCAGCAAGATGGCTTACTTTGTGCCATGCAAGACCACAAATGATGCAAGTCAAATAGGATCCCTATTCTTCAAAGAAATTGTGAGAATCCATGGGTTACCTATCAACATTGTGTCAGATAGGGACACTAAGTTTATGAGTCATTTTTGGAAGACTCTTTGGCAAAGATTAGGCACCAAGTTATCTTTTTGATCAGCCTACCATCCCCAAATTGATGGTCAAACTAAGGTTGTTAATAGAAGCCTTGGGAATCTTCTAAGATGCTTGACTAAAGAGTATGGATAGCAATGGGATCAGTTGATTAGGCAATTTGAATATGCCTACAATGACACCTTAAATAGATCCACAGGGAAGAGTCCATTTGAGATAGTTTATGGACTACATCCAAGGGGTGTCTATGAATTGAGAGAGATAAAAGATGGAGTCAAAGAAAGTATATATGCAGATGATTTTGCATTTTCTATGAAAGAGGTTCATGAAATAGTGAGGAAGACATTAGTGGACAACACCAACAAACACAAAGAAAAGGTGGATGAAGGTAGAAGGTTAGTTGAGTTCAATGTTGGTGATCTTGTCATGGTGCATCTAAAAAAATATACATTGCAAAAAGGAGTCCCTCACAAGCTGCAAATGAGGAGGATAGGACCCTGTCCTATATTGGAAAGATATGGTGACAATGCTTACAAAGTAAACCTGCTAGATGACAGTGAACTGTCAAATATTTTCAATGTTGTAGACCTTGTCTATTATAAAGGGCCTCAAGAAGACATGGACCAGACCATACATGAAGTGATCAGGGATGTAGAAGACTTACAACTCCCTACTACTGCAAATATAGGACCAAAAAGTGTACTAGACACTAGAGTCTACAAAAAGACCAGACTCAAGGAGTATAAAGAACACCTCATTCAGAGGTATGGGTAGAGTGTTTCTGATGCAATTTGGATCAGGGAATCATAATTCAAAAGGATGGGCATTGATCCTACCATCATCAATCCAAGGGTGGATTGAAGTTCTTAATTTTGGGGAGGATGGTGCAGGAGCACCTAGGCTAGCCTCCATTGGTTAGTAAATTTTGGCTTATACTTGACTCTAGCCAAGTCAAGAGCTTAGTTTAATTTTTTTTAGGACCTTAGAAGGTATCTTTCTATGTTGGCTAGGTGAGTTGGTCATTAGTACTAAGGTCACAATAATAGCCTTTGTTAGTTGTTTATTTAATTTCTTAAGTTAGAAGCTTAGCTTAGGTGAGAGTCTTTAATGTGTTCTAAAAACATAATTGTTAATGTAAAGATGCCATAAGGTCATAAATGGCCTTGTATCCTTGAAAAATAGGAGGTTATGAGTCCTATAATATAGGATTGAGGCACATGACAAAGTTGCCAAGTGTTGAGAAGAAGTTGTCTTCAATTTTGTAATTATTGCAAAAGAGTGCATGCCATTCGGGTATCTTTGGATTACCTAAGTTATAGGATGGTTATGCTGTGGCCAACAGGCCCTAAAATGAAGGAAATGGCATCTAATGATACCTAAGACTTGAACACCAAGTTTCATTATGCATTGTAATAGTTTAGAGAAAGTTAATAGAGCTCTGCAAGCATTTTATAGTGAATTTTCTGCTATTTTGTGTTGACAGTCATAATTAATGGACTGAAAAACTAAATATAATGCTTGATTAGTGTTCTATAGGTTTTTTATGAGCTTTTTCATTTGAATAGAAGGTCATTTTGAGTTCATCTAAGTACTAGTTTTGGGCATTTTAGTTCAGGGAGTCTATTTTCAGCTTGTTTTGAGTACTTTAAAGAGTCATGGCTCCTCCATGAAATCTAACCATGGATAATCATTCATGATAGATGGAAATGGTAGAGGATTCATTTTTGTACATATTTTTAGGATTTAGGAGTCATGAAAGCATGAAGAACTATTTTATATGCTAAGCCCTAGGCAAGTTTGTGCAGCCCAGTTAGAGGTCTAGAGGTTAAAAGAATGAAGAAACATTGCATGGTTGTATGGATCCGTACTGCTCCAGGAATTTTTCATGAAGTTAAACATCATAGCTAACCATTTTTTGAAGATAGAATCCATACCAATCATTTAGGATTTTCTTTAAACAAGTTTTCTATCAAAATCGCAATTTAGTCCTAGAAATTAGGCCTGTTAGGCCTCTTCTCCTTGTTTGTAGGAAGCCCCTGTATGGTCACTTTCAGACCCATAACCTTTATGAAAGTTTTAAAACTTCCAAAAGGGTATCCGAAACAAGTTTTAGTTTTCTGATTTGTTTGGGAAAAATTTTCCAAAAAGGGGAAAAACGGACTGGTGAAGGCTACTAGAATAGACCTATTTTTAAGGTCAATTCATGATGATTCATGGAATCTGATTAGAAGATGATTGAAGACCCTTCCAGGATGGATCAAATGGGAAAGAAATTTTTTTTTTATGATGGAGAAGACCCTTGCAATGTTGGATCATGTTTATGGAGATTTGGCACTTAGAGCCTTCTAAGTGAGTGTGGAGAAGAGAATCAAAACTAGGGTGTTGATCATTCAAGGTGAAGTTTTCAGAGATTGACTCTTATAAGAAGAGTTTTAATAGGTCTTAGTTAATGATCTAAGCCTATTGGAAGATCCTATAAAGGAATAGGATACTAGGAGGCAAGTGAAGTCTCTTGGAGGGTGTGAAAGCTAGCCTTGAAGTTTATCATACATCAAGAGTTGATCTTGTGGAGTGAAGGTTGACCTAGCAAGGCTAATCTTGCGAAGTTGATCTTGTTGGTGAAGATATCATATGATTTGGATTGCAGATCTGTGGCACTGAACTTGTGGATCTTGCCCTAGTTGTTTATTCAAGGTAGCAGGTTAAGATCTGACTTTCATACAACTTGGAGATTGCCACAAGGTGATTGGTGTAGGGTTTGTTGCAGAGGGTTTCTTTTATCTTTAAGGATGCCTCTGAGAATATTGGACCCTAGGGTGATTGCAGATCTATGTGATACTATTGAATCTAGGATTATAGAGAAGGTGAAATTAGATTTCAGATCTGAGATGGAATTGATGAAGAATGACATGGTCACTGAGATCATGAGGGTTGTTACTGGTGTACCCCAGAATGTTGGCACTGAGGATGGTTATGAGGAAGTTGTTGAAGACTTTGAAGCTGCTGGATATAGTGGTGATGATTGGAGGGATAGATCTGGTGAAGAGAGAAATGCTCAGTTGCCTAGATCTAGAGCTCGGTTAAGTAGTAGTTACCAAATGGAAGTTTCTACTTTCTCTGGTACTTTGAAGCTTGAGAATTTGATTGATTGGATTGGTGAACTTGAAGATTTATTTGAGTTGGAAGAAATTGAAGATCCTCTTTGGGTGAGGTTAGCATAGAAAAAGTTGAAAGGACATGCTACTCTTTGGTGGAAGGAACTACAAAGAGATTAAGAAGATGAAGGTGAAATGAAGATCAATTGGTGGAGGTTAAAGGTGACTAAGTTCATACTGGTGGACTATGAGCTTGACTTGTTTAAGAAGTTGTAGAATCTAAAATAGAATGATTTTTCTATTGAAGATTATACCGAGGAGTTATAAAAACTTACTATTCAGTCTGGACACCAAGATCTTGGTAAGGAAAAGGTAGTTTGGTATGTGAATGGTTTGAGATTCAATATTCAGGATGAGCTTGGTATGCTGAAGATTGATTATGTTGAAGATGCTTATCTTTATGCTATGAAGGTAGAAGATAAGTTGACAAGGAAACAACATAGTAACTCCTAAGGGAAGGAGAAGGTTTATCACTTGGTGAAGGATAAATCGACTAATGCAGAAGATGAATAGAAACCTGTGGAACCAAAGAAGAAGACAAGTAGAGTTATCTTTAAGGGCACTTGCTATAACTATGGAGAAGGACACTATTCTTTTGAGTGCACACAAAAGAAGCTTGGTGACCAATGAGCTATTGTGGTGAATGAGAATGAACCTGAATCTGAGAACTTGTTGCTTCGGTGAACATTTCTTGATACAAAGGAGGAACCTTGTCAGAGGAGTAACTTGTTTAGGACCTGATGCAAGTCTGGGGGTAATCTCTTTGATGTTATTATTGATAGTGGTAGTACTAATAACCTTGTTTCTGAGGACATGGTTCAAAAACTTGGGTTGAAAAGAATGAAGCATCCTTGTTCTTATAGGATTGGCTGGTCGCAAGATGTTCATGCTCTAGAAGTAAGAGAATAATGCTTTGTTGATGTTCAGATTGGCCAGTACAAGGATCTTGTGTTATGTGATGTTGTGAAGATGGATAGTTATGATATATTGCTAGGTAGACCTTGGCAATATGATTGTAGAGCTATGTATGACTGTGTCAAAAATGTGTTTGTTGTTGAGAAGGATGACAAGAAGTTTTCCCTGATGCCTTTGCTAGATACAACGCTAGGTAGGAGAAGCCTGAGTATTGGTAGCCGAGTTGAGTTGGTGTATCCAAAGAAAATGAATGATTAGTATGGAGGACAAACCTGTGTGTTATTGAGGAAAGACTTGAAGAGACAGAGAAGGCTGAAGTGGAAGAGTATGCAATCTGAAAAGGTGGAGGACTTGTATGTGAAGAACTAGTTCAGGGTTTATGTGTTGAATCCCAGAAGATGTTCTTCTCACATATGAACATCTTTTCAAACCTGGGGTGTCTAATACAGGGGCATTCTTGGTTGAGGCAGGAGCATTCTTGGTCCTTAGTGAAACTGCATGGGTGGGGTGTTATTTGGTCGGTGTTACTCAGTTGTAGCCTTGACTGATGGCCTCAGTCATTGAAGGAAGCTTGGTCACTAAAGGAACTCGGTAAGATCTGGCACTTAGTGAAAGTGTTACTCAGTGATGCTTGTGGTGCTTGGTCAACACTGGTGCTCGGCAATGCTTGGCATGCTCAGTAATTTCACTATTGCTCGGTAGTTATGGTTTACCGACTGGAGTTCTGTGTGATTTGTTGAGCTGACTTGGTGCATTTATTATTGGTAGATGCTGTTACAAGCTGACATGTTGAATTAAATGTTTGTAAGGCTATTTTGAGGCCGAATTGTATTGCATTTAATATTTTTTAGGGGGAGTTAATGGTTTCATCCAGCTGACTTGTGGCTAATGATTAGTATTTAAGGGGTGTTTGGGTAGATGTTTAGGAGGCAGTCATTAGTAGCATTAGTTTTTAGATGTACTAAGCTGGAGTTGGTGAAGTTCTGGAAAAGATCTTGCATGATCTTGAAGATCAGATTGTTATCTGATAGTTTGTAATTGCAGAGCTAGTGGTTACACACTTGGGGACAAGGAGATTGCTTGGAGGCTTGCGAGCTCAAGTTTAGATTTGCCTTAGGGTTTCCAGTGGTTGTTGATTGTTTTAGAGATGAACTAGCTAAGTTTGTAGAAAATCTGTGTGGATCTTGAAGAACTTGTTTCTGTTGTAATTGGCCCTAACCTGGAAGGTCTTACAGTCGGGCATGTTAATGAAAATTAAGTTGAAACATTTGTTGTGTTGTGTTTTTCCGCTATATAATTATGAAGCTACAAGGCTGGATTATCCTTAATTGGATCCTCCCTACCTTGGTTTGTGTCATTATCTTTCCAATCCAAACAATTGGTATCAGAGCTAGATCTCTTGTTAAGGAAGTTTAACTACTGAAGAGGTAAAGATCCGAGGATGGAAATATATAGGTTGAACAAGACTATTGAGAATCAAATGATAAAGATGCAAATCTTCATTGAACAATTCAAGAAAGCCAAAGATGAACTGAAGAAGTTACCGATTCAAAGGAAGGATATGGAAATTCGGTATAGTGAAACTGATTAACATGAAGAAGAGATAGATGACCCATTTGAGAACACTAGATCTGGATCAGGTAGCATATCTAATGCATCTAAAGGAGCAATTTTTGATTTATCTGAAAAGAATCTACATCTTACTAAACAAGTCAAAGCTTTGCAGATCAGTCAAGAGACTCAAATGGTTAGGATGATTGATGCCATGAACAATGCTAGGCAAGGAGAACAATAAAGAAACTTAGCTATTGAAGATATGATACAGGTGATTGAGAAGCTAGAAGAGAAGGAATCTGAGATACTAAGACTCACTGAGCATCACTTTGAAATCTCCAATCAAATGGTTGTCATAAGTCAGGAGGTCAACCAAGTAAATAGTGAGCTAAGAAGAAAACTAGAAGACATAAGTGAACTAAGAGAAGAAAATGAAAGATTGAAAAATGAAGTCAAGATGCAACAACAACATAATGAGATGATCAAGAAAACTAAGGAGAGTACCAAGAAGATAAATAAATTTATGATTAGTCAAAAAGGACTTGGCAACACTATTGGTTTAGGCTACATCGAGTAGGGAGAGTCATCAAGACAAGCTAAAAGAATAATGCCTACACTAACCAAAGGCCAAAGAAGCTATCATGTTATCATTGTGGAAAATTGGTCCACACAACAAATGTTTGTAGGAGCAAAGAAAAAGGTATTCCTAAATCTACTCCTAAGTTTAATGGTTATTATTATAATTGTAACAAGTTTGGACATCAGGCACATGAGTGCATATATAAGTTGAATAGGACTCCTAAGAAACCCTACATGGAGAAACATTGTTGCACTTGCAACATGCATGGACACATTGCACAAGAATGTAGGACAAAGATGCAACAAGTTTGGACACCGAAAGGACAGAACAAAACCTATCAACCAAGAAGGAAAGGTAATGCATACACTTGGGATTACAATATATGGGTTAATTGCACAACATGTGGAAGGTATGGACATATTGCACGAGAAAGAACTGGAGAGGTAGATCCCACAACTGGACAGGCACTAGTATGGCATGTTTACATTGTCACAAAGTTGATCGCTTAATTAAGGATTACAGAGATTGAGCACCAAAGACACACATATGAAAATGGTAATACAATTGAGGAAATCATGAGAATAAGAAACACAACATGGAGAAAAGTATCAAGTGATAATGTTGGATCAAGCAATGCATTCGGTGACACACCATCCATTGGATTGGGTGACATCACCACTTCCACCTAAGTCATAAAGGTATGTATGGAACTAAATTTCTAATTGGTTATATCTAACAAACAGTTCCTTATATCTAATGTTTGAATACCAAATTTTCATGAAACAAGATGTAGTATGGTTTTATATGTTTTGAGCTTTGAATGTATACTGTCGTAATAAGCAAGACCGAATATGTAATTTCTAGTTGATAACTATTGGCAAGGTTAACTGAGTTGTGGTATTAACTGAGTGATATCTTAGTGTTAACCGAGCTTATGATCTTTTGTTGTATACACCGAGTGCAACTATTCTTACCGAGCTATGGTAGGTCAAGCATTTAATGCAGATAGTTTGAGCAAAAATTTGAATTTTTCTATAAATACATGATGGACTTAGTTGTTTTTCACATTACGAACATGAAGAACATAGCGATTTGGAGTGAAGAATTGAGCATAAAGATTCAAGAGCAATTTGAGCACAAAGTTGAGGATTTCTGAGCTGAGAATTCATGGTTGAAGTAAGTTTCATACTTACCGAGCTATATAGTTGATTTCTCTCAAAGCCCTAATTTGAAGAAAAATGGCATCCTCATCAAAAGCTGAGAAATATAAGACTGGAATTGATAAGAGTGTTAACTTAATCAAATCTACAACATGTAATGACCCAAACTATAAATTACATCCTGAGGTTGCATCGCAAACTAATAAAATTAGAGCATTTTCGAGCATACTAGCCAGGGTTTTGTTGGTCAAAGACATTCATGAGTATATTCACTACAAGATCAGAGAGATAGTTGATTTTGAGCTCCAATCCACCTTTCAGGAACTAAGTGTCGATGGGAAACTAAAAGATGAGCACACACATTTGGAGGTTAAAGGTTTGGTTAATGCCCTGTATTTTCTGAGGGTTTTTAAAAATGAATGGATTAAGATTGTCTTGAGCTGAGTGTATGAGGTAAAGTTATGGTTGGATGAACTTGTGAAGATCACCAAAGATATAATACACCCAGTCACTGGTTATCGCATAACTGACAAGGTCAAAGCATTGAGAAGTGCACCGAGGATTGAGATTGAAAAAGAAACTGGAGCTTAATGGGATAGTAGAGGCATGAGAATCAATACCATTATTGATCTCAAGACTAGGTTTAGTGCATATGCCATTGGTTATAAAATATTTCAATCTAGCAGACCTAATAATGTGTCATGTGGAGTTGTGGACATCGCTTATAAGATTGTGAAGAAAGGATTTCATCTGGACCTCGTCGAGTTGTTGTTGAAGTAGTCAGAAGAAAACATGAGAACCATCAGGTCGGTGAAGTCTAACACATGTAAGTTTAGATCATTGTTGTTATGCATATTTTTCTATGTTTAGAACTTTTTCCCCTCAATCGGTAATGTTGATTGGAACATTGACCGACCGGTCACTTTACAAATAAATGATTTTATTCAAAGTTTGGGACAAGATTTTTTAGCATCATGGATGTATATTTTAAGCAATTCAAGGACTGAATGAACCAAAGAAGCAAAATACCAGGACAGATGATTGAGCAGTACAAAGATGATATTTATTTCTTAGTAGACACCGACAACACTTTGATAAAGGGTGTTGAAATGAGAACAACATGGTTGGCACCAATGGCTATGAAATTAACATTGACCAAGCTTCTAGGTAAAAAAGGCTTTACTGGCCGAGCCCAAAGATCCTTAGGCCACTAGGTTTGGAACCTATAAAGAGGCCAAACAAAGAATTAAAATGGATCTAGTTAGAGTCAAAGTGACAAAAAAGTCTAAGAAAATGATGGATAAATTACTAAAATAATTCAGTGATGATGCATAAGAGGAGAAGGCATCTGAGGACATTCCGGTTGAAGTGGCAATCAAGGAACAATTACTAATAGATAACAATGAGCATGATGAAGAGGCGACCGAGTCATATAAAGACATATAGTCTTCACCAGTCAAGGTCATAGGTAAGAGGAAGCAAGTAGAAGTAAAAACAAGAGAAAGGACAAGGTCTACAATAGTTGCTTCTCTGCCTCTAAAGAAAGGAGTTGTGAAAATGTATAGACCCACTCCTACTAAAACTTACCAAAAGAAAAAGAGAGGTGCACAAGCCACCTCTAAGATACCAAAGAAGAGAAGGAAGTTGATAAGGGCTAAGGATGACATTGATGAAGAATATGTAGAGGAAGACCAAGATAAGTTCAAAGTAGTTGTAAATAAGAATCCAATAGTTGATGAATTCGATGAAATAATAAAGGAAACTGGCGGTCTTAGCAACCCCAAAATGAGTCGGTATGTACATATGTCTACCAAGGATCAATGAAAGATAGAAGAGGTTGTCATACAAATGATGATTAAGTTTAAAAAGGTACCAATTGAATTTTCCAAATATGTACCTAAAATTTTGTATGATAAAGTGTTGACAAGATGGACTTATGCCTTGCACACTGAGAAAAAGATGAGGGAACATTCACTGATATTGGCTATGCCTACACTATCAGTTCCTGAGATTGAAGAATTAATGACATAGGATTCAAAGAGATTTTTAGTGAAAAGTAGAGCACTAAACATTCTGGCAGGCAAACTCAAGGATGTTGATGATAATAGTCAACTCTTATGGACTACAATTCTTGCTACCTGAGCAAAAGCTGACAAGCTAGAATTGGTAGTTGTACTTGAGAAGAAAATCAAGAAGAAAGGTAAAGGTATACACTCAGATGATGTAGAACTAGCTACCAAGGAACCCATAGAGTTATTAGATATTGAGGTACCAGACACTACCATTACTATTGACTTTTATCTGGTAGGCTATAGAGAATAGTACAAGGATCCTCCCGAGAAATTGGTAATAACAGGGATAGATGATGTACTCATTGAAGACATAAAAAATGGAGATCCTAATGATATCAAGGATGATGAAGATGTTAATATTGATGCAGATACAACTGAAGAAACTACACCCACCGAGGTAGCAACTAGTGTGATACCAAGTGACCTACTAATTTTGGTACAAGTTGTAGAGATAATATCATAGAAGAAACCCAAAGGCTCAACCCACGAGCAACAAAAAAAATACAAAAGAGGATCAGGGGACAATAGAGGAACAAGGCACAATAGAACATGGAACAACAAAGCAGAATACTGTAAATCTGCCTAATCAAATAGAGGTTGTATCACAAGTACTTGAGGAAAGTAAACTAACAAAGACAAAACAAAAATACAACACTACTGACGCCCTTGGAAAATCAACCGAGACACTGATCATAGGGAAAATTAATGAAGAGAGTGTGTCTATGGAGCCTGAGAAGACAAATATAGAGAGTAAAGCTCTAGTTCCATTTATCAAATCTCCTACACTTGAGAAGAAGAAGAAGAAGAAGAAGAAGAAACATGGAAAGGGTCCTGTAACACTGGATGAAGTAATTGAGATACCAGAATGTGACCCCAGAACTTTAGACCCTGAAGAACTTAGAAAATATGGGGAATTATGCACTAGGAAGGTTGCACAAGAAAAGTTGAGAAAATAAAGAAAAAGTAAGCAAATACTTGAGGAAGTTAGAGACATTTTACAACAAGTAGTTCTGAAGATCAATGTCAATGAGGATATTCCCATACTAGATCAACTTGCTTCTCTAACCAGTCACATAAATGCCCCAGACATAGATGCAGAAAAGAAAATAGAAGAAAGGGAAGAGGCAAAGATACAATTGCAGCTAGCAGAGAGAATCAACCAAGAAGTGGTAGTTAACAAGGTTAAGCTATCTGAGGTAATAACCATGTTGGAATCTATTACTCAGAACATTATTCAAATTTTATTTAAATTATGCACTGTTGAAAATTTCACTATCGGGGTTAGTGAGAAAATTAAAAAGTTGGATGAAGAGATCAAATCCAGTGCAAACTTGTCTCTAACCGAGCCAAATGCTTTTCACAAGCATATTTCAAAAGTTCAAGAACTTAGGCGGTTGCGATCTGAATTGAGGAAGTAGGAAGATACTATAAGTGACCAAGTCACTGAGCTACAAGCTGAGCTGCTTCCCCATCTCAAAATAATGGAGAGACATATTGAGAAGGAAAAATCCTTAGTTTCTACTCTTGAGATTTTAGTTTTGGAGAACACTTTTGATATGCATGCACAAGTTGGTCTTGAGCACATTGCTCTTGACAACTTGAAAGAGGAATGGGAAAACCTCTTGGCCTCACTGCAGAAAACCCACAAGCACATTTTTTATCAGTTGTAAGTACATTTCTTTTTGTTTTGGCATTAATTTCAAAAAGGGGGGAAATCATGTATATGCCACTATGTACTTCACACCACTGAGAGCATGCACCAAGGGAGAGTTTGTAAAGAAAAGAGTATATATATATATATATGTATATATATATGTATATATATATATATATATATATATATGTATATATATATATATATATATGTATATATATATATATATGTATATATATATATATGTATGTATATATATATATATATATGTATATATATATATATATATATATATATATATGTATATATATATATATATATATATATATAGACACACACACACACACACACACACACATACACACATATATATAGTTTGTACATATATGGAGTTAGTATATTTTTTAGATAATCAGTACATATACATAAGGTTTTGATACTAATGCCAAAGGGGGAGATTGTTATCTCTATTTGAGCATTAGTGGATTGTCATTAGTATCAATAAGTTATTCAGTTGGTAAAGGATGGTATAAGGAGACAACAAGTCAATTGGTCAAGTAGACTAAGCCTTTACACTGAGCAAAGACAAGATAGAACTTTAAGATCACTGAATATAGGTTTGACCGATCACACTTACCAAGCGTGAGGAATTTACCGAGTATCAAGCTAGTGATCATCGAGCATTCATATACACCGAGCATTAGTAATTTACCGAACAACAAATGCAGTGATTACTAAGAAAAACATGAAGTAACATAGTAATCATGAATGGCACATATATCTATGCAAACGGTTTACACTAATCATATAAATGGTTTACCAAGATCGAGACATATTTAATATGGATGTAATCATTAACTTTTGTGATGATTCCTATGTAATGGTAGATCTAGGTTATTTTTGTATATCGTTGATCTTAGGTTTTTCTAAGATGATGTAAACCCTAATTAGGTCAAGATAGATTGATATATAATTGTAAAGATGTCATTATGAACAAGTGAATTATGAAGCAGTAGCTACACTAAGGACATCAGGAGATTAGACACAGGGCTTTATGACAGAAGGTTTATGAGAGGCAGAATCAGTTTATCAGAACACATACAAGGCTATCGAGAAGGACATAAGGACATATATATCACATTGAGGTGATATCTATTTTTTATTTCACAAGATTTGAATCAGACAAGTGTTAGTTGTCATTTTACATATACTTTACTGTTATCAATTTAACCATTGTAGCAGATCAAAATCTCTTAATAGAGTGGAATTAATAGTTCTTATTGTAAATCTCTTAACCAAGTACACACATACTTTGTGTTGTTTAAATCCTCTAGCCAGGTAGATCTAGTCAATCTTTTGTTACTTCTAACAAGGTAAGATCATCAGAAGTGATCAATAATTGTAGCCTTAATCGACATACTTTAGTGAATAATTTGTGGGTGTCATCCCCACCATAGTTTTTACCTTGTAAAAAGGGTTTATGCATAACCAAAATATCTGAGTCATGAGTACTTACTTTCATGTATGATTTATTATTTTGTTTGCATTCACTTTACATTTTCAATTATATGAATGTATGTTTTAAACAATGGAATTAGTCAGTTAGTTAAAAACTACTATTGCATATTGTTAGGTGTTGAAAGCTTTTTAGGGTACCGATTCACCCCTCCCCTCTTAGTAATTTATCTTTCCAATCCCAACAAGGATATCACTAGGTTGTGCAATATTGGAGACCTTCTAGGAAAGAAAAATGATAAAGTATAAGGAAGTGTAGAATTTGATTGGCATCAATAGAGATCAATGTGCCCTCTTGATAAACACTCTTGAAGATCTAGTGGTGAGGTGTGTTACCTAAAATATAAATTAAAAAATTTACATTCAAAATCATGATGGTGGTACATCTGATATAACAATCTATATTACACAAATAATGGTTAGGGAAGGTGTTCAGTTTGACTTGTGTAAAATATTATTGGATAATTTTCTTGATAACGTTAAGATATTATTGGAAGGTGGTTATGGTTTTCAATTTAGTTCTTTGGTTATGAGATTAGTGTTCTATTTCATGAGGTATCTACCAAGTAGAGAAAACATAGAGTGGAGGTCTGACATCCCTACCAGAAAAGAAATCTATAGATATCTAGGGTTTCAAGAAAATAGAGAAGATGCTTGCAAGTCATATTTTGCATCATTGCAGATGAATATTTTCTCTAATCTAGTTATTTTTGGAACTATGCTTGTGATTCATATTAAGGAGGGTTCCTCCTATGGTCAGAAGAATTTGGATGCAGTTGTTGGTAGTTCCCTTTCAAAACCTAAGAGGATAAAGATCTTTGATAAAGGAAAGGATATTGTTACCATTTTAGAGGATGAAGAAGAAAAGGATGAGAATGAGAAGGAATTAGAAGAGAAGGAAGAAGAAGGTGTTGAAAAAGATGCAGTTTCTCCTTTGGAATCAAGCTCTGTGGTTTCAGATGTAGTTTAGTCTATGTTAGAAGATGGTGAGTTTGATAGAGTTGGTGATTTATGGTTCGATTACTCTTTGAATGAGAAAAATAGAGATTAAGGATATGATGACTGATCACTTGATCAGTAAGAAGCTCCTTATTTTTGGTGTATCAGGTGATCTATTGGTCAAATTGGTAAATATTATTGAAGGAAGATTGTTGCAATATGGTGCATATTACTGCATAATCAAATAGTTTATTTAGAATCATTTTATAGATACTAAACAAACACTATCCAAGATGATCGGTGAAACAGGAGAGTGTATAAAATAAATTTTAGACATTTACATACATTGTCTTCAGTGGCCTACTCTTGTTGATAATTTTAGAGGAAGAATTAAGGCTATTGAGGTATAATTGAATGGATTGGAGAGGACCTATGATTAATTCAATGATAAAGGAGGAAAAATGAGAATAAAGGCTGGTCAACTTCAAGGTAACATGTTACAGTTGCAGAGATAGAGAAAAGATGTGGTAAAAACATTTTGGATGGTGAAGGACTTGGTTGAAGTCTGATTAAAGCATGTTTCTAGTATCCTTGTTGATTGAAAAATTATGAGTAGCGATTCTGATCTCTGGACTAGAATTCATCATTTGACATGCTAGTGGAGCATGATAGTTTGTGTGTTCATATGGGTGTTGTTGTGGTTGAGTGGAGGAGGAAGCTTCCAATCATTAAAGAAAGGTATAAGAAAGTGTTTAATGTTAGGACTATTTTCCTTCTTTGAATTTTTTATATATGATGTGTGGCCCTTTTTCATCATGGAAAAAAGGGGGAGAGAAAATTAATGAGTTATTTGTTTTATAAACTTTAAAGGAATATCTATCTCAAGGGGAGTTATTTTTGGAAATTTCACATTTTTTTAGTTTTGTTGTTTTGCCATCAATGCCAAAGGGGGAGATTGTTGAACATATTGAGAAGATAACAACATTATTGTCATTGATGTCAAAACCTTTACACCAATTGCATATCTATATCAATTGATTGTTGGTAGTATTAGTTGGATGTCAGTACATTGTTAGTTAGTTATCTATGTTTCGGTCATATGTAGAATAGATTATGTATGTGCAAGTTTTGGTTATGTTGTTAGGTGTACTTTTTCCTATCATTGGAATTCATCTCTTTAGTACATTTGTATGTTTCAGTGATTGATGAAGCATGAAGTTTTGGGTGGTACTTGTTAACTGCTAAGTTTTAGAGTTCTTTTGGGTACCCCTGCTACCTTGAAATTCTTGTAGTTCATCAGATGTTTTTGGTACAATAGTTATATTTTGTTTCTAGATATATTCTATTAGGTTTCATCTATCGGTTGGTTTGAAATTTTTGTTGATCAAGTCATGGATTTGGTTGTGGTGTTCTACCAACTCTAGAATTTACCTATCTTCTGTAATTATGTTATGTAGTGTGCATATCATAAGAGTGACCTATATTTAGGTCCTGTGTTAATGTGGTATGAAGACTTCTTATATATGACTTATACATATGTTTTTTGGTAGTGTGCTAAATATAATTGTAATATATTTTGTATTGAAGCCAACATGTTTTGAGTCTTGGATGACATATGTGTTTATCTTATCAGATGTATATAAAAATAGAGAAATTATTTTGCATCTGAGGAGTGAGGGTGAGCAAGTAAGTGTTGAAGGTGATATATTGTGAGTTTGTTTCGGTGAATTTCTAGCAGCAGTGTGTAAGTAGAAGGGAGTTGTGCAAAGTTTTACAGTGGTATCAAGAGAAGGCTTTACATACTATGTTGTAGAAACTTAGTGAGTACTGGAAAAAGATCTATAACTGGATCTATTGTTATTGGTGATTACTGAGATATCAAATGGAACTATTTCATGCATAGACACATGTAATTTTATCAGTTCACATTCTATTTGTAAGAAATCTTTTGTAATTCATCTTTTTGTATAAGGGTATTTAGTTTAACCGACAGTGAGCTAACCAACAGTGAGAAAACCGACAATAAGCCCTTTGTAAAAATCACCTTAATTGTTGTTTACTTACATAAGAATTAGTTTCTCTATGGTTTTTCCCATCTTGGGTTTTCATGTTATATATGGTGTTATGGTGTTCATTGTTCTTGTTCTTTTTTGCTTTTATCAGTCTTAATAATTTGAATAGTTTATGCATATACCAGATAAGTAAAAGTTTTAGAAATGATTTTGGAATAAATAATTCACCCCCCTCTTAGTTATTCATCTTGTTCAACATAGATAATGGGTGGGTTCCTTTTATAATCTCCTAAACTACTAACTTTTTGATGGAAATGGAGAAAGAGATTGTTGTAAATGTAAACCTACAACTAACATGAGGTGATTCACCAATGCTTTTGCTTGAAAATGATTGATTGTTGATTAAAATTGATTAAAAAAAGAGGCTATCTACATTCACAACTCATTTACATCTATGGTGATCATAAACTCTTCATATGGAGGCATTTCTTTTCAATCTCTATCAAAGATGAATTGACTCATACAATATCATGAATTGAAATGAAAGCATGACATTGCTAGATAACTGAGAGGGGGGGTGAATCAATTAAATCAGTTATCCTATAGTCCCAAACTCTGAGATGTACTTTTTCAAACTTCTACAAAATAATCAACTCGGTAAGATATTAACAACAATCTTTCTCTTCATTTACCGATTGCAAGTAATTTCCAAAACTGTGTTTACCGATTAATCAAATATGAAATATGTAAAGTATGATAGTAATCCAATCACAACAAATAACACATAACACATAACAAAAAGATTTAACATGGAAACCTTGCTAAGGGAAAAACCACTTGGGACTGGTAATCCAAAATATTTCACTCTTTTGAAGTGAGCTCGGTTAGGAGCCAACCCTATTAAAGGTTACAAAACACACTATAAGGTGTGACCTTGTTAGAGGATTTATCACTACCAATTAACTCTTGACCAACATTCACTATGGGGTCAACAAGAAAACCATCAACATTCATAAAATGTCATATTGAAATACAAAAGACTATTAAGTCCACTTGGTTAAGAGATTTAGCTGTAAAAATGGTTAAACTGATACAGTAGTGATCTGATTCAAATACAACTCAGTTTGCAAGTATTCAGATCTATGCTAAGCTCAATATAACTCTTCTAATCAATAATCAATTCACTCTGTAATATCCTCCAACTTACTTCACTTGGTGTATAATTCTCTGATGTGCGGTAATACCTGCAATCTAGCTCAATTCTGTTTGCAACCAATTTGATCAGTGGTACATGAAAATGTCTTCATGCGAATTCTCCTACAGTCTCAATTCATCTATAAAATTCAACAATGAATCTCATGTCTCTTAAATAGACGTGTAAACCATTTTTATATCATCCATTAGATTTTGCCTCTTAATCTCCATTGTTCATTTTGCCTCTTCAAGCTTCCTCGGTAGTTGTATCAATAACACATTTCAATCTTTTCCCTTCAATTATATCTAAATTTTGTCAGTCGTTGATCTTATAACAAACTCTATCTCTTACCTCGAAATCTTAAGCATTTGCTAGCTCATCAATTTCAGTCGGTTGTTATAAACATTTAATGTTTTCATCCTACTTGGTTAATATAGAATGAATCGGTGATAACTAACTCAGTTATTACTGTCACTTGGTATACACAAGAATAATTTGGTGTATACAAAAAACTTCAATTACTGACCACATTAACTTGTCCAATTCTAATCTCATCTTCATAATAGAATAATGTAACATGCTCAAGTCAACAACTTAATGCCATAGACTCATCAACAAGTTACCCAATGTATACCTTATCCATATCTGTCATATTCATCTTTTCCTTATGTAGATATCTCATTTCTTCACCATTTCTTCCTTCTATAGATGTTTATATGTTTGTAACTATCATGATAAGTATAGTCAAAACTAGTTGACATGAATGACAACATATTGACTAATTTAATCATCTTACATATTACTTTAACAACTCAGTGACCTCTTGAATCTTCATCAAGATATTCAATCAGTTGTAGGTTAACATACACAACATATAATCTGATCTAATCAAAGGGATGCTTGTGAAAACATTGCATAGATGTGTAGAAATCAAAGGATTTAAAGAAAACCATGATGAAATCTAATTATGAATATACAAACACCATGAAATGAAAAGAAAATGAGTAGGAACAACAATATTATTTATTGATTTTAAAGAAAAAATTAAATATAATGCATAGAAACAACTTTGGTTCCATAAAAAGAAAGTTACCAAATGTAACATAACCTAGTGCATGGAATAAATTAGAGAAGTACCCCCTAAAAATGAAGTACAAAATTTCACTATATTGACAAAGGCTCTTGTTTTTTACTTGTAGTCAAGTTGATGTTGATGTTTCAATTAGCTCTTTTGGCTAGAAGTGACTAGATGAGAGAACTTCAAGTGGATATGAGATAGCCGCAAGTTAACTTAAGATTCTCCTTGAAATCAAGTACTTGAGTGTTGCATTTTCTTGAAATCAAGAACTAGGTGTTTATGATGAACACTCCTCTTTTGAAATTCAAAATCTTATTTGTTGATGTAGTTGAAAAACAACACAATATTCTCTTGTGCTTCCACCTCACTCCCTAGAACCTAGGCCTCATTAATGTTTGTATTTCAAATTCCTCCCCTTTTGTATCAATGGTCTTATTTATTGTTAAATTGATACATTAACTATTTTCGAAAGGATCTTGATGTAGAAAATAATTATACTCACAACTCTCATATGGAGGTCATTCCTATTGATTTGATAAACATATCTGAAAAGACCTTTTTCAACCCCTATAGCATGGTTCATCTTTGTGTTGTGAATCTATATTCATTTGGAAAACTTATTTAGTGTCTCTAACTATCACTTTCACCCTTAATACAACCTTGATCTTCTCATGATTTCTACTTGAACATATGATAATTCTATTTGTGTACATGTTCACTAATTTCACATTTGTTCTTCATTCATGCCAGTGAGAAAATCTTACTATCATTGTTCAAACACTCTTTTCCAAACATATTATTTGATATATGATACTATTTAAACTTTTTTTCAAAAATCTTTCACTATTATTCACATATCCCAAATCTGTACTTGTTCCTTTTCAAGAATTCAAGAATAATAAGGATAGCTCTAGGTGAAAATAGTAGGCACACTTCTATGTAATTAGTGAATGGAAATATACATAACTAACTAAAATAGTGAATAAACCCTTATGAGTAGTCATAGTATGATATAAGAAAAAGAAATCTCTCTGATAAATAGTAGATGATGACCTTCATCAACCACCTACATTTATCTCTTCATGACATGAGTGCTTTCTGTGCTCATCATTGCATTTCAATTTTCTATTTTATGTATGCTCCTTGTCTTCTATGTGGTTGCAAACATCATAATTTCACCAGCTTCAACCATTATTGACAAAATTTTGCACTTCATTGATATTATATTGTTTCTTTTTTAGCAAAGGGCAAGAAGCCTATATATATTTATAAAATAGAAATTTACATAGTTTATAATAATACTAAGGCTCTCATAAGCCAATATTTGACCATGATTACAATTGATATAAGATCTACAAAAACTAAACCTAATTAACTTATCCTAGTGTGAAGTAATAGATCCAACAAGATTTTCAACATGGCTCAAACTTAGACAAAACATCCACTAAGCACAAAAAAGCACTGAGATCCTAGATTAAACATGAGAGGTCTATTGAACGGGTCGAATAACTAAGAGGGGGGGGGGGGGGGGGGTGAATCAGTTATTCCCACATAAACTTATAAAACTTTTCTCTATTGATCAACTTATAATTAACATATATGAGAACTTCAGATCTACTAGTTAAGCACATCAACATTGACATAAAATATTTGCAATAAAAAACACAAAGACACTAACATAGATAACACCATATTTTACGTGGAAAACCCAAGATGGGAAAAACCATGGAGAATATAATTCTCATGAAATGTAAAAACACCTGTTAAGGTGACACCACTATGGTGATTTTTAAAAAGGCTCACTCACTACTGGGACTACTCACTATATATATAAAAGCTCACTTCCAAAAGATTAAGGCTCAATGTCGATACAAGACTTGTAGATAGAAAATATGAAAAGAGATAGAATACACCACTGAGATCAACATGTTGCTAACCATGAACATAAATCTCTAGCAAATAGATTCAAAACCACTTTACATATCAACATGTATGAGACTTGGTTAATACTTAATTGATGCTTCTCTTGATATCATATATACAAAACAAGGAGATCCACCATATTGGACAAACACATTTGAAATAGTTCCCACCAAAAAATTCTTGCAAAGGTAGGGAATAAACTAAGAATCATCTTGATCAATACAACATGCCTCAACACGCTACACCATCTCCAAATCACTCGGTTCCAATGGATATATTCAACATGTTACAATTACATGGTTGGGACCAAAACACATCTAGATAGGATCAAACCAAAACATACAATCTACCAAGATGTAGATTCTACAAACTAGAAAACTTATTGGTGAACACACCAACCGATACGCCAGTCTATCGGTATACATCAATCGATACACCATTATGTTGGATATATAGTAATCAATACATTTAAAGGCTTCAAGATGAGTATGTTGACATCAATGAAAACCATCAATGTACAACATCAACCTCACATTCTAACAAGGTTGCCACTGTATCAGAACTTTGTCATGTTACTCTTCCATAGCTATCATGATGTCATGATTCTCCCCATGCCTTTCGAGAAAATGAAAGCCTTCATGATTTACAATAAAATTTAGAGAGTGTGTTTCATTGGTATTATTCGAGACTGTTGCCTCATCTTGACGAAGCCCAATTACAACATTAAGGTTTGGGAAAGGTGACAGTTGGGGTACATCTACATTTGGGACTTCTTCAACATGATCATGGTCAAGAATTTATAGGAGGGCATTATTTTTTTGTTGCACTTGTAAAACAATATCATCACCCAGAACCCTACCATTATGAAGAAGAGCTCGTTTGACATGCCTGAAGTTCTAGGTTTCCAATGTAAATTTGATTTTATCATAGACTTTCATATATGAGTGCCCATATAGCAAAAAATGTCATTGAAACAAACCCCCCACTAAAGCTTGGCCCTTCTATAGGTCATAATTTTGTACACCCTTCAGTAGTTTATCTATAGATAGAAGCTTTGATTTGACTACGTTTTGAACAACAATTTGTAATGAAGAAAGAGACTATAGTAAATCAAGCACATTTGACAAGAACACATAGAGTAATTTTGAGGGAAAGAGAATCCACCTTGCCCAAGGAAATAAAATTTCCTCACCAATTAACCTTTTCACCAACTGCATCTATTGAAAGCAATGGATATTAAAAACTTGTCCCAATAACTTAATTTTTATATGCCCAGTAAAAGAGATTTCCCAGTCCTACACCGCAATTGGAACTCTATAGTTCATAGGCATGTACTCCATGTGAATACTTTGGCACTGAGAACTAACATAAAATGCCCTAATTTGACCCTCTTCTGATGAAATCAAACCTTGATTCATGAAAACAAATAAGGATACCTTAGACAACTCTTAAATTCTTGATTGCTTTGCTTGCTAATTATTGTGCAAATTGTAATATAAATGCCAATATGACCTTTACTTTGCACATAAAACTAGATACCTGGATAAAATAATTACCTTCAATCAAAGCACAAACATGTTAATAAAAACCTTTCTCTTGCTTGTTGGACGACTATCTTGGCATGCACTAGAGGAGTTGTTGTGCATGCAATTTTAATGAGAATTTTAACTCTATATTACTTTGCATCATTTTACACATGTCATCAAAAGATCTCAATTTAGGAAAATTCCCAAAAACCTGTCTTGATGTCATTGTTGCACATTTTGATAGTTAATCACAAGCACCTTCCTTGGAAATGATCAATACAAACTCTGATGCACAATCTAACTTTTGATATTAGCTCAATTTCCAAATAGGATATAATCCCATATTATTACACTCGAGTGTTCCACTCCACCACATAATTGCCAGATTGCATATTGGATAAATTATCCTGATCGTCACCCTTGTACTAATGCCAATGACATTGCCTGCATTGATTAATTACAACTCATTGAATGTCACAAATTTCAAGCTCAACTAAATATGCCAAGTCATGGAAATTTTCCCACTTAAAATTATCATCTGATGTGTCAATCTCCTTAGCATCACCTCCCATGTTGGCAAGAAAGTCAAAAAGTTTGTTCCCCTCTCTATACATATGTGAGAAAAGATATATTTCAAATGTGTCCATAATATCCCATGCCCACTACAGAATGTATTTGATGCACCAATTAAAGCTTTTCCTATTTTTACATGCATTGATTATGATAAATGAATCCCCTTCATCATGTATCTTCTTGTATCCCATCTTCTTTTCTATGAGTAAACCTTACAATAATGCACATGCTTTAGCCACATTATTTGTCCCATGCAGAAGAGAAATTGACTTCCTTGCTAGCAAGACACCTGATTGATCTCTTATGCACATACCCACTCTAGATGCTCTTGGATTTCCCATGCTTCAATCACATTATTTGTCCCATTCAGAAGAGAAAATGACTTCCCTACTATCAAGATACCTAATTGATATTACATTGTCACATTGTGTTAGATATTCATTGACACCACTACATTATAGACTTTTATGCACTTGAACAATGTCAAAAACTTTCATGACATTGTCCTTGAAATCTCATTGCAGGCTACTATTATTAGCAATTCATGAAGATGATTTTCCTTGTCGAAGTTCTATACTTGTTGTGTCTTCTCATGCACTGCATAAGTATGTTCATGTTTTAGTAATTGTCTAATGGACTGTCTCATTATTCATTAAGCATATATACCTTCTCTTCAATGTTTTCTTTATTTTCATTACATTACTTAAAATCAGTTACAAAAAACCCTTTGAACATGCAACATTGCCTCTTGAAGACAACCATGACTTTGAAAGACAAATTTTGATCACTCAATAAAAAAAAATAAAGTTATATAATCAACAAACTTATAAGGAACAATTGAAAGCTTTGCACAAAGCCATGAACCTTTTAAGGAACAATACAAGTTTTTAAAAAAGTGATTCCATTCCACTGAACCTTCAAGGATAGTTTTGAAAGACAACAATATATCTCTAAAGAAAATTTATTATATAGATGATAATAAGAATTATATCCTCTTAAGACAATCAATATAACTTTGAATACAAAAACATTTTGTTGAAAACGGTAAGAAGCCCCTCTCCCCTCTCTCCCACCCCCCTTGCTTAAATGGTGAATGATCTAAACATGAATAGTCTCTCCTTGGAGTTCCCTTTCTACTAAACTTAAATTTGATAAAAGCTTGTCGAATCTATATACTCACTCTCATTGTTTCAAGCATTTCTTCTTGTAAATGGAACCATGATGAACATTTTTGAGAAACCATGAATAACAAAGAAAACCATTAGTGCATTAGGGTATGATTTTTGCATGAAACCTAACTCATCCTTTCAAAAACTCCTTGTCATTTACTAAGCATTAAATAATATCATTGCTCCCCTTTTGAAACTCTATTTCATGTTTGAAATCCGTATTCTATTTCCCAAATCTATTGTCTTCTCTTGTAAACTGCTTTTTCAATCCATTTTCATGATGATTTATCATTATTTGAAGATCTTGGTTACTCTATTAAAGAATTACCTACTCTTTCTTCTTTTCATCATTCTGAATACTTTAAAATTTGCCTTTCACTTGACCTTGCATTGCTATTTCCTTTTTTTGGCATTAACTCATCCTTATTTGTTGTTATTTCCTTGTGATCATTGTATCTTGATTCAAAACATTGTTGTTCACTTATGAAACTTGCTTTTATCATTGTCATTAAAGTATTATTTGTAAAACTCATCCAGGTCTGAAATTTGACAGTCATTGCTACCTGTTATGTTTTTTTATGATGGTTTGGTCATTTTAATGCCTTTAATTTTATGTTTTAAGAAAAATATTGAGTGTCAATTTTTTTTTAAAAACATTACAAATCATTTGATAAATTATTTTAAATTTAAATATTTTATCAATATAATTAGTAATAAAAAATAAATATCTAGATATAAAAATGTAAAATTACAAAATAAATATAAATTAGTAATATATGCAAAAGTCTCAACAAAATTTACTAAATAAATTTTTAAATTCATATGTTTTATTTGGAACTCTAAAACAATAATAATATGCAATAAATTAGAAACTTTTATTTGTGACCAAAATAATATAAAATTAAAAAATAGCTATAAATTAGTAATATATGCAAAAAATTTAAATTAACTATGCAAGTTTCTAAGTTCATCTCCTTTATTTTAAAAGAATTCTAAATTAATGTAAATATATAATAAATAATATAAAGACATGTTTCTAAAATCCATATATTCTATTTTAAAAAGATTCTAAATTAATATGAATATATAATAATCAAAATAGAAAAATATATTAATAAAATAACATATATTTATCATACATATTATAAAATAACTTATATTAAATAACATACTATATTACCTATCACAAATGTTGATAGTTAATTAATAAATATAATTGTCATATTTATGGTTTTATAAAAAAATTAAACCCTTAATTCATACGGTCCAACAAATTTGTAGTCTATCATATGCAGTTCAAAAGTGAAAAAATGGCCAAAACTACCATCAAATTCTAGGCCCGAACCTGACCCTTGAATCTCATTGTTCACTAACAAATATGCTAATGTCTCATTAGAAACTATTGTCTACTCCTTTGCATATATGTTGTTATCTCCTGAAAATGTGTATTTCTTTTGCGACCATGGAGAACAAACCGTAGAGCTAGGGTTTTAGAATTTGCAAATACCTTGGAAACTTATTTGACCAAGAGTTTGAACTTGGAGTTAACAGATTTGAACACCATAAAAAAAACTTCCTCTTAGGAAATAGTCACGTGATTTCCTCTTAGCTTCCCTTTGCAATATTGACAAAGAATAAATACATAAAAGAAAGGATATTTGACATAACAAAAGCCTTTTGTTATTTTAAAAAAAAAGTGACGCGGGGCAGGGATGGAGGATCGAATTATGGATGATCCAAGCCTCCACTGCCAACTATAACAACAACAAGCACAACAGAATACAACAATATAATGCTTCAAAATAGAATTTCTTTCAACATGCTCGACTGTGAGGCCTTCCAGGTTTCAACCTTATACAATGAAATTAAAAAATATCTGCAAGATCTCGTAATATCCAAGTAACCACCAACTAGTTCAAATCTGCAACAAGCAACCTCTGATAGGAACAACCAAGACATGATCTAAACTTGTGCTCGCAAGCCACCAAGCAACCTCTTGTTGTCCTAAGCCCTCAAGCCACTAGTTCTGCTATTACAATATTAGATAAAACATCTAATCTTTAGGATCTCGCATGATCCAATTATGGTTATACTATACTACTCTTCCATCCTATCACTTACTCCTACATCAACCAAGGCTCTCAATATATAGCCAGCTAAGCCACAAGTCATCTAGTCAGGCATTAATTACATTATAGGTCCAGCCTAAGGAGAGAAACCAAAACTAAAGACAGAAATAAAAAAACATGATGCAAGGATATATTTAGGTCCACACATGACCCAAGAACATAATCCTAACTTAGCAAGATCCCATCTCATTATACAGAACCACGCAAGATGAAAACCTCCACGTTTCACATGAAACAGGCTGAAAATAGGTACCCAAGAAAAATGGTCATAACTTTCAACTCATAATGAATTAGGCCTTGCAGTCTTAGGTGAAGATATTAATTTAGGTCCTCTTAAAGGCCCTAAGAGTGAAAATGATGATTCATTAAGGATCAATGGATACATGATGCACAATCAGCATGCAGAATGCAGGAAAATACGACTCTGATGGCAAGTAAAACAACTCTAACTTTGAAACAGTCCATCCAATCCTTATGTGCTCTTAGGAGAAGGTTCCAAAATAGGTCCAAGGCACAACAACCATGAGCCAAGACCACACAAGCTAACTCCCAATGACCATCGATCGCATAACCAATCTTCCAAACGGTCCAGGTAGGGAACACACGGAACCAATCAGAGAAGATCATCCAAGATCTCTCAAACCATGCCACCTCAAGAGATGCATTATTATACATAGCCTCCATAAACATAAAGGAAAAAGCCTCTTTCATCACACATGCCAGAGATCTCCATAGATCATCGCAACGTAGAAACTCAAAAAGTTGCCCAAAACAAAGCATTGTATCCTTATGATAGGGAATTACTCCAAGACTAAGAAAGATCTTCACGAACCCAAAATGCTCCTGCATCAGACTACCAAGGTAAATAGAAAGTATGTCCCATACTTTAATCTCATAATAATTATCTGCAATCAACTTGATTTTCACCAAAGGCTTCCAATCCATCAAGGACAAGAGAACAAATTGGAAAATCAACCATCTATGCTTCATCCATTCAAACATCAAGATTATATGAATCTCAATAATCCAATCAACATACCACTGATCACCACAACCTATCTTAGCAACAAGAGTATCCAACTCCCCAACAAGTAGATCCAAAGTCAGATCCACATCAATATGAAATCCACACACTTGATGATCTACTATCCATCTTCACAACCTACCTCAATTCAGTGATCTGTTCACTCAAGGAAATCTTCATCTCTCACATCAAATCTTCTCTCCTCGGAGGCATCTTCAATCCAAGGTCCTGGTGCAAACTGCCTCACCTTCAACACTCTGTCCACGCACTCAGGATCTTCAAGCTCTAATACCACTTGATGTAGGGTAGGGATGGAGGATCCAATTATGGATGATCCAAGCCTACACTGCCAACTATAACAACAACAAGCACAACAAAATACAACAATATAATGCTTCAAAATAGAATTTCATCCAACATGTCTGGCTGTGAGGCCTTCTAGGTTTAGGCCTTATACAATGAAATTAAAAAATATCTGCAAGATCTCACAAGATCTAAGTAACCACCAACTAATTCAGATCTGCAATAGGCAACCTCTGATAGGAACAACCAAGACAAGATCTAAACTTGTGCTTGTAAACCACCAAGCAACCTCTTTTCGTCCTAAGCCCTCAAGCCACTAGTTTCGCTATTACAATATCAGATAAAACATCTAATCTTCAGGATCTTGTAGGATCCAATTATTATTCTACTCTACTATTCTTCCATCCTATCACTTACTCCTACATAAACCAAGGCTCTCAATATATAGCCAGCTAAGCCACAAGTTGGTCAGTTGGGCATTAATTACATTATAGGTCCAACCTAAGGAGAGAAACCAAAACTAAAGACAAAAATAATAAAACATGATGTGAAGATATATTTAGGTCCACACATGACCCAAGAACATAATCCTAACTTAGCAAGATCCCATCTCATCATACAGAACCGCACAAGATGAAAACCTCCACGTTTCATGTGAAATAGGCTGAAAATAGGTACCCGAGAAAAATGGTCATAACTTTCAACTCATAATGAATTAGGACTTGTGGTCTTAGGTGAAGATATTAATTTAGGTCCTCTTAAAGGCCCTAAGAGCACAAAGGCTGATTCATTAAGAATCAACAGATACATGATGTGCAATCAACATGCAGAATGTAGGAAAATACGACTTTGACTACAAGTAAAACAACTCTAACTTTGAAACAGTCCATCCAATCCTTATGTGCTCATAGGAGAAGGTTCCAAAATAGGTCCAAGGCACAATAACCATGAGCCAAGACCACACAAGCTAACTCCCAATGACCATCGATCGCATAACCAATCTTCCAAACAGTCTAGACAGGAAACACATAGAACCAGTCAAAGAAGATCATCCAAGATCTCCCAAACCATGCCACCTCAAGAGATGCATTATTAGAGATAGTCTCCACAAACATAAAGGAACAAACCTCTTTCATCACACATACCAGAGATATCCACAGATCATCACAACACAGAAACTCAGAAAGCTACCCAAAATAAAGCATTGTATCCCTATGATAGGGAATTCCTCCAAGACTAAGAAAGATCTTCAGGAACCCAAAATGCTCCTGCATCAAAAAGTGTGACACATATTTAAACATGAGACCTTTTAGAAACCTAGGAAAAATATCACACAAGGCTATAATTGACAAATAAGCATTCCCATAAATACAACTCAATATGCAATTAAGGCTAAAATCCTAAATTGGATAACATTATAAACATTCAAAGAAGCTAGAAGGTCACCATATTCATGTCCTCATTAAAAGTTGAATGGGAAATCTAGAATTGAAAAGTCATTACAATCGCTAGAGACATAAATTGATTAAAATATATGATTTAATCTAATATGCCAACTTATTTTTTATCAATATTTTGGTCATTTTGCATCCATTGTCTTTCACATTAGCCTCTTCTTGTTCATTATCATATCCATAGTAGAATAATTATCATTGCATTTTCATCATCAAATCATCATCATTTTAGCCATTTTGCATAATCCTGGAGCTATATTGAGCACCCATGAAAGAAAAATAGTGAGCACACATACCAAGCTAACAAATCAAAGGAAAAATCCTCAACAAATGAGTCTTGGGAGTTTGTGTTTATTGATTTCTTTGCTTTCTAATTAGTCTCTTTTTAGTACCTTACCTTGAGTGTTTGTTTGAATTTGTATAGTTTGTTCATTACACCAAAAGATCAACTTGTTAATGCCTGCTACAACCAGTAGACTTGTAGAATATGGGAGGTGGTTAATCCATGTTGTGAACCCAAGCATCGCATTGCACATCATAAGAAGACCAAGGGAACACACCTTGCAACAATCCCCCCTAATGCAAACACGGGGTTCAAACTTGTGAGCTAGGCTCCCATACCAATTGTTAGTTGTCGTGTCACTAAAATATTGACTGGTTAATGCCCAATACAACCACTAGACTTATAGAATACGAGAGGTGGTTAATCCATGTCATGAACCCAAGAATTATGCTACACATCACAAGGAGACCAAGGACACACACCTTGCAACATAGTTTAGATTGCTACTTTAAGATTTCAATATTTTTATTTTAGTCATATTTTCATGCACACACTTCTACTCTTTATAGTTAAAATATCCAACAATGTATTTTTTTCTTTGTAAATGTTCCATTTTGAATTTGATCTAATGAATGTTACATCTTAAGAATTTACAAACACACATCATTAGGGTTTCTCTGCAAAAACAAAGTTAGTAGATTTTTATGATAATGACAAGCAAAAATCCTAGCAGTTAAATCCTCTATGAATAATTTCCATAAATAAAGAAAAATTGAAAGATTAATGAGATTTAAAAGTTCATCCAAAGAAGTGAGTTTTCCAAGTAAAGGTTTGATATCCTTTCTTTGATATTTGATTTGTAAAAACATTAATTGATTTTGAAATGAATCCCTAAAATCCTTTTAGCTTGGATTTCGATGCTAGATCTTTCCTCAGGCTTTACATGTAAATTTGATGTTTGTTGCAGTGCAATTTTATTTTAGGTTTTCAATTTTAGTATGAGATTCAGTTAGAATTTATTTATGTTCTTATTGTTGTATGTAATTTAAAATAATTTTTAAATCGGGATATTACCAATATCCTACATTTTCCAAGTTAGGAGAACAAAAAATACCTAAAAATGTAAATAAACCCTAGAAATGTAATAAAATTGGAAACCTAAACCAATAAATGTAGAGTCACATCTAAGTTCAGAACCCATATTAGGAAAGTTTTACAAATACGAAACAAAGGATAAGATTTCTCTTGATTATAGAACAGAAACCAGGTGATTTCGAAGCATTTACAAAATAATTCATAGTGGAGATTTACGATAAGGCCGAATTCATGAAGGTAGAGCATAGCACATTTATGTATCATTATAATTTCATATATAACTACCATTTGGAATTCCTAACTAAACTATTACTAGTATTATATTAATTCTAATAAGATAATTAATCACTTCCTAACAATAATAAACTGATACATGAATATCAATATTGACACATTTTGATGGTTAAATTATGACATTGTTCTTACCATCAGAAAGTTCAAATGTTGCTTGTTGAGTGCTATTGTTGACTCTCAAAAGCTTAAAATATTATTCAATGTAAAATTATATGTTCCCTAAATATTAGTAAGCTAATAGGATTTTTTTTTTGGGCATCACCCACTGATAGAATTGTCTGATTCAAAAAAAATACCGGTCACTTTTTCCATTCGCAACAAGTTTATGTTAGTCATAAAGTTTAGTTTTTATTTTGTTCATTACTTTTGAAATGATCATTGCTCAACAAACTACCACTCTTCCTCTTTCAATGCCAATGTGAGGAGTGGGGAGTGAATTCATCAACTGTATGTAGAAGATGTATTTGGTGTACGAGAGTCCCATGATGAAAAATAGAGCACCGACATAGATGATGAGAATGTCAATAAGCACATAAAGCCATGGACCTTCCCTCCTGCAAGCAATCAAGTGAAAAGCTATAGGAAATACAAAACCCAGAGCACAACACACACTGCTACCCACTAGAGACAAAAAATCTACAAAAAAATTCTAGAACACAACCACAATGGTAGTGAAAAGGACACAAAGAGACCTCAACAGAAAATAGTATTGGGATCCATTGAATCTTCTCTCCACCACCTCATTCACATGATTCATTGTTAGAGGAAAGGTGAAGAAAAATTTGAAGTAGAGCACCAACCGCACCATATCTATCTTCAAATTCTTCACCAATTCAGAGTAATGATCTCCCTAGTGTCTACCCCAAATGCCAGGTAGCCCAAGACCCCAAAACGCCTATAGACTAGAGTAGAGAGAAACATAACAAGAGCCAAAATACCCCCAAATATGTGCTTCTTATTAGCAACAAGCTTAAGCGACACCACCATGCTCATGCCTTCAAAGTAGTAGATGACCACTCCAATGTTGTAAGGAAACATCCCCAAATTAGTAAATGAATCTAAATTGGGCATTTTTCTACTCCAATAAGTGACTAGATTGTCCACCATGACTACACCCATTCCTAAAAAATCCATTGCATTGGAAAAAAATATTGAGCAACACCAAATGGGTCAGATCTTGAATCACATTCAGCCCTATTTTGGGCATCACCCACTGATAGGATTGTTTGATTCGAAAAAAATACCAGTCACTTTTTCCATTCGCAACAAGTTTATGTTAGTCATAAAGTTTAGTTTTTCTTTTGTTCATTACTTTTGAAATGATCATTGCTCAACAAACTACCAATCTTCCTCTTTCAATGCCAACGTGAGGAGTGGGGAGTGAATTCATTAATTTTATGTAGAAGATGTATTTGGCGTACGAGAGTCCCATGATGAAAAATAGAGCACCGACATAGATGATGAGAACATCAGTAAGCACATAAAGCCATGGACCTTCCCTCCTGCAAGCAATCAAGTGAAAAGCTATAGGAAATACAAAACCCAGAGCACAACACACACTGCTACCCACCAGAGACAGAAAATCTACAAAAAAATTCTAGAACACAACCACAATGGTAGTGAAAAGGACACAAAGAGACCTCAACAAAAAATAGTATTAGGATCCATTGAATCTTCTCTCCACCACCTCATTCACATGATTCATCGTTAGAGGAAAGGTGAAGAAAAAGTTGAAGTAGAGCACCAACTGCACCATATCTATCTTCAAATTCTTCACCAAATTTAGAGTAACGATCTCCCAGGTGTCTACCCCAAATGCCAGGTAGCCCAAGACCCCAAAACACCCATAGACTAGAGTAGAGAGAAACATAACAACAGCCAAAATACCCCCAAATATGTGCTTCTTATTAGCAACAAGCTTAAGCGACACCACCATGCTCATGCCTTCAAAGTAGTAGATGACCACTCCAATGTCGTAAGGAAACATCCCCAAATTAGTAAATGAATCTAAATTGGGCATTTTTCTACTCCAATAAGTGACTAGATTGTCCACCATGACTGCACCCATTCCTAAAAACTCCACTACATTGGAAAAAAATATTGAGCAACACCAAATGGGTCAGATCTTAAACTGCATTCAGCCCTACTTGAAATGGGAATACAACCATGTAAACACCATTTTTGTAGCAATTATGGCCAATTTGTACTCCCTCTCTGCATTCACATGAAATACCAGATAATGATTAGGGTTAGGATTCCTCAAGGGCTACCTACTTTTTGGGTCGGATAATACAAAGGACAAATTGTTTCTGATAAAAATGAGGTAACTGACACATAATCCCACTTGGCTGAGCACTATCATGAAATCCACCATCAATTTCCTAGTGAGTCCACTAACAGTGAAAGCGATATCACCATAGTTGTCACATACCCATCTTTCTCAAGATATCTTTTGATCCACACCAGCAACATCATGTAGTAATATGTAAGGCCCACAACAATGCCCAAAATCAAAAGCCCTGCAAGGCACCCTATTTTCATGAAGATGTACGACAATCTGAGAGCCCTTGCACCAATAATGGCGATCAGAATGTTCCTGATCAATTTCCACACAGATGACCATGATGTGTTTTCAGAATGGGAGGATTTGGATAGTTGGTTAATGCCCATGATATTTCTCATATTCACTTCTAAGATCTCTCTCATATTTACTTCTAAGGGTTGTCTTTTCTACTCCAAGGTCATTTTGCATTGAAATCAGTCTTCTACTTTCCTAATACAATATTTCATGCAATACGAGTTTGATTTTTTTTAATTCAAACTTAAAATTCACAAGCTCTTCTCAACTATTTTTGGGTATGTATTTTGCATCATTTTTTTTATGAAGCTTATGTTATATGCAAATGTTCTTTATCACTATATTTTAGGATTTAGAAATGTAATTTTATTAGTTGGATATCCGCCTCTTCTTTTTTGGTGAATTTTTATTGTACATATTTGAGGGCTCAATAAATTAACTTGGTGACTCCTAATACGTCCTGACCCTGGTTTGATTGTGCAATCTTTATTTATTGATAATAAAATTCATCTCTCTCAAACTACCAATCTTGTTGCTGAGCTGCAATTTGCATGGTCAAGGTTTTGTGCTTGGGAGCAAAAAAATTTCACTATGCAGTAGATTTATGGTGGTCGTACTAGATACATTCCTTTCAAGGCATAACAAATATGTAGAGAGTGGTGACTACCTTTAATACATTAGAGGGATGGAATTAATTTATCTTGGTTTGAAAGACTCAATAATTTTTCATTTTTTTTTTCTTCTGTACATACATTCCATATATTGTTTGTTTCCTATGTGGGTTTGGGAATCCATGTACAATATAAGTAGTCATCATAAGCAATTATATCACTTACTAATTTATGCTTTTATGGATTGATTTTGGCTCTCTTTTGCTGAGGGTGATAACCACACTATTGGTTTTTAGAAAATTTGCATTGTCCTCTATTTTGAATTTATTTATTTAGAGAAAAATCCTGACAACAATGCTAAACAAATCTGTATGCCATTGCAATAAAATGAGTGTTGCACAATAAATAGACACAAGTTCGTGATCAAACATCAATCATACTCTCATACAAAATAAATGAAGACAAGTTTAGGCTTTAGCGCCACAAAATCTAGTTGCTACAATCATTTTGTAGACTGAATAGAGGAAACCTAAAAGCTCCTAGATATCTCTTAATCATAGCCCTCATCCGAATTGAGCCTAAATTTTACAAGTTTTGTTAATGGTGTTAATTCTTTAAATCTCCACTTTTGCCCCTTCTCACCATCATCACGAGTTTGATCACAGTTCTCCTCCCGTCCCAATCACTATTTTTGCACCTCGTTCATTATTTTGATCAAATTTGATCTGAGTTCAAGTCCTTGAAACTACAACGTTATGTAACTTCTATCTTGCCTTTTTCTCACATGTATTCATGTCTGAGGAGTGCTTGCTTTACCATAAGATTTGAGTACCATTGCAAGGCTCTTAGGGTATTTACTTGAACATTTTCCAATATATTTGATTTTCCTTTATATTCTTTATAGACTATTTTGTGCTTAGTATTGTAATAAAATTTGTAATTATTAAATTTGTGATAGTGCTATAAGTATAAAAAGGGTAAGATTTTGTAGGGAAACATATAGTAATAAAGATAATTTTTATATTATAATAATATTTTGAATATTTTTAGATTGAATATTTAGATTGTCCATGAGATGTTTAGTACTTAGCAAATCAGTGGTCATAGTTCATTAGGTCAGGGTTAGTATTATGGTTAGAGATAATATGTGCAAACTTATGGATTATACTACTTGTCATAACATTGACTGGATCTACTAGGGCAAGAGCTAGGCCTTAGTATCAATTTATGCTTGGAGTTGGATCTCTTTCTTACTCAATTGCCTTTGCAATTGGTGTTCTTCACTCTGGAACCAATCAATCTCAATTAGAAATTGTTCGGCATAAACCCCTGGTACATGATATTTATGTGAAGGCACATAAAATGATTGACCAAATGCCTCAAAGAAATGATATCTCATGGAATGCTTTGGTTGTAGGATTTATACAAAATGGATATGTCGAAAAAACTTCAGAAACTTTCAAGAAAATACAATCAGCAAGTATAGAGCCAAATTCCACAACCTTTGCTAACATACCTCCAATATGTGCCAAAATGAGAGCTTTGGAATAGGGTATGGACATCCATCAAAGCATAGTGGAAGGCTTTTTTTTGACAGATGTTATAGCTGCAAATGCCCTAGTAGACAATGATGCAAATCCTAGATTGATACAAAGGCATGTGAACTGCACCGTACATCTAATCCTTGTTTGTAAGATATTACCTATTTGTTGTCTTTGTATATAATTGTGTATAATCATTAATTATTTTATTATTTTGTTGAGATTTGTCAGCTGTCCTAACAAAGAAAAACCATTATCTTGTGGGTCAAGGTAGCACATGTAATTGTTTCCCTTAACTACATTTTAATACAACTTTAGCTTTCTTTATTCAAATGGTCAATCAACAACTCAAATGACCTGGGCTGGAATTGGTAGGATCCTTAAAAAATAGTTATAAATTACAATATCAATTGTAAATAGTTACTTTTTTTTTATATTCATTCAATAATATAAATTAATTTGGTCGCCATCGACGGTTCCCACTTTCCCAATGGAGCGATCTAAGGCTCATAGACTTAACCAATGAGGACTCGAGCTTGCCTCACAGAACACTCGATGGTTGCATCTTGTGGAGACAACCTCCACATTATATGAGGGAAGTACTCTCTCAATTTGTGTCGAGCACCTTGTCGAAGATCACCATAGAACCCATGGGATTGATCCATGCCTTATTGAATCCGTTCATTCCATCCATTAGATTATGATCCATGTCACTCTTGAGCCATTATGCACCTAGATTGATCCATATACCTTCATTGTTGTCAACCTCAATAGTGATCTGAACTCAACAAGAGTACGCAATCCACAGTCACTACACCCTCCCCCATACAACTCATGGTGATGCCCTTGATGCTGTTGCATCCCCTAGGCCTGCAAAGATGCACGAGAGGTTTCCACAATTACCTATTTCCGTTGTGCAGAGCTCCCTGATTCAATGAACACCAAGATCTTCTCCTTGTCATGCCAAAATGTCATTATTTTTTAACGCAAAACTTATTTATAACATTTCAATATTATTTTATTACTATACAGCATATCTTACTATCAACGTAACCATTGCCCATATACTAGTTATATTTATCTTCTCCTTATACTTGTTATTTTCTAGTTGAATAAATCATTTTAAAACATTAAAAAATACAATTGACAAGCAATATAAACAATTGATATGACAAAGTAAAATTCTAGGGGCCTATGCTGCTGTTATTTTCTCTACTTTCCGAAAAGGAAACGCCTACCACATTTGACTTTTCTGATGACGAAGACAGGACATATTTCTAAGAATAACATTAGCGTTTATTTTGAAACAAATTTATTCTCACCTCATAAAACCTCTGAATTAAAAAAGAGCCTATACCGCAACTCCATAGGGGAGCTTCCGAACAGTGTGAAAACCTTCGTTTTACTTTCAGAGAGCTCTTCTTTGGTAATGAATTTCGATAAATTTGAAAAACCCAATCTTTTATAGGCTCAGGTCGCAGATTACAATCTCGCGGGCAAAACACAGACTCCGTAATTTGTTTTTTCTCTGACACCCAAACGCGAAAAACTAATTTTCAGATATTTTGGTGATGGTCACCAGTTTTTTTAAAATAGATTCATTGGTACATTTTCCAGAAATCTTAGTAAGATTTGCATATAATTTGAGGGGCGAAAAATACAGGCTTAAGTCTTTTGTAAATCTCTGCAATACTGATTTTTTAAGATTTTAGATGGATAGATATCCGAAGTAATAATGGGTATGCGAATTTTTTTGTTTGGTTGCCATAAAGTTAAAAAAGAAATCAATTAGGTTTTTCAGTGCAACATCTATGTTGTTTCTAACAAGTTTAGCTATTGATGGGACTTCTAATGGATTTACACAGGACTGCAAATGGAAATTAGTTTGGCACACGCACAAGAAACTCCACCCTTCTCAATCATCGCCACAGCAGCGGTTGTAGGTGTTCCATTGAAGACTGATCCCAATCTTCCTTTAGGGTCACCTCCTGCACTCTCATTTTCCTCTGGGTATGTTTAGTTTACACTGATTTCCTCCCCCTCAAAATTCACTTTTGAGGGGTTTTAGCGAGGTGTAATAGAAAATATCTTTAAAAAAATATTAATAACAGAATTTGTCATATTATCCCTTGTAAATACAACATTCATAGTCGGCTTAAGCATGCTTGGATATTTGTTATAGAGAGGAACTGCACGGAACTGACGTATTGTTGAGATACCTTGGACGCATTGCAACTCTTCCCGATTTTTACAACCGTGATGCCCTTTCAACTGCTCAGGTGCTCCTCATTGCCATTGTTTGTACAGTTAAAAGATTCTCCGTTGCTTCTATTAATACCTGATTTATGACTATATTGGTTTATGAGGACTAGGTTAAAATAGATAAGAAAGCTCGGAGTACTATTTGTCTGACTTTCAGATTTTTTTTTCATGAATGTATCAGAAGAACGAAGTTTGTTTACTGATTCGTTTGGGAGTGCAATGAGTTTATCCCTTTTTTGTATCTAGTTTCTTCTCAGTTTAATTTGCAACTCTCTTGCAGTAAATATCAAGTGGGATAATATTGGGTTTTCGGTGTGCTATTCACTTGCAAAGTGTTCCTTTTATGGAAAAGTTTTCTGCAACCAACAGATAAGTGTTATTTGCTTGTGTTGTAAATTGTGGTGGAAGTTAGACATTGTGGTCTGGTTGGAGATGTGTTATACCTTAATGAAGCCATGCTAGCAATGAAAGGCTTGTCAAGTAATTAAAGAAGCCCACAATGTTTCAAACTGTTCCATCAACTTTCCAGTGGTGGTATCCTCATTTGATTGCTTCAGCCTTCTATACTCAATGTAGAGTCCTCCTCAGTGCCAGCGTGAGGTCAGTTATGATTACAGGCTATTTGTGAACTAGTAAGAAGTGCTCTTGCCATCACTATATGGTTAAGACGCTATGTTAGATCAATGGACAGGTTGAGTAAAAAATCTGCTTTTATCATTTTTAAACTACTGTTGCACTCAGTTGGATCCAGGTTGCCCTTATGTTGCACCGTTGAAATTGAAATTGATTTTTTTATGCTTGAGGGAACTATTTGACCATAGAGGCCTTCACAATTTAATAATCTGACTTCTTATTGGGGATGTCTATGCAATCATCTGTCCACCTTTGAAGAATCACAAATACTGGATCCTTTGTAGGTCATGGCCTCAACAGTTGACAACTTGAAGCAGCAGTCCGAGTCTAAAATACCTTAAGAAGTACTGTTACTCTTTAGGGTTACCTATAGGTGCTACTACTACTTTTGAGTAATGCCCCACCTATAGGTGCTATAGAGTGCCAACCATTCATGGTTGTCCTGAGTGAGCTCAGGTTCCAGGCATGCTCAACCTACTCCTGGAAAATATGGTTCCCAATGAAGCCGGTCCCCTCTGGAACAGGATGGTCATTACCATCTCATTGCCTATAGAGGGTAAACAAATCCCAGGGTATGGCTACGGGAGTAATCTATAATAGTGGTGGGCTCCTGGTAACCGCACTTCGAATGGATAATGGGCCATTTGAAGTGCAGATATACGATGAGCTAAGGTGAGAATACTCGTAGTCGCTATAGTATTTTACAGGCAAGGTACGTACCTAAGGCGAGCAGGCTAGGTATGTACCTAAGGCGAGAATACTCACATTTGAGTATTCTCGAAGTCATCTCAGGCTAGGTACGTTTCTATCTCAGGCTAGGTACGTAGAAACCTCTCCCACGAAACATCTCAGATGTGAGTATTGTCGTACGTTTCTCAGGCTAGGTACGTTTTTCAGTATCCCTTGCCTATCATAGAACAAACAAAGATACCGTTCAGCAATGTTATTTGGCTAATGATGAGTGCAACCTCGGCACGCAAAGTGCTATAGGGCTGCTAAAATTATATAAAAATTGCCCATGTTACATATAGAATCTGCCAGTCTAGGTGTGGAGGCCCCCCTACTATTCATTGTAGGTTCAGTCGGTTCAATGCCTACTGTATTGGACAAAAAAGGGAAGGGCATCCTTCGCTAAAGACTTTAGGATGCCACATCCTATCTATCCGAAAGGAACAAAGGTAGGAAGGGCATCCTTCGCTAAAGACTTTAGGATGCCAGTCACCTTCCCCGGGCTAGAATGCCCTCTTCATCCGTTCCCACTTATACTATAAAAAGAATATGCCAATGAGAATTAAATCAGGATATCATCAGTTTGTCGGTGTACAGAACCGTCCGCATCTTGTCTATGAGATGGGCCGCGTCGAGATTAAGCTGTTCGTACCATTCTGTTTTAATGCTGGTAGAGGTTGTTCTGTAGGTGATATTTTTAGCAGTAGATATGAGAATTGTGGTATTAGAATTTCTTATTGTAGTTATTCGAGTGGATATTCTGACTGTAAGGAACGAACTATTGAGACTGACTGTAAGGAAAACCTTACAGTCAGTCTCAATAGTTCGTTCCTTACAGTCAGAATATCCAGTCGAATAACTACGATAAGAAATTCTAATACCACAATTCTCATATCTACTGCTAAAAATATCACCTACAGAACAACCTCTACCAGCATTAAAACAGAATGGTACGAACAGCTTAATCTCGACGCGGCCCATCTCATAGACAAGATGCGGACGGTTCTGTACACCGACAAACTGATGATATCCTGATTTAATTCTCATTGGCATATTCTTTTTATAGTATAAGTGGGAACGGATGAAGAGGGCATTCTAGCTCGGGGAAGGTGACTGGCATCCTAAAGTCTTTAGCGAAGGATGCCCTTCCTACCTTTGTTCCTTTCGGATAGATAGGAAGTGGCATCCTAAAGTCTTTAGCGAAGGATGCCCTTCCCTTTTTTGTCCGATACAGTAGGCATTGAACCGACTGAACCTACAATGAATAGTAGGGGGGCGTCCACACCTAGACTGGCAGATTCTATACGTAACATGGGCAATTTTTATATAATTTAAGCAGCCCTATAGCACTGTGCGTGCCGAGGTTGCACTCATCATTAGCCAAATAACATTGCTGAACGGTATCTTTGTTTGTTCTATGATAGGCAAGGGATACTGAAAAACGTACCTAGCCTGAGAAACGTACGACAATACTCACATTTGAGATGTTTCGTGGGAGAGGTTTCTACGTACCTAGCTTGAGATAGAAACGTACCTAGCCTGAGATGACTACGAGAATACTCAAATGTGAGTATTCTCGCCTTAGCTCAACTACGATAATACTCAAATGTGAGTATTCTCGCCTTAGCTCAACTACGATAATACTCAAATGTGAGTATTCTCGCCTTATCTCAAATGTGAGTATTCTCGCCTTAGGTACGTACCTAGCCTGTAAAATACTATAGCGACTACGAGTATTCTCGCCTTAGCTCGTCGTATAGCTGCACTTCAAATGGCCCATTATCCATTCGAAGTGCGGTTACCAGGAGCCCACCACTATTATAGATTACTCCCGTAGCCATACCCTGGGATTTGTTTACCCTCTATAGGCAATGAGATGGTAATGACCATCTCATTCCAGAGGGGACCGGCTTCATTGGGAACCATATTTTCCGGGAGTAGGTTGAGCATGCCTGGAACCTGAGCTCACTCAGGACAACCATGACTGGTTGGCACTCTATAGCACCTATAGGTGGGGCATTACTCAAAAGTAGTAGTAGCACCTATAGGTAGCCCTAAAGAGTAACAGTACTTCTTAAGGTATTTTTCTCATTTTTTCAGAACACATGGAAGAATCATGTTGGAAGATATTTCCATTTCTATCCTGCTATATATTCAAGGGTTGTAGTTTCCTAACCTGCAAAGGGAGATTCAAGATATGATATATCTCCTGCTGAGCTAAGCCTTGATGCCATTGAGTACACTCAACTTAGGTTGACTTGAAGGCAACAATCTCATTTTCTAAACCACCAATGGAAAATTCCAGATTAATATCCCACAAGCTGAGCCAAACCTCGATTTCGTTGGAGTAGCCTACTTAGGTTGAAGTGTGAAAGGAGCTCCTTCCAAATAGTGTCTGCATAATGATGCAGTCAGGACCAGAGTGTCCAATGAAGGATTTCCAACCATGCAGCCAATTGCACAAACTCACAAGAGACTAAATAGAGCAGCAAAATAACAATATGTTCTTTGTCTATTCATAGTCTCAAGTACAACAGCATTAGCTGCATTGCAATCTATTGCAGTGGCCTTCCAACATGCTAGGTCTCAGCAGTTCGATTACAAATAGTCAAATTATAGAGTTTGAAAGATATTTCAATACAAGGCTATACCAATCTTTCCTCTATTTTCATCATTGACTCCCAATGACCTTCAAGATTGTTTATATATATCTAGTCTTGGAATCTAATAGCCCAGTATTGCAAGGTTAAATTTTGAGGTCCTTAAGAATTACATTTATTTTCTTTGCTGATATTTCAATATTTAAATGCTTCCATTTTGTAAGTCGCAGAATCCCTTATCTTCTTGTTAATGTTATTAGGATAATTGCAAATGTAATAGCACTCCTTATGATTGTATGTGTTTTCCAAATGCATCGATCTCTTTGTATTTATATACGACAAGGACAAGAAGAGACATGTCCTTTCATGGGACATGTCTATTCATTAATTTATTTTATCAATTTAACTATTTAGTTATTATGAGAATAATTATAATCTAACTTTATATATATATATATAAAATAAATCATTTCTCGTAATAATCATATAGTTAGTATTATTTATTTGACCGATGTTACAAACATCAACACTCCCTATTAGCTAGAGAGGATAAATCAATCAAATGTCAACACTGAAGACACTTGACAACATCAATTATATGATGTAATCAATAAAAACATCATCTTCATGATGTAATCAATAGAAACATAGTCTCAATGTGTGGATTGCCTCCATCGACGATTCTATCCACAAGTCCTCAGGTGGATTTCCTCCATTGGCGATTCTATCCACAAGTCCTCAGGTGGATTGCCTCTATCGGAGATTCAATCCACAAGTCCTTAGGTGGATTGCCTCCATCGACAATTCTATCCATTTGATATCTTGAGTATTGGCCTATCAGAATGTCAACATATGACATTTACCTAAGTACTCAAGAGTTCATAAAGATATCATCTCATGATATCGAGAGCATTGGCTTGCAGAATATCAACTCTCAAGATATTCACCAAGTGCTTAGAGTAATGGCCTACCAACATCAATTCTCATGATGTCCACCAAGTACTCAAGAGTTCATAAATATATCATCTCATGATATCAAGAGCATTGGCTTGCAGAATATCAATTCTCATGATATTCACCAAGTTCTCAGAGTAATGGCCTGCAGAATATCGAGTCTCGTGATATCCACCAAGTACTCAACAAATGTTCATAGGTAATGTGCACTTACCATATGAACATTCACATCATCTATTATGATCTGTTTCAACCATCACAAGATGTCTATCACAATAGAAGACGCCATCTATTATGATCTGTTTCAACCATCACAAGATGTCTATCAGAATAGAATATGTCATCTATCATGATCTGTTTCAGCCATCACAAGATGTCTAGCACAATAGAAGATGCCATCTATCATGATCTGTTTCAGCCATCACAAGATGTCTATCACAATAGAAGATCAAGTTATTGTAAGATCGTCACCTTCCAATAACTTTTGCAAACACAAGTGATAATCATTTGGAAGTTGTCACTTCCTCATGATTTACAAAGGGGCCAAGCCCATTAAAAATATTAATGATTCATTAGTATAATAATCAATTATATCAAGTTTACCTCAGAAGTGTTTCACCATCAATAGTGAACTCCCTCTCAATCAATGTGATCAAGATTGTCACAAGTTGACTGAACCATATGCTCCCTCTGAAGCTCAAGTTTATCAACTTCTTGACCTCTTTTGAAATGTCAGACACCCTTTGCATCTTGTCTCAATCATCAACTCATTTGCAAGCATCAATTTTTTTCTCCCTTGAATGCAATTATCTTGTGCTTTTGTCCCGAAAGTATGTTAGAGAGAGATTACAAATAGCTCACTAAACTATCTCGACCGGAAATATCGATGATAGAAGAATACAAGATTTTACTAACCAATAGTATATCATGAGTTACAAACTCAAAAATTATGTGCATTAATAAAACATGAAATACTTATCTTTTATAAATTTCAAGTATATCATTCTGTAAGGTGAGCCCATATAGAAAATATCATGCAAATTCACAAAATGATGTCGCTGTTCTTGAACATTACCATAATTCTTCAGATGACCAGTATTGAATATCCAAAGGTTCTATACACTATGACAACCTTCAATATGATCAGATCTCCCTTCAAGTGGTTAGGCTTTTAAAGAAGGAACCTCGCTCTTTTACAGATTTTGCATAGACCCGTACATGGTCGATCATAAATTTTTAACCTGACATTTTCTGTCCAATCGCTCTGGTGAGACTCTTCTAAATTTGTTTATCACCAACATATCCAAAATCCAAAAAATTCCAATAGTGCATTTATGAGATATGGTCCTCGTACGGAGACTATATTTTCTGAGACAAATGCATATTCACCATCAACAAATTACTCTCTTACATTTGCAGCTTGGCTTTGATACTATGTTAATGTTATTAGGATCATTGCAAATGTAATAGCACTCCTTATGATTGTATGTGTTTTCCAAATGCATCGATCTCTTTGTATTTATACATGACAAGGACAAGAAGAGACATGTCCCTTCATGGGACATGTCTATTCATTAATTTATTTGATCAATTTAACTATGTACTGATTTAGTTATTATTAGAATAATTATAATCTAACTATATATATATATATATATATATATATATATATATATATATATATATATCAATGTATATAGTAATAGCAATTATTATATATATTGATATATATATATATATATAATAAATCATTTCTCATAATAATCATATAGTTAGTATTATTTATCTGACCAATGCTACAAACATCAACACTTTTAAATGTTTTAAATGAATCATTTGTGTAATATCTCAGCACATAGTGATAGCTCATTATGTTTTATTGTGGTCATGATTTGTGGGAGTAAAAGAAGTATAAAGATGCGATTAGTTGTTAAAATGAATCATGTATACCAAAAGCTGCATCTGTAGTCAACTCCATTTAGCCAAGTGATTTTATATATAAAATATTTGGAAATGGATCTTATTAATGAATTGTAAATTTATAGATTGATGAATGGCTGGGATATGCACCCATCTTTTCCTCTGGAGCTGACTTTGAAAAAGCATGTACTTATGTGGATAACTATCTCTCACTGCGGACATTCCTGGTTGGATATAATCTATCTGTAGCTGATATAGCAGTTTGGTCTGGTCTTGCAGGTACAGCTGTTTATTAATCGTCAAGGCTTTTTTATATTTGTAATCCTCTTTTCCTGCAGTCAGTACCAATTGAATCATGTTTTAGCCAAATATATAGAAATACAAAATGCAGAATGTTATTTGTTATCTTCAAAAAAAGTTGCCTGTCTATTCTTAAAAGCTCGTTTTCTAATTTGAATATAACTTTTATTTTCTTTTTCCCAGGGACGGGGCAAAGATGGGAAGGTATCCGCAAATCAAAGAAGTATCAAAATTTAGTTAGATGGTTCAATTCAATATTGTTGGAGTATCCAGTACTCAATGAAGTAGTTGATAAATATGTTGGTAGAAGAGGAATTGGTAAGACAAAGCCAGTAAGTCTGAAAGAAAGTGAGCCTAATGGTATCAAAAGTGAAAGCAATGAGAAAGCAAAGGAGGAAGGTTCTTTTGACATTGATTTACCGGATGCAGAAATGGGAAAAGTTTGTACTCGGTTTCCTCCTGAGCCGAGTGGATATCTTCATATCGGACATGCAAAAGCTGCTTTTTTAAACCAATATTTTGCTCAGAGGTATAAAGGGCGCTTGATTATACGCTTTGATGACACAAACCCTGCTAAAGAAAGTAGTGAGTTTGTAGAGAACATATTGAATGATCTTGATACGCTTGGCATTAAAGGAGAAGGACCTACATACACTTCAGATTATTTCCCCCAGTTAGTAGAGATGGCTGAGAAATTGATATCTGAGGGGAAGGCCTATGTGGATGACACACCTCGAGAGCAGATGCAGAAAGAGAGAATGGATGGAATTGAGTCCATCAATAGGAATAACTCTGTGGAGCAAAATATGTGTCTGTGGAAAGAAATGATTGCTGCTACTGAGAGGGGCATGCAATGTTGTCTAAGAGGTAAGCTGGATATGCAAGCTGTTAACAAATCATTGCGGGATCCTGTTTATTATAGATGCAATCCTATCCCCCATCATCGTGTTGGATCTAATTACAAGATCTATCCAACATATGATTTTGCATGTCCATATGTAGATAGCATTGAGGGTGTGACACATGCTCTCCGGTCAAGTGAATACCATGATCGTAATGAACAATATTACAGGGTCTTAGAAGACATGGGTTTGCGGAAAGTACATGTGTGGGATTTTAGTCGTTTGAATTTTGTTTACACTCTCCTGAGCAAGCGAAAACTACAGTGGTTTGTAGACAATGGAAAAGTGGAGGGTTGGGATGATCCTCGCTTCCCAACAGTGCAAGGAACAATACGGAGAGGATTGATAGTAGAGGCTTTAAAGCAATTCATTCTGTCACAAGTAAGTTCAAATGTTGGATTTTTCTTTGGAACAAAATTGCTTCACTTAACATTCTTTAGTCTTACATCCAGTTTCTTATAACCTGTACTAAAGTTGAGTTTTCTTTGGCACTGTTGTTTTAGGGAGCATCAAAAAATCTTAATCTAATGGAGTGGGACAAACTTTGGACAATTAATAAAAAAATCATTGATCCAGTGTGTCCTAGACACGTTGCTCTTTTTGAAAATCGTGTTCTTCTATGCTTAACAAATGGGCCTGAGGAACCTTTTGTTAGAATTCTGGCTAGGCATAAAAAGTATGAAGGTGCTGGAAAGAAAGCAACTACTTACACAAAACACATTTGGTTGGATGGTGCTGATGCTGCTCTTGTCTCAGAAGGTGAAGAGGTAACATTGATGGATTGGGGCAATGCCATCATAAAAAATGTTGAGAAGGACTCAAACGGTGTTGTTGTACGGCTTCATGGCATGCTTCATCTTGAAGGCTCAGTCAAAACAACAAAGCTAAAGCTGACATGGCTACCAGAGATATCTGAGCTTGTCAACTTATCACTTGTTGAAGTTGATCATTTGATTACTAAAAAGAAGGTATATTTTTCACTAAGTGAAACCTTTTATGGTCAATAATGGATGAATTTACATATGGTTATGTACATAGTGCCCCTGCAAAGCATGTGTGTTGTATCTTAGACTAGCCACATGATTGCTAAATTCCCACAAGCTTCTTTTTCTTCTCTTTTTATACTGATTACTGCTATTGTTGCATTGCTCTTTTTTACTTTAACATTTGGATGCTCAGCATTTTGGACTGATAATTATGTGAAATGCTCTAATCTTTTGAAGATTTTCCCTTGTGAAACATTTTTAATAGTGTTTTTTATGAACTGTTATTACTAGAACTTTTGCCCTGTCTTTTGCAGCTTGAGGAAACAGACAATTTTCTTGAGGTACTTAATCCATGTACAAGATGGGAAACTGCGGCTGTAGGTGATGCAAATATGCGAAACCTAAAAAGAGGTGAGATTTTACAATTAGAAAGGAAAGGCTACTTTCGATGTGATGTGCCATATTTGAGACCATCAAAGCCTGTGGTTCTGATTGCAATACCTGATGGTAGACAGCAGTCTGTCATGAGAAGACCATGACTCTGAATTATATGGTCTGATTTAGGTGCATATTGCACAAACTAAATTAAAATTTTTGTAGAGTATAGCAGACTGTCTTGAAAGGTCAATTCTCTTGGCTGGCAAAGTTGGTGATATAAATCATGTTTAGAGCCGGGACTTTGCCGTATAGCCAGATACAAGACTTTTACTAAGTTTGCATGGCTATCTTCTCTGTTTATTTACTTTCTAGGGTATTTAATTATTCTGTACACAAGCTACTGGTGGAATGCATGTTATTTTGATTGAACTTGGAACATTTTTGTGTTATTGTTGTCCAATTTTTTTAAAAATTTGTTCAAAAGCATAGGAATTTTACCTTTATTCCTGATTGGTTTCACTTTGACTTCATATTCTGGGTATATAAATCCTTGCTTTCCAATTTATTCACATCTAAAGTGGCACCTACATTCTGACATTGGGAAGAGGCACAAAAGAAAGTACAGCTTCTGATTTGTTTATTTAGTTGCTTGCTTGAAAAGGTTAACATATGCCTCTATCTATAGAGGACTTAAGAAAGTACAAAAAGTTATTTACATCTCAGGCCGATTGTGTTTTTTCCTAAAAACAGCAATTCTTATCTGAAATTGCCCTTATCACTTAGCTAGTAGAAATTACTAGAACATTCTTACCTCTAATTTTACATCAAAATTCACAATATCCAAAATTTCTTTCAAATATTCAAATTGTTCTCTTCCCGATGCTTTTGTAAATATATCAGCTAATTGATCCTCAGATTTGCAAACTCTAAACCGATTTCTCCATTATTCACCAACTCTCAAATGAAGTGATACCTTGTGTTAATATGCTTGCTTCTTTTATGAAAGACATTATTCTTCGCCAATGCAATTGTTGATTTGTTGTCACAATAGATTGGAGTTGATTCCTCTTGTGGTTGCAACAAATCTGTCAAAATTCTCCTCAATTAAATGGCTTGACATGTTGGTGTGGTTGCTACATATTCTACTTATGCTGATGACAGTGTCACTATGGGTTGTTTCTTTGATGCCCATGTGACTACGCCTGTTCCAAAATGAAAAAGGTATCCAGAAGTACTCTTCCTATCATTGATGTTACTTGCAAAATCACTATAAGTATATCCAATCAAACCAAAATCATTAGCTGTAGAATATAAAATCCCATATTCTATTGTTTCTGCCACATAGCTTAATATCCTCTTTCCAATTTGCAAATGTGAATCTTCTGGTGATTCGATGAATCTGGAGATTAAACTAATCCCATACATTATATCTGGCCTTGTAGTTGTAAGATACATCAAACTTCCAATTAATTTTTTGAATATTGTAGAATCACCATTTGGCCCTTCGTCTTCTTTGCTAATTTTAGTTCCTGTAGTAATTGGTGTAGTTGCTGGATTACAATTCAACATCCTAAACCTCCTTAATTCATCCTTTGCATATTTATATTGGCTAATAAAAATTCCTTGATCTGATTGAACCAAGTCAATGCCCAAAAAATACTTCATTATTCCTACATCTGTTATCTCAAATTCTTTCTTCATAGCTGATTTGAATTTGTCTATGGATAAATTTAGAGTGAAAATCAAATAATCAACATATAAACATACAATCAAACTCTGATCACCTTGTTGATCTTTGTGTACAATTGTAATGCCCCCTTTTTGGATCACCCTTGCCTTTTGTCCCAAATTCACAAATCCAAAATGAAACAAAGAGCAAAACATAGTTAGAGATATAATCCTTACTCAAGAATAAGATGAGATAAGCCTTTTTTGGAAACCTGCAAGTAGAATAGATAATAATGTAGATATAGTTTATTAAATACATCCAATTCAAGGGTTAGGAAATATACATATCGATCTACACAATAAATCTTAATGATTAGGTGGGAGCTTAACCATAATGAGGGTTGCAATAGAAGACACGATGAGGTGCCCTGAGTATTCTCTACCCCAGGCCCAACAACAAGACCCTATCCTCTTTGACCTCATGTGGTCCTTCATTCTCATGAGGTGGTGTACCTAGTGAGGTTTGTACAACGTTCTCCATCATGTCAACCTCTCACCTCTAATGATTGAGGATCCCTTCTAGTTTACTCCAACAATTGATCAATGTGGGGATGGTAGGGGAGCTGCAATAGGGTGCCCTTATATTGACCCTCTACCCTAGGCCCAAGGGCAGGACTTAGCCTCTTTGGCCTTATGGTCCTTAACCATCTTTATGAGGTGCCATGCCTAGTGTGGGATCTTTCACTGTTAACTGTCCTTGCACTTACTTCCCTCAACATGGTTGATCATCAAAGCTATTAGATTCCCACAATTCATACGAATGCTATATTAGTTTCTAGATTGTGTAAAAATAAATTTTTACACAATCAAATCCAGAAATTAATATAACATGATTGATAATTGCAAAATTTCATGTTGATAAATGCATAGACGTTTAGATTCAACTACTCATCAATTGCATATAATCAAGTATAAATATATATGTATTCACATCTATATATATAATATTATAATCATAACTGCATATGCATATCTATTCTTCTATACCACAACAGTTAAGAGATTACAAATAAATCTTTTTTCTACAATTGCCTCTGCTGATTGTTTTACGTCTCTGCTGTACATATGATTGCTGCTACTGATGTTTATTCCATCATGTCCTCTCTGCTTTAAAGAGTTATCCCTGGTTAATTCTTTGTCTATGTTTGAGTATGATTGCTGTAAATCAGATCTGATCTTGTTGTGTTCTGCATTCATTTCAGATTTCAGAATCTTTTTTAGATCTGATCTTTGCTATGTTCTGCATTCATTTCAGAATTCAGAATCTTTTTTCTAATCTTCCTTGACGCCTTCTACCAAGGCCTTTCTTCTCCTTCTTATATCCCTTAATGAGAAAGGAGACACGCCCCCTTCATTTAGCAAGGGACACCTCTTAAAATGTTATTTGCTGCCCTCACCATAGTTGGCTCTTTGTTATTTATTTCTTTATTCTAAATAATCTGTTTTATTCTCAAACCAGGTTGGCTCTTTTAGGGTTTTATTTATTTTATTATTATATTTTTTTAAAAAGTTGCTTCCTCCCTTGGTAGGTTCCTCATAGCTTGGTAGGGTTTATGACAACAATGTGGCTCACAACAGCCTTTGCTGAAGCCATTGTTTATCATGTATGAATCAATCGTCCTATACCATGGTCTTGGTGCATGTTTGAGACCATAGAATGCCTTCGTTGATCTATATGACTATTCTTCATGTCCATGGATTAATAACCTGGTGGTTGACTTACATATACTTTTTCTTTTAGAACACCATTCAAAATAGCTGATCTTACATCCATTTGATAAACTTTCCAATGATTTTGCGCAGCTATTGATAAAACCGTTCTTATTGTGTCAAGCCTAGCAACTAGAGCAAATGTTTCATTATAATCAATTCCATGTTGTGCAAAAGTTTTTTCTATTAACCTTGGCTTGTGCGTTTCAATTTTACCTTTTGAATTAAACTTGGTCTTATAGGCCTGTTTAACTCCTATACAATTTTTACCTTTATGTAGACGATTTAACTCCTATACAACAATTCCCACTTTCAACAGTTTCACATGCCTTCAGTCTCCTTTCCACAATTTCCCTTGTTAGATGAATTCACTGTGAATAGCTTCTTGAAATCTTAGTTTCATGTTATTTCTTCATGGGGGAACCAAGGGCCTAAGTTTGGGGGTGGGCCCAAATACATATGGTATTTGAAAATTAGTTAAAAAAGATGTTTAAGGATTTGCAAATGAAACTCTGTTGTGCTACGTTAAGTTTAAACTAATGAACATTAAAAGCATGACAATGGTTGCATTGAAATTTGATCATTAACAATGTGGGCAGAGTTTTTGAACTTTGGGAGCAAACCAAGAATAACTGTAAGAATTGCAAATAAAATGTTGGCATACTAAGTGAAGTTTGAACTAATAACATAAAAAATATGACGATGATTGCATGAACAATAACTATGGTGGGTGGAGATTTCTGGTCAAGGGGCAGTGTGTTGGCAAAATGGTCAGTGGTCCCCTCGGGATTTGCGACATGGTTTAACAACCTCCTGTGTCTTCTATAAGTCTAGTGGTTGTATCGGGCATTAACAGGTTGATCTTTTGGTGCAACAACAACCACTACTTGTAACAAGTGGTATCAAAGCTTGGTCACAGGTTCGAATCCCCTCGGGTTGTGCTGAGGGGGAGATTGTTGGCAAAATGGTTAGTGCTCCCCTCGAGATTTGTGACATGGTTTAACAACCTCCCGTGTCTTCTATAAGTTTAGTGGTTGTATCGGGCATTAACATGTTGATCTTTTGGTGCAATGACAACCACTACTTGTAACATAGTGACCCTTGTGGGGGTTTGTGGACAGAATCCCTAGTAGGGCGAAGTGGTAGCACTCCTTGTAGGGTTTGGGGGCAACACAAATAAGGTATCCAAAACCTCATAAGCCTTTGTTATGAAAGTCATTTTCACAAATTTATCACCTTTTTTTGTTTTCAATTTGAGTTTATAACTTGGGGACCATGAGAGACTCCTAGACGTTCCCAAGATGGTAGGGGGCTCCTTGGAGTCTAGGGACATTCCAAGGTCCCCATCGTCTCGGTAGTGTTGTGGTGGGTGTGGTGGTGGCAGAGTGGTGGGGGACATTCCCCCATGTTCCCACATCTTGGAAATGCCGAGATTTTAGGAGGGTACGCCTACTCATGGAACAATGCTTCAAATTGATTGCTACAACACTTTAGAAGCTATGGTTGGACTTACTTTTAAATCCTTGATGACTTCACAAAATGCTCTGCCTTCTTTGCCTTAAGTGGCTCCTTGATTCACAACCCCTTTTCCTATTTCTATGTCTGTAGCTGGACCTACATTTCAAACATTGAATCGCCATTTATCTCTGCAAATCTTCAATCTTTCCTTTTGACAATTTGATCTGTTATTTCTCCTTTCTAGTAACGGCTTCAACCTTGTAGCTCATTTCTGCAAGTTTCCAACTTCCTGCTTTGATACCACTTCGATAGGGGGCATAGGCACAAAAGAAAGCTATATGTTCTGATTTATTTATTTACTTGTTTGCTTGAAATGGTTTACATACACCTCTATTTATAGAGAACTAAAGAAATAGAATAACTTATTTACATCTCAGGTTGGCTTTGTTATTTTCTAAAAGTAACAAATCTTATCTAAAACTGTCCTTATCGCTGAGCTGGTAGAAATTACTAGAATATTCTAACACTATCCACGTAGGAGTGGGTTTGGGAGGAAGATTCATGTTTTAAGGGGCATAAAGCATGTCATGCTATATGCACATGGCTTTTATTCCCATATTTGCATTTTGGGGGCATTCAATTATCCTATGCACAAGCTAATGGTGGAATGTCGATTTTTTTCAATTTTGTGTACAGTGTTTGATATACTAATATGCCATTTTATCGACTATTATCTCAATAACTAGTCCTCCATCTCATAAATTTCAACTAGTCCAAATTATTTTCTTTCATCAATTGCTTCAGAAATATGGTCTGTCTCTTTTTGAATTGCTAGGAGCCAGTTTCAGACAGCTCATGGAAATAATTTGGATGGGTTGAAATTTATTCCCATATTTGCATTTTGGGGCGTTCAGTTATCCTATGCACAAGCTAATGGTGGAATGCCAGTTTTTTTCAATTTTGTGTACAGTGTTTGATATCCTAATATGCCATTTTATTGACTATTATTTCAATAACTAGCGCCTCCATCTCATAAATTTCAACCAGTACAAATTATTTTCTTTCATTAATTGCTTCAGAAATATGGACTGTCTCTTTTTGAATTTCCATGAGCCAGTTTCGGATAGCTCATGGAAATATTAGTAAAAAATTTAAATAAAACAATAAAAAAAAAAGATAAGTTCACTCTGGGCTCATTGTGGTCCCATCTAGTTTGCTTCAGGTTTACCTGGGACAAACCCATTCCTCTGTATGTTCCAAACAATTGCCAAACCATACTACAAATCCAGTTCAAAACATACCTGGATATGAGCACAGAACTTCATAGACCACACCCAGCTCCAAGCACAGGACATCATAAAGTGTTGATCTAAGTGTTGATGTTGATGTTGTCCCTTGTGAAGGATCCTTGCTTGCATTGTGTTGTAACCAAATATTTTGTTTATTAATACACTGGTTGAGATTTTGGAGGTTGGGCTGTTTTGCTAGCATTGTGTTGTAACCAAATATTTTGTTGATTAATAGATTGTCTGAGAGTTTGGAGGTGTTAGAGATATGTAGCTTCGGTCAGATTATTCTAACTGATGTAATCAAATGTATAAGTGGCCTATCGGCCTTGAACATTTGATCTCTATCCTTTACAGTATACTGATCTGATTATCTACTATGATTATGGTTAGCATAATTAATCTCTATTGTGCATGATTAAATTGTCACTTAATAGTCACCAATCATCTATATATATTTAATAATAGTCATATTATTAAATTTATATACATGATCGATTATATTGCAATGATTAATAATCATATTATTGCTGAGTGTATTGCTAATTTATATCAATATAAAACTATGAGTATCACAGTAGATATTATCGATCATGTAATTGTTAATGATAACGTTGAAGACTTGTTAATCATCAAACGACATTTGTTAATAGAAAGACATGTCTCGCGTAGAGACATGTCTCTTCGTGAAACATGTAGTTTCACATAGAGTCATGTCTCTACGAGAGACACTACTCTTTGCACTCATATATATATGAGGTCGTTCCTATACTTTGCCAATGTACAAAAATCGTTAAGTGTAGAGCAATATAAATATACAACATTCAATATTCGATTAACTTGTCTCATCGATATAGAGCAACAACAGATTGATATTGATTCACAACATATTAAAATTAATTCACAGTAGATTGATATTATTAAATATATCTTTTTGGATTGAAAGCAACGATCCTTCAAGATCATCGAACTATGTAGGGTTTGATCATTATTGATTATATATTCACATATGCATAACAATAAATAAATTAAAAAATACCATCATATAAATTTGATCAAATTTAACCTGGTATCAGAGCTAGCTTAAGGAAGATCCGATTAGATTTATAAGCAGAGATCATCTAACTGCCATTAAATTTTTGAGAAATCCTTATATTCAACAGAATGGTGAATGGTGTTAGATTTGAGGACTGACTTGAAGGGGCTTCAAATTTTGTATCTTGGAAATTCAGGATCATGTTTGCCCTAAGAGAACATGATTTAGATACATTAGTGGAGAAGGCAATATCTGTACCTGTTGAAGACAACAAGGAACTTCTATGGACGAAAAATAACAATAAAGTCATGAAGATGTTGGTGGATGCAGTGAAAGATCACATAGTTCTAATTATCTCCAAATTGGATACAACCCATCACATGCTCACAACTTTAGAGAGCATGTATGAAATAAATAACATAAGCATGGCTCTTGCACTAAAGCAACAACTCCATCATGTGAAAATGAACAAAGGAGAATCCATCACATCTTACTTCATGAGGATAATAGAATTAAGAGATTAGCTATCCACCATTGTTCACACAATTGATAGCAAGGAGTTAACCATGTTGGCTTTTAATGGACTCCCAACATCTTGAGAGACATTTATTCAAGGGGTAAGTGCCCAATCTAAACTTTCTAAGTTTGATCGTCTAAAAATTGATTGCATTCAAGAAGAGTCAAGGCTAGTCACAAGAGGGATTGGTCAAAACTCTGCAAATGAAGATATACAAGTTCTAAATTCTCACTCACCAAAAGGGTAAAAGAGGAAACTTCAAAAGGAAGAAAGACAAAGATTCAAATGGAAAATGCTCATTCAAGAAAAAGAGGGATATGTCTAAAGTACAATGTTTTAGATGTGACAAATATGGTCACTATGCAATGAAGTTTTCGGACAGGCCTAAACTTCAAGTCTCCATTGCTGAAGTTACTAAGGCAGGCTAAAAAATGGACTCATAAAGACTTGTATTTTATTCAGCCTTGTCAAGTCATGTGTCAATCGACCTTAACACTTGAGTAATTGATAGTAGGACATCACGTCACATCACAAGATTTAGAGAACACCTAGATAGCATGGTGAAAAATTTAGATGAGGAAGTTACTATTGGAGAATGATTCTAATTATCATGTGAAAAGAATCAGAACTTGTACTATACACTTAAAATTAGATATTTTCCTTCAATTAACAGGTGCATTATTTGTACCAAGAATCACACAAAACTTGGTCTACATATTAGTCCGTGAAGACGAAGAATACCAAATTACCTTCATTGATGGTAAAGTTCTAGCATGGACCAAGAATTCAAATATAAAGAAAGCTCACACCATAGGAGTTTGACATTGTAAGAATTTGCCTAAGACAAAGAATGAAAATGCCAAGATCTAGAAGCTCAATTGATAGCACAAGAGAGACAAATACGATATGATCAATTGAATGATCAATAATGAAATAGATACAAAATCAATTTTAATTGAATCCATTGTACAACAAAGTATGTGCAACAATGAGAGGATGATAATGTGATAAGAACACTAAAGGCGAATCTCACACATAAAGAGGTATGTGATGACAACTATCACCACCTAAAGTGGAAATTCTCTTACATCATGTGCTAAAATGAAATGCAAACTCCTAAGTGTCTATATGACAAATAATATGAAAATACATTATCATAAGTAAACTTAAATAATGTGTAATTAGTGAATACTTAATTACACCAACACCCCACCTTAAGTGTAACTTAGGGGAATGCACTTTAAGCTCACAAGGTTGAATGACAATGCAAGGTGGGTCCTGACTACTAGGCCATGTTAGGTAACCCATGTACAATATGCAAGTGCAAAAGATATGCAATCTCTCATAAAGTGGAGAAAGAGGGAAAACCTCATGGGAAAAACCCTCCTCCCAAAAGAGAGATAAGTACAATAATAGAAGATGAGAAAGAAGACCTCATGTGAGGAAAATATCCCCCCCATAAGAGAGAAGAAGAAGAAGAGAGACCAAGTAGCCCCCCCTCAATGTAGAATGAACACCAATGGTAGATGCTCCAGGCTCGATGTAGAAACTTCTCCAAGATTGTAGAACAACATTCCTCCCCTTAGGAAGAAACAAGACCAAAGGTGTATGTATGAAGATTCCTCCCCAATCTATAGGAAGAAATCTCAAAATGTATGGAATCTTTGAAACTTGCTCAAGTGTCCCCATGTCAATGCTGGAAGGTGCCTCCTCCAAATCATGTGTACTAAGCCACTCTGTTGAAAAAGACAAATTAGGATCAACCCGAGGATGAATGTAGAACATGTTCCAAAGGCCCAAGTGTCTCCTCTGAAGATAAAGTGACCTCTTCCAATTGATGTATCAAAGTATCCACAATCATGTCACCCTCGAAAGAATGATCAAGTAGAGAATGAAGATGAGGGTCAACATGCTCCCTCACAACAACTGAAGAAGGATAACCTTCACCAAAGAGAAGATGAATGTCATCAATAGTGTCTCCCAAATCTGAAATATAGGACTCCATAAACAAGCCTACAATGTCTATCAAGTAGCCATCTCATGAAATTGAGTCTGAAAGACAATGAATATCTTGCTGCACAGAATCACTTGAATCCATGGTTGTATGAATGCAAGCATCATCAGGAGAAAGAGTAGAAGTAGTCTCAATAGGAGGAGATGAAATGGAAGGCTCAAGAACTTGATCATGTGTGAGAATACCCAAGTTCAAGTAGCCAAAAATCTCCTCACAATTTGAATCATCATTGCAAGTGTGATCATATGTTGAAGAATCACTATCATCAAGAGGAACACAATCTGCAAAGGAGTACAACCGAGAAGAGTGGTCCACCATCCCAATAGCAATAATTGCTCCACTCTCCAAGTCCCTGATGAAAACTGAATCAGGTGTAAATTTTGTAGTCTTCTTTGTAGCACCATTTGTGATTTGATAGATAGAAAGAATGTTATTGGTCAAGTGTGGAACACACAACACATCATTGAAGTGTCCCTCCCCAACATCAATACTTCTTTTTTCAATCACATTCATATAAGTGTGATTGCCCATCAAAATAGGTGGACCTTTGCAAGAATCAAATGATGAAAACATGGACTGTGAAGAAGCCATATGATGAGAAGCCCCTGAATCTAGAAGCCATCTCCCTAAATCATGACTTGAAGAAGCATAAGATAAGATAAGATAAGATAAATTTATTAATGTCCAACGGAAGACCAATAAGGGTCTATGGGACATGAATCATACAACAAAAGTACAAGAAACTAGTGGACCACCAAACAGTGGTCGGGGGAACATGCTAAAAGAACAAGGAACCAAACAAGAAGAAACAGAGAACAAAGATCCAAGAACCACCAGGGCAAGGACTAGGGGTCCTTCCCGAGCGGAAAGAAATCCAACATAGAAGGATAGTGACCTGGAAGAATATGGGTATGGACCCGTTGTCGTGATCTATTGGTGGTTTGCCGCTGATGGGTAGAAGCATTGCGAGGTCTCATGGATTTGGAGTGATTGATGGGGGAGGCACATGAGGGCCGCTTCACACCCCGAGCCGGGGGCGAGGGTGAGAAGAAATCCGTAATGAGCTGCTCGGTGACCTGCTTTTGGGGAAATAGAAGATGTAGGGTCTGGTCACGAAGCTGTACCGTCTCCCGTAAATAAAGTGCCAAACATCTCTGGTCAGAGTAACAAAATAAGGAAGTCAAGGAGCTGCAATCTCTGAATAAGCAATAAAATCTTCCTTTGATCTCATAGTATATAGGGCAGCAGAAAATGAAATGTGCCTCAGTCTCAATCTCAGACAATGTGCATAAACAACAAATGCGATCCTCTCTATCAATGTGATGGTTAGTCTGCACTTGCAGGCGGTGAGAGCCGACTCTGAAGGATCCCAGTGTGATTCGAAGAGCATGGCACCAACGCTGTGATAAATATTTGGGTCGAACAATGATCCCATCCTAAATGTGTAAGAAGTGCTCAGCATAAAAAGCTATCCTCGGACGTAAGCCCCCACCAAGGTTGGTCCAGGTCGAGATGATGTACTGCCTATCGATGTCAAGTCTGACATGCTCATTCAACTCTTGTCTGGAGGGGAGAAGATGAGCCGGAGCGTCCAAAGAAAACTGAAAGGGGGAGAAGATGATATAAAGCTTGTCCTTTTTGTGTGACAAATGCATGACCCTTTCTTGTATCTTTTTCTAAATCTTGTGAAGAAGAAGTTGAGGTAGACATCCTAGAAGACAAATTGACCTTGTTAATTACAAAAAGATTCTTCAATTCATCAATGTCCTTGTAACAAAAATGTTCTTCATGTCCATCCTTTTTGCAATATGCATAAAACCACGTCTCCTTTTTTTAAACTCCCCCCTTTGTAGATGATGTAGAAGTCTCATGTTGTGTGGAAGTCGATTTTGCACTTTCTTGTTGAGACTTAGGCTTCCAATTCTTCTTCTTCTTTTGACTTTGATCGCCTTGATTCCCATTATTAGCCACTAATGCCTTAGAATTTGAAGACTTGAGAATCCCCATACTCATCAATTTGGTTTGTTCAACATCATCATTTCTCAAAATGACTCAAATGAGGGTGTAGTAAAGGCACTTCCCATGGTCAACTTGTGAGTATTGTAACTTGACACAAAGGCTGCATATTTTGAAGGAAGATTGCCCATCATATGATGAATCAATTGTGAATCTTTGATGGTCATTCCACAATCTTTAAATTGTGCTCTCAACTCATTGGCTTTGTTGATGAAATCTTGAATTGTATTAAAGTTTTTAGGATCTAATTGAGAAGATTTGCTTAAATTGTGAATCCTTTATCCTCATCCACTTTACCATACAAATCTTCAAGTTTATCCCAAGCTTCCTTGGCATTGCATAAGGAGGAAATGTGAAACATGAGAACTTGAGTAACACATGTTCTTATAATTCCTAAAGCCCGAGAGTCTTTAGTTCTCTAATAATATAACTCATCATCCACATTAGCACCATTAGGTGCTTTAATTGTTCCATCCACATAATGATTTAATTCTTTCACCATTTGCTTGCTCCATACATTTTCTTTCCATGTAGCATAGTTATGTGGAGTAAATGTTGGAAATCCATAAGAACCCATAATGTAAAATTGAAAGAGAACTAGAGAGAAAGAGACACAACCACACAAGACACCTCCCCCAAACCACTCAATCAAAGAACCCCCCCACCACAAAAAAAAAAGAAAAAAAAGATGATCTTGACACTTTATATTTAGTGCGTGTACAATTGCCACTTGCCAAAATGGATCAAAGTGGACTTTTGATTTTGATGATTAGAACAAAGAATATGAAGCTATAACAGACTCAAGAAGATAAGACACAAGATCACTCAAGGATCCAATCAGTTACAAGTGCCAAAATAGACGAAATTCTAAAAGTACTATGTCCACTCAAAATTTCTCCAAACTGATACCGGATTTGGAAAGTAGACAAAAAATCATGCACTTTAAAAAAAATTGCACTTGAAAATGTGTCTGTATGAGCTTGAACGAAATCTTTGAAGTTGCAAAAACAGGGATCAGATAGGTATACTCACCAAAAAATATAATTTTTGCAAAATCCGTGCACCAAAACTAGAAAATAACTGCACAAGTGAAAAATTCAGGATATTCTACCCAAAATAAAAAAAAATTACACTCAATTTGGAGTCCGGATGACCATGTTATGGCCTCTCAAAGTCGGATAACCAAATCAAAATTGCATACGGTGAGGGGTCCAAATTTTTGAAAAACTGATGATGTTAGCAAACCATGATCTTAAATTTGACAGTCATATGGTCGTCATGACAAAACAAAATTTCTCAGGAATGACGGTCAAATGACCGTCAAACTTAGCATACCAAATAGTACATGCGATCACTAGACTAAAATTGACGGTCATACGATCGTCGACACAAAAACAAAAATGAGCCCGCTAATACCCAAACGGGCGTCAAATTTAACCTCATAAAAACCTATCAGAAATGTAATTTAAAAATAATAATAATTCTAGTCACTGCTGATGTGATGCTATGACTAGTGGCACGTCAACACGTGTCAAAATGTCTATGGCGCTAATGTGTGAGCTGGCGGGATTTGATGCATTCACGTGGTTGGTTGACCATCCACATGGTGGTTGTTTGTTTCCGCGTGGCAAATGGTGGCTGGAAGCATTGCTTGGGCGGGCGGAGGGGCTGGAAGTGTTGATGGGGCGGAGGGGAGCACTAGCGGAGATGGTCGGTGGCTATGTGGTGAAGGGAACACTGCCCCTCCCCCGCAGTGCGATCTGAGCTAACAACTCGCCAAGTTCGGCTGCCAGCTTGGGACTTTAGTGCCACATGCAAGATGCGGGGGTTGTAAGCTTTGTTTTAAACAACCCTTTGCAAGCGATAAACAAAAGCATAAACGACTTGGTGGTAGCCTTTCAGTGAACTTGATTGGTTGTTGCTATGGTCGAAAGTGTAGAGGAGTTTGTCGGATTTGTTCTTGTTATTGATGTGACTACTGACTGAGGGTTGGGTTGGGGTGTGACTGCCCGGTCTCGATTTGTATGACTATGACCTTCTGACAATTCCTACAACCAAAATTTGACAGGAAATAGGGGTGGAGACTGCAACAACAACCCCAAAATTTTGCAGAAAAATATGCCCAAAATTCACAAAATTTGATGAATTAAACCAAATCCGAAAACGGAAAGAATTTACAAATCTGAAAAACAAAAATAAATTACCAAATTTGCAGATTGGACTGCTCAAGTCTGATTTGCAAAAATATTTTGCCTTAGATTTGACTTTTGCCCAAAGTAGGCAAATTTATAGTCAAAATTCATCGGAACGACCACCCATATGCAATGGTGAGGTCATATCTTGTTCTTGACACTCCCACAAGCTTCTGCACTTACGGATCTGAATCGTGACCCTCCAAAAGTTAAAACAAAGAGCTCTCCAATGGCTATGTAATAAAATCTTTTATGACTCTGATACATGTGAAAAATTGCCTAAGGCAAAGAATGAAAATGCCAAGATCTAGAAGTTCAATTGATAACACAAGAGAGACAAATATGATATGATCAATTAAATGATTCAATAATGTTCAATAATGAAATAGATACACAATCAATTTTAATTGAATATAAAGTAGATGTGCTTGAATATATAGGCAATGCATGATAACTACGAGAAATGCAAATGATAACTTATCAACTAGACAACGTGTAATCACATGTCCACCAAAGGTGGATCATCCTCCATTGTACAACAAAGTATGTGCAACAATGAGAGGATGATAATGTGATAAGAGCACTAAAGGTGGATCTCACACATAAAGAGGTATGAGATGACAACTATCACCACTTAAAGTGAAAATTCTCCTACACTGTGTGCTAAAATGAAATGAAAACTCATAGGTGTCTATATGACAACTAATATTGGAATGCATTATCTTAAGTAAAGTGCAATTAGTGAATACTTAATTACACCAACATGGATGTTTATATAAACTTTTCAGTTCTCCTTCTCAAGTCTTAATTTATGAATCTTCAAATACATGTGAGATTTGGCATAAAAGATTATGACATCTCCATTTTCATGCTTTACCTTCAATAGAGAAAACGGTGATAGGTTTACCTAAACTTAAACAAGAAATTGAAGGAACTTGCAAAGGATGTGCCTCAGGAAAGAACAATAAAGGCACCTTCTATAATAGTGAAAGTAGATCTAAACATGTATGAGAACTTATTCACTCAGATTTATGTGGATCTATGACAATAACCTCTCTAGGAGGATTCTTGTACTATGTTATTTTTGTAGATGATTATTCTATGAAAACTTAGATATATTTTTTGAAATGTAAAGAGTCCGATGAAGTCCTTATGAGGTTTAAGGAATTCAAAACTCTAGTAGAAAATAGGTTTGGGAAAAGAATCAAAACCTTAAGATAAAATAATGGAGGAGAATATACCTCTGATAAATTCAAAACTTTTTGTAATAATGTTGAGATTAAGAGGGAGTTTAGTATTCCTTATAACCCTCAACAAAATGGGGTGGTAGAAACGAAAAATAGGACAATTGTAGAAGCAACCAAAGTCATGATGCATGACCAAAACCTTCATACCTCCTTTTGGGATGAAGCCTCTAGTACTGCTATCTATGTTCAAAATAGATGTCCTCACTCCCTTTTGTACTCCCTTTTATATAATAAAACTCTTGAAGAAACATTTACATGGATAAAACCTGATATAGGCCACTTGAAAATCTTTGGTTGTCTTGTTTACATTCACATACCCAAAGAAAAGAGATCTAAACTAGAACCTTTGGGTAAAAGGGGAATATTTGTACGCTACAGTGAAACGTCTAAAGCTTATAGGATTTATATTCTTGGACAAAAATTAATAGAGCTAAGTAGTGATGTAATCTTTGAAGATGTTGCATTCAAAAGATCCAAATACATTCATGAGATGAACATTGAAGATTAAGAGTCTCCTAAAAATATGGAATAGGATCATGCTTTTGAGATTTAGAGGGAGACCCATGAACTTATGGAAGATGCTAATTGAAATGAGCCTATGGACCCTGTTGATGGGCCTAGAGACATTACTGTGAACTAGAAAAGACCTCTATGGGAAGGGAAAATGATTCAAGAGGCTGAAAGTTTTGCAACACCTAAAGGAACCTTTAGAGAAAGAAAAAAACCTCATAGATACTCCAGCTATGTTGCCTTAATGAGTGAAATCATCAAGGTAGAACCTTCTAGCATTGAGGAAGCCTTCAAACTCCAAGTTTTGACAGATTCTATGACAAAAAAATATCAATCTATTATTAAGAATAATGTTTGGGACATTGTTCCTAGACCAAAAGATAAATCAGTGGTTTCATCTAGATGGCTCTTCAAAATCAAACATGCTATAGATGACAGTATTGAAAAATATAAAGCAAGATTTTTTGCCAGAGGATTTTCTCAAAAGGAAGGGATTGATTATGAGTAAATATTCGCTCCAGTTTCTCGATATACCTCTGTCAAGACTGTGATTTCTATTGATGCATCGAAAGGATGGAAGATTCACCAAATGGATGTAAAGATTACTTTTCTTAATGACATGATAGAAGAGGAAGTGTACCTAAAGCAACTTGAAGGATTTTTAATACATGAAAATGATTCTCATGTTTGCATTATATGGTCTTAAACATGTTCCTCGTGCTTGGTATGAGAGGATAAATCATTGCCTCTTAGGCTTGGGTTTCTCCAAGAATGATGCAGATCCAAATCTATACTTCAAGGTAATTAATAGTGAAATGTTGATTCTCATTCTCTATGTTGACGACTTATTGATTATAGGAGAAGACCATCTCATTACTAAATGTAAACAAGATCTTGCATCTAAGTTTGACATGAAGGATCTGGGTCCATTAAACTATTTCCTTGGGTTAGAAGTATGGCAACAGGCTGATGGGATCACTCTAAATCAAGGAAAGTACACTATTGACATCTTGAAAAGGTTTGGATTGATGGATTGTAAACCCATGACTACTCCCATGGAACAGACTTACATAAGTTAAAAGAAGCTGCAACAAACTTAGACTTGGTAGATTCTACTCTCTACCGACAAATTATTGGGTCCTTGATGTACTTGGTCAACACTAGACATGACATCTGCTATGCAGTACATACACTTAGTCAATTCACGTGTGAACCAAGACAATTACATCTAGTTGCAACAAAACACATTCTAAGGTACTTGCATGGCACAATTGGATATGGTCTTAAATATAATAATGTAGATCTGAATCGGCATGGATATACTGATTCAGCTTGGGTTGGAAGTGTAGTGGATCGGAAAAGCACAACAGGGTGTTGTTTCAGCTAAGGATCAACTATGATCTCTTGGTTTAGTAGGAAGCAATCCTCAGTTATACAAAGTTCCATAGAAGCCGAGTACATTGCAACATCCATGGGAGCTCGAGAAGTTGTATGGTTAAGGAAACTTCTTGTAGGATTGTTTGGATAATCTTTGGATCCGACTATCATTCACTGTGACAACCAGAGTTGTATAAAAATTTCAGTGAATCCTGTGTTCCATGACAGATCAAAGCATATAGAAATTCCCTAACATTATGTTAGAGACACGGTGGAGAGAAATGTTATCTAGTTAATATATGATAGTACAAGTGAACAAACGACATACATTCTCACCAAGTCTCTTTCTAAGACAAAGGTTGAATACTTTCGAGGTAAGCTTGGTATGGTAGAAAATGTAACCTTATCTGAGATTGAGTCTCAACAATGTTAAATTGTTGTACTAATATACTCTAAAGATGTTTAATGTGTAAACTCTTTTATTGTCATGTGTGTGACTTCATGACTTCATGGGCCTATGTGAACATCGTTGAGAGGTGACGAGCTTTCAATGGTGAGCACTTGTATTATTGGTTATTATTGTAAGGTGGCGATCTTTGTACAAAAATCACTTTATCTCTTAAGTAATATCAATTGAATGGTGGATATCATGAGACTTGATATCTATGGATAAGCCATGATGAATGATATTACTAAGATATTCATGGTGGATATTATGTGACTTAATATATGTGGATATGCTATGAACATATATCCTTATGGTAGGTATCATGTGACTTGATGCCTGTGCACATACCATAGTGATAGATATTACATTGTGAGTTATGGTGAATATTATGTGACTTGATATTCATGGACATGCCATTACTCTTGATATCACGTTGAGGTGATATCTTTCTCTCTCACAATAAATGGATCTATTGTGTTTACATTATGGATAGAAATACTCCTCCCTAGCGAAGATGGAGTGTTAGAGATATGTAGCTTCGGTCAGATTACTTTAACCGATGTAATCAAATGTATAAGTGGCCTATTGGCCTTGAACATTTGATCTCTATCCTTTATAGTATACTGATCTGATTATCTTCTATGATTATGGTTATCATAATTAATCTCTATTGTGTACGATTAATAATCAATGACTTAATAATCACCGATCATGTATATATGTATTTAATAATAGTCATATTATTAAATATATATACATGATCGATTATATTGCAATGATTAATAATCATATTAATGTTGAGTGTATCTATAATTTATATCGATATAAAATTATGAGTATCACAACAGATATATCGATCATGTAATTGTTAATGATATCATTGAAGACTTGTTAATCATCGAATGACATTTGTTAATAGAAAGACATGTCTCATGTAGAGACATGTCTCTATGTGAAACATGTAGTTTCACGTAGAGCCATGTATCTATGTGAGACACGACTCTTTGCACTCATATATATATGAGGCCGTTCCCATACTTTGCCAATGTACATAAATCATTAAGTGCAGAGAAATATAAGTATACAACATTCAATTAACTTGTCTCATTGATATAGAGCAACATCAAATCAATATTGATTCACAACATATTGATATTAATTCACAACAGATCGATATTGTTAAATATATCTTTATGGATTGAAAGCGACGATCCTTATAGATCATCGGACCGTGTAGGGTTTGATCATTATTGATTATATATTCACATCTGCATAATAATAAATAAATTAAAAATACCATCATATAAATCTGATCAAATTTAGTAGGAGGTTGGGCTTTTTTCAAAGTGTTTTCTGAAGACATATTATGCTATGCTGAATGATTTTATTACGTTGTTTATTTCTTCAAATTAGTTTAGATCATATTTTATTATGTTCTTATCTCCTTTTATATTACTAGAGAATGCATTAATGGACCTTAGTTTATGTTTATTTGGCATTAATATCAACTAGCTTGGCTCCTAAGTGATAGGAATAAGATTTTTTTACTAAACTTGGTTGAAGTGGGAGCATGCATAGAGAAGATCTTTGTTTCAAGGAACATAGCAATATGTCTAGGCTAGAGATGGAAAAAAAATGACACTAAATTTAAGTTATGAAAGCTCAAGATGGAGGATTTTCTTGTAGATTGAGATTTGTGGGTTGCAAATTCAAATCCAAATCAAATATAATGCCACAAGATGATTGGGTCATCTTGGATAGAAAGGTAATAAGTATTAGATCAAGCTTTTCTTGGAAAATTTTATGTTATCAAATATTTTTGAAGAATCCCTTGCAAAATCCTCTAGGGAAAGTTGGGGAAGGATCCTTTTAGTAGGATAAAATTCCTAGTTAGTAAGTTTTTTATGGAAATGCACTTCGAACAACTTGGTAATTGCTATTGGAAGTACTCTCTCAAAATAGCGCTTAATGAGATTGTGGTTGCTCTTTTATTAGAGATGTGGAGAAACTCTATTGAACCCACTAATTAGGCCTTGGTTCTTCTTGACTAGTCTAAAAAATGAAAAGTAGGAGAAGAGTAGATCTAAATATCATGGGAGATCTAAGTTACTAAAAATCTAAGGTAAATTATTGGAATTGTGGCAAGACTACAACTTGGAGAAAAAGAAAAGTGGTTATGTTTTTTATCAATATTCTAAAGAGAATGTTAGAGATTCCTTTGCCACAGCCTTGATAATGCTTGCATGTGAAGATGCATTAATGATAGACTCTAGAACTTCTTTCCACATGAATCTTCATTCGAGAATGGTTTCTAGATAATAAAAATTATGTAAGCCAATCACATTCCATATAAATGAGGGGCCAAAATAATATTATTTATTCATACTCAATGAGTATGAAAATTGTAATCCAACGATGTGTGAGTTATCTATCTAAAAGAGATAGATATCATATCTATATTTCATAATCTAGACCCATGTATATTTAATGCATTTTAAGTAGTAAATTATATGATATTTTCATTTAGTGTAGATAAAATTAGATTCATGAATAGAAATGTATTTGTGGGTGGGAAGCTAAAGTGTAAGACTAGTAAAAGTTCCTTTGTCTCTACCCATAATGTATTTGCCCTCTAATATTACATTTTATGCTAGAAATAACATACCCCACAATTGGTTTCCTAATGCTACATCAAATAACCTAATTTTAGTGACTAACAAATATCAAATAAATGATTAAAAAATATCAAGTGGGGTTTGTTGTATCGTGTGTTGCATTTCTTGCTAATGGCAATGAGTATGGTGTTACTTAAATAATGAAAGTTTGTTTAATCTATTCATATTTCCATTTATTGGGGTGTGCAATGGTCTCTCTCTATTTATAATGGAAAACAAAATTAACCTTATAAGATAATTTTGTCCAACTTAATTTTTAATAGGGTTTTTATTTTCTAATAAAGTTGTATAAATATTATCAACAATGTACAAGTATTTGTAGTGAGTGTGGATATACAAGAAGTAGCTACATTTCATGATTTATACATGGCTAATTAAGTGAATTGGATGTGTCTTTAATATGATTTATTGAAACCAAATTTGTTTGAGATGAAGCATGTACATGGACATTTATTATCTATGCATGTTTTGATTAAATGATAGTGATAAATTTAAAGTTTAATATATGACAAATTAAAATCTTAGGCACCCTTTTTTTCTTTTGAAACTCTGAGCATGTTTAGGTGGTGGTAACACACCACTCAAGCACTAGAACTTGTTTAGACCATGTAGTAATCCACACTAAATATTCCCCACATTATTAAGACCCTTTTTATATTAGTGCACATTTCTCATTTCTCATAAAAAAATTATCACAAGTTTTTTTGGTCAATGATATGAGGTCACATGTTTTTGATTAAAATCAATAGCCCAACAAGGGGGTTGACCCTTACACAACCACAACTTGAAGGCCTCAAGTAGAACAACACAGGAACAAGGGTGTTGGCATTTACAAGTAGAAGTCATCAACAACTTATTAACAACACATGAATAGAGGTGTTGTAAAAAACAAAACACAACAAATAAACAACACACTAGCATTAAGGCTAGTAACCCTCCTCAAGAGCGGGAGGGAAACTCAGTCACCACATGTGGAGAAGAATGTGAGTTTGAGGAGTTATATTTTTGGTGTTGTCAGACAACTATTCAGATGATGTTGTCCTTAGGCTCCCCACCATAAGGGGGAGCAACTAATGGAACTCAATTTGGACAACTGTCAACACAATGGCTGGGGAGTTGAGCAAGTTGTACATTGTTAGCTGAAACTTGGAGTAGAGTAGGAGCAGAAGGTGGAGAAAGGTCCACATGGCCAGAGGGGGTCGCACCAATAGGAGTCAAAGTGGTATCAATTGGAGCATAACCCATATTTGCAGCAGGAGCATCACCCAGATTTGCAGAATGTTTTATTTAAAAGATGTATGCCCCATGTTTTTGATTAAGGAAAACATGTTTTAAAGGGGCCCTGAAACCCTGTACAAATTGGTAAAAAAAAAGATATTCAAAGAAGCACACACAAATGGAATAGATCCAGACCATAGCGAGGGTTTTACAGCAGGCACCCACAACCTGGAGAAGAAAATGGTGCTAGAAGAAAGGAGCTGGAACCCAGACAAAAGAAGATGCTGCGAAACAGATAAAACAAATGAGAATCAGTAGCTCAGAGACTTACATCAGACGGCACAATTATTTCTTCCCCTTCTGGGATTGAAGGGACATCTCGAAAGAGGGCTGAGGTTTAGATCTTTTTTTCCTTTAACAAAAGTCCACGCATCTTCCGCTTTCTTAGCCAAATCCTGCCAAGAAGACGAATCAAGGATCGAGGCACCTAAAAGCGGGGAAACAAGAAGTTGTCCCGAAATAGGGCCACCAGAATCCCGAGAAGCTGAATTGAGAGATAAATCTATAGTATCCATTCCAGCATGATCCAGCGAAGCAACCGACACCTCACCTCCAACAGAGGCCCGAACAACAGAAACCCCAGGGCCATCACCCGAGGGAGAGCCAACAGCTCTATGTATGCCCCATGTTATATTTAATAGATGTATGACATTATATATTGAATCTTATTTTTTTAAAAATAGAATATTAAAATAACTTTTTTTATAGGTAAAAGGCTAGTGTTGAATATATATTATTAATCTGAAGATGAGTACATTGTATATCATCAGGGCAGAGCCATGCTCGAGGTCACCCCTCCTAAGAGACCTTTTATAAAAAATGGTTCAATACAACCCTTGTAACCACTAAATTTACATAATATCCTTGTATATTCCTCATAATGGAAAATGGAAGAGAATTTACCTAAAACTAGTTGACAAAAAGACTCAATTGTCAGCTTAGATTGTTACTAACTACATATACGATTTTTGGAACCAAACAAAATCTCTAGATGAGGCCAACAACCATCTATCGAATGCATGGTAATGAGCTAAAATCCATGCATACTTGAAACATCTTTGAGTTCATATATTACCAATCTTCCTGCATCATACACCATTGCAATTAGATTGAAGAACTAAACCTTTCTCTTTTTCTTCTGTCCGAGCAGACTCTGATCAATGAACAAACAATCTCCATGCGAGAGAAGGTGCCTTTCAGGAATAGAGGATGTCCTAGTTGCCTCCAAGCTCTTCCTCAAGCCTCTTTTCACCTTCTTAGCCAACCTCTTTGACACAATGAGACCACCATCTTTCTACGACTTATCAAAGTTCTCTTCCACAACCAAGACTGGTTCACACACACACACACACACACACACACACACACACATAATTTGAGTTTTACTTTTTTCACTTAATTTTTTAAAATATATTATAATTGAATAAATTAATACTTTATTTAACTTTTGATTATTTGTTTGAAGGGAAATTTAATTTTATGGGAGTTATATAATTTAATTTTTAAATTATTTAATAATGATTATAATTAAGATAAACATTATTTTTATTTATTAATATAATATATGTTGCTAATAGGATTGGACATGAATCTGTCATGTTTAAGATTTTGTATAATTTTATTGAATGTAATTTAATAATTTTAATGATTAATTAAAATAACTTATAAAGTTTAAGCTCACCAATCCTATCATGATGTCATTGTCTAGAATAAAGTTTTATTTTTAATTATATTATTATATAAATTTAATGAATGAAAAGTTGAAATTATTTATAGAATTATTAATCTTTGTAAATTACTCTCAAATTTTTACAGCAACTTACTTGACAAGTCCCCTTTTATAACTAAGGTTTCAAGGGCCACATCCATATCGACAAATGTGATGTCACATCAACATGTTTTTTTTGCCAAAGTGTTTGTACAGTTGATGTGGTATCACATGATTGCTTCTTTTGTAAAGTTCCAACTATTGGTACAATGTTGTCAAAAAATATTGACCATTAAATCAACAAGTGTGAGTATTGAATCAACAACTGATATCACAACCATTAGAATGTTTCCTTTCTTGTTTTTTTATAATTAAGATTTACATCTATATTTGTAAACATATATTTAAAAAATAAAATCTATAAAAATAACTTCATACAATTTTGCAATTTTGTTGGATAATTTTTTTGGAGTGATTAAGGTTTAAAAATAATAATTTTAAACTTCACAAAATTTTGTTGATTTTGTAATTTTGGAGTGAGATCATTGAGTGATTAAGGTTCAAAATAACAATTTTAAATAATTTTATTAAATTTTGTTGGTTTTGTAATTTTGGAGTGATTAAGGTTCACAATTTTTTTTTTAATACTTATATGTACGTTATGATGGAGAAGTTGCAACACATAAAATATTGAAATAATAATTTTTTTCATACTTATAAAATTGTATTTTCTAAACAAAAAATAACATTATATATATAAAACAAAATTTTACTCATTGAAATGTAAATTTAAACTTCATTTAAAAAAAAGAATATTATAATATTTTTAATATTATATATTAATAAATTTAATTAGAAAAGTAAATTTTTTTGAATAAATTATTTAATTCTTAAAAAAATCTATATCACTTAAAATATTTAAATTTAAAAATATTATAATTAATTTTTATCATTTTGTAGCCAAAACAAAAAAAAGTACTAGCACATTGCAAGCTAAAGATAGCAATTTGAAGGAAGGTATTTAACTTTTATTATTATTGTTGAAAATCACATTGATGAACAAAAGAAAAGACAACACACGTGAATACGACAGTTAGGGTATATAGCATGGCATGGGCATGTCGATAAGCAAATGAAGCTCGGTGCATTTTGGCTCCTCCATAGCCAGTGCCCCTCTATTCAATGCCATTTGCAAATTTGTGCTCAAAATTATTACCTTGCATGATAATTTGATGCAATCTTACCCCACCCATTGCGACGTGTGCGAGATGTCCATATGGTGAACCATATAGAGGCATGAAGTTATATTGATGACATTACATCCCCTTATTAACTTCCAAATATTTGAAAAGAATTTTTTAACTGCCAGCATCGAATGACACCAGGCTGTCACGTAACCAAAATGGAATTAAAGGTTTCCTGCCGTGTCTTTGCATCATGTCATTTGAAGTGGGTCCCATTCTTTTGGCAATCATTACCAAGGGGCTTGAATTCTTAGCCGATGGCATGTAAATAGTCCCCATATGACCTCACCTCAACAACTTATCCTTCATTTTAATGAAAAGTTATATTTCGTTTCCCTTGTTTAAGATTGAAGAGCTGAAGCATTGTTTAGGATGAGGAACTTGGGAAAATGGGTCCAATTGAACCAAAATGCATTCCATCCGCAACTTGATTGGAAAGTTCATCTTCCTCACTATTCACCTCCCTGTAGGTGTGATTGATTGTGAAAGATTTGAAAGACTTCAAAAGTTCTAGTGCTCTTTCCAAAAGTGCCCCGAGTTTCCAATTAGGTGTTATACCTAGTGTAATCACATTGACTACCAAGGCATAATCTCCTTCAATCTCTACACAGTTCATAGCTAGATCCTTGCAAAAAAGGCCTACAATAAGGGCAATGAATTCTATGATGTTATTGGTGTCTTTCCCCAAAGGAAAAACTAATCTACCAAGTATCTACCCATCCCACATTCTTATGATGCAACTAACACTTGAGGAACCTGGATTTCCCCTAGATTCCCCATCAAAGTTCAGTTTGAGCCATCCAAAATTTGGGGGAGTCCATACTGCCAACTTCCTTACGTTGTTACCATCCTTTGGCCCTTTGCCAACAAACAATGGGACCTTCAATCTATTCCATCTAAACATCATTTGGCCATCCCATTCCTTGAAAGTGCCATGCTTAGAGTTGTAGATAAATGATAAGTGATTAACAACCCCAACCATTGCAACTTCCACTTTATTTTAGAAGGAGAAAGGGTCATTTCCCTGTCACCAAAGATCCTTTTGTTCCTCTCTTTCCAGATCTCTCAAACTAGGAGAGAGGGGTTGACCACCCATAAACTACTTAGGAGACCAATATTTTTCCTGATTGGCCAACACTGGAACAAATTAAGGACATCATTGGGTAGGGATGATAGCCAACCTAGCTTGACATACAACCATCTCCAACACTCCTAGGAAAAGGATCACTAAATGAAAATGTGATCAATTGACTGTTCCTCCCATTTGCAAAGAACGAATTTGGATGGGCCCTCAAAACCCATTTATTTGAACTTATCTACAGTTAGTACCCTCTTTTGAAAGGCTACCAATGCAAAGGTGCAAGCTCTGGACACACATTGTTTATCCCAACAAAGCTTGATTGGAATCTTTGTTTTTTCCTATCCATTACAACTAGAGATCACTTTGTATCCATTTCTGGCATTGTATTCCCCATTTTTAGCCTCGATTCAAATCAGCCTGTCCATCCCAGGTTGGAAACAAATATTCTTCTCAACAATCACCTTGGTTAGTAGTCCAATTTACTGTGTAGATAGAGGTAGGGATTTGAAACCTTTCCACTTCTAGTCTTTGACAACATTGTTTTGGGAGGTTTTGAAAGGGGGTAATATAGTCTCTGACTTTTGAGCCCCAATTTTCTTTGAGGAATTCCTTTGTTGTCTCTGTATGGATCAGGCTATCAATGTTTGGATAGCCACACCAAGAATCTTCCCAAAAGAAGGGCATTGCCACCATCATGAACATCCCATGAGAGGTGATTGAGGATGGTAGGCCTTCAATTCAATATGAAGTTCAAGATCCTGGAGCCCCTTGGGGGATTGTTGATTCTAACAATATCTAGGCATTTAGACTGGAGAATTTTGACCCATTTTAAATGTGGTTGTTTGATAATTTTCCAAATTAATTTTTCCCATAGTGTTGTATTTTGACAAGAATGATTTTGTAGGTAAACTTCTCCAAGATCTTTTAGCTTGCAGGTTTTTTCCCAGGATATGAGTGCTACTTTATCCTTCTCCAAAAGGCCTTGCCAAACGAAATTCATCATTCTCTAGATGATGACCTTATTGACACTTGTTGAAAGTGCAAGATAGGATAGGAGATATTTGGGTAAAGCTAATATGACCATTTTTAACTTCAGAATTATTCCTACCCAAGAGAGACACTTAGCCTTCCAAGAACTCATCTTCTTTTCCATGTCTTTCAAAGGTCCCATAACTTCATATTTCTTAATCCTTTATCTATGGGAAGTCCTAGATATGTACAAGGGAGTGAGCCCTTTCTATAGTTAAGTATTTTGAGAATCTTGACTACCTCTCTTAGTTGTTCATTTATGAAGAAGACCTCAAACTTAGTGTGGTTCACCTCTTGGCCTAATGCTTTTGCATATTGTAAGATAGTTTTAATGTATTTCCTAGCCTCCTTTCTTTTGGCTCTTCCAAATAGCATTGTGTCATCAACAAATTGCTGATGTGTAACATTTATATTACTAGTGACTTGTATGCCTCTGATCAGGCTTGAGTTTGTAGCCCTCTTGATTGATTTACCAAGGCCTTCAACCATAATGATGAACATAAAAGGAGATAGAGGGTTCCCTTGTTTGAGCCCTTGGGATATCTCAAAGAAACCCTCCAGAGATCCGTTCACAAGAACTTAAAGTTATGGGGTGGATATACATTCAAAGGCCCAATTGATAAACTAGTGATTGAATCGAAATGCCTTCATTATTTTACATAGGAATCTCCAATTGAATTTGTCATAGGCTTTCTTGATGTTCAACTTGATCAACATACCAAGATCCTTATTTACTTTCAAGGAATGGATAATCTCTTGAGCTATGATAACTTCATCAATGATAGATATTCTTGGTATGAAACATGTATGCTCTTCAGATATTATAAATTAGAGAAGCTTTGTGAGTCTATTTTCCATTACCTTGGCTATGATTTTATTACTTGTGTTGCATAATGAGATGGGCCCGAAATTTTGTACTTTTGTTTCTTGGGAATGATGTTTAAGAAAGTGTTCTTTATCTCTTTGAGAAGTCTACCCAAATATTTTACTGCCCCAATAGCTTCAACTAGTTCCACGACAACTATCTTCCAACACTTTCCAAAGAAGGCAGTCGGGAACCCATATGACCCCAAGGCTAAGTCATGATGCAATTGGATAAGAGCTAATTCAACCTATGTCATAGTGAATTGTGTGTTAAGCATTCTATTTCGATCCTCCTTTATGATTTTTGGAATAACTTGAAGTATCTCCTTTTGACATGACATCCTAAGGATGACTTCTATATTCAATAGATCTGGATAGAAGACAATAATTTTTTCTTTGATTATCTTGGGATCTTTTGTGATAACACCATTACTAGTTTCCAATTTACTGATTTTGTTAATGTCTCTTCTCTTTTTTGTGATATTGTGAAAATATTTAGTATTTCTTTCACCTGCATCTATCTAAGACTCCCTTGATTTCTTCTTCCAAAATAGTTCCTCTTTGGATAAAATGTCTTCATAACTCCTAAGTAGATCTTTCTCTCTAATATAACTCTCGAATTCATCCCTTTCTTGATCACTAGTTCAGTTTGTTCTGATAAAGCCTTTTCAATCTTTGCCTTGGATTCAAAAGTGTTCTTGAAGTGTACGTTGTTCCATGTAAGGAGTTTTTTCTTGATTGGTTTAAGTTTGGTTGTAAGGCAGAATAATTTAGAGCCTTCAAATGTAGCTTCCCTCCAACAAGATTCTATAAGAGGTTTTAAGTCCATGTTAGGTGTCTTTTTGGGGGTAGTTTAAGTTCATTTTCATGACATTTTAGTAGACTTTTCCAAGACATGGCTACACTTAAGTATGTTATGATGGTTTATTATGGTTATTATATGCATGATGTAATGTTATATTATAGTTTTAATTCTATGTGAAATGATAATTGATCTTAATTAAATGTGATGTTTTGAGGTATTTTGATGTTCTATGTATATCCTCTCTTGTTTGAGATAACATGTAGCCGTAGAATAAGGAGGTTGAAGATGATGGAATAATTAGTATTACTGCTACAGTGGAAGACATGATCAATGTTGTCATCAATGAACCCATTATTTCTACAAATGGTGCAAACTAATACTTTGAAACTGGGAATGATTACTCAACTAAAGGAAGAAGTCTTATACCAATTTAGTTGGGTGTTCCACACTACATGGTCATGTCTCATTTAGTGATCCATGTTTTAGTTCTGTTTGTAATAAGTTTTCTGTTAGCGAATAAGTTAGTCTCTTCTAAGAAAATGACAAGAGTAATGAAATATTTTAAAGTTTTTGTTGTTAGTTGCTTTGAGATCTCTCCTTTATAATGCATAAAACTTTGTTAACCAAGAGTTAGTTGCGAGAAAATATAGTGTTAGATTTTGTTCCAGTTAGCATTTCAGTTAAATTGTTGTTGTACTTTCAATTATGGCTAATAAAAGTGGATGGTGATTTTTGGTTAAGAAGAGCATTTGGTTAATTGAAGATTATGAATTATCAAGAAAGGGCCACTTGAGGTGACGTAATTCTCTAGTGGAGTAGAAGTAATTAGCCGCATTTTAGATTCTATTCTAGTTAGCATTTCGGTTAAATTGTTGTACTTTCAATTATGGATAATAAAAGTGGATGGTGATTTCTAGTTAAGAAGAGCATTTTGTTAATTCAAGATTACCAATCCTCAAGCAAGAGCCACTTGAGGTGACGTAATTCTCTAGTAGAGTAGTAGTTAGCTACGTTTTAATTAATATCTTTTCAGTTATACTTGTTAAATAGAGTAGTTCATCTTGCATTTAGCTTACCTTAATATGATGCATGGTTAATGTCATGATTTCTAATTAATTTCTTGCATGGTTAATTTAGTATAAGGTAAGTTAAGATTTTGGTCGTAGTCTTTTGTTTAATAGTTATTTTTAGTTAATTTCATTAAACATTGATTTTGTTCACACACATCCATATTTCCTTACTCGCAACCAAAGCTATACGAGTCTGAATTAGTATAGAATGATTTACTACAATTGCTTTTAGTTTCAATTCCGTGTTTTGGTAGATGATAGATTGATTGTGTTACACATACAGTGTAGGTTCCATCTAAGAAAATACGTCCCTGGTCGATGATTAAATGAGTTTCCATTAGGATGAAAGTTTACTTAATTTAAGATTAGTTGATTCATTAGGATAGTGTATTTAGTTATCTACACTAATCATCCTTAATGAAAACCAATCATTTTTTGTGCCCCTTGCCAGGGATGGTGCCAGGGCATAGAATTTCTAGTGTAGTTTTATTCTTTGTCATTTTATTTTCATAGCATATTTGTGCTCTTTTAACATTAAATTTTAATTTAGCATAACTTTTAGTTAAACACTCTCTACTAACAATTGCAAGAAGATAATTATACAAGGCATGTAATAGAGAAGAGACGTGCTAGGGAGGTTTCTCCCCTCTGTGCCAACACAAGATTTATTGAAGTTTTAAAAACGGGACACAATGGCGGACTAGGAGGAACCTTTCAAGGACCATGAAGAGGAAGAGGCTGAGAAGCAATATCATCATATGAAAAACATGAACAATGAAGAAGTTGAGAATATTGTATAACCAATTACCTTTAACTTTCCCATATCAGACTAGGAGCGAGTTACTACCTAGTAACAAAATATTTTGATACTTAAAAAAAAAAAAATGATTTTATTTTTCGAAGCTATGATTATACAATAGATGAACATGGGTTGAATCTCTTTCTAGCCACTTTGAAGGATGCTTCTTTAAAATGGTCCATGGGCCTTGGTCAAAATGCCATCGGTAGCTAAGCATCCATGAAATACAAGTTCTTGTAGAAGTATGAAGATTATTGTAGAGGAGGGGACTCAAGGAATGAAGACATCTTCAGAATGACTCAAAAGGAGGATGAACTGTTGGAACATTATATAGAGAGCTTTTAGTTTACCCTGAAGAAACTTCCACATAACTAAATTTACCTTGAATCTCTCAAGCTTGCCTTTTTGCAAGGAGGTAATGATGATTGTATTGATGCATTTAACTTGATGGGAGGAGGTGATATAATAAAATCAACCTTCAAAGACATTTACAAATTAGCTTGAAACTACTCAAGTTCTATGTTGAAAAAGAATAGGGGTAACTGACTATGGTTCACATCTAAATCTTCAAATGGTGTCTCCCACATGGAGCTTAGTAATATGATTTTAATTACGAAGGAAGATATTGTAATCACCTAAAATTTGTCTAGTAGAACCTAAGCGCAAAATTTTGATCAAATCTACCTCAAGTAAAATTCTAAATCTCAAAGGCATCATTTATTAGACATAATTATGTAAGCACCCTGAATAATCCCCCTTGCATAATTAAATCAAATCATTTCTAATATTAAAAATTATTTAATTGTCAAAACTTCCTTTTAATATAAAGTCCTAGCACTTTTATTAAAAAGAGCACATTGTGCAACTTAATCTTTATTAAATGGAAATTAAAAAGGGATTTGGTATTTTGTGTTATTCTCCAATCAAGCTTGGCCAATCAAAATTATTGGATCCTTTCACATGGATTGATCGCTCCCAACACTCATCTCTAGCTAACATATTTTGCCTCTTAATCTCCATCGTCCATTCTTGAGGCAATTTGTTTAAAAAGAAGCTCTTCCTGGGCTCAAGGGTTCCATCTTGGTCATTTGAGGAAGTCCATCCTTGTGCATTCTAGAGTTACTATGCTATTTTGAGTTCTTATCTCTTAATTCCTTTCATCATATTCTCATAGCTTTCTTTTCTTAGCTTATCTCATCTCCTAGAGTAACTTACATCATTAGAGTAGTTGCATTCTAGTTTACTTTGATAGTAGCATTATTAATCTTGCATTCTAGTTTCATCATAGCTTTGCATTCACATTTAGATCAATCTTGGAGTGGTGAATGCAAGTCTTGCATCTCCTCCACATTTGAAATCTTCCATTTTGGATTAGTCATGTCACTAATCCTTCATGCCAATTTGATAAGCAATTTGAAAAGGATTAAACTCGCTTCAACTAGGAAGCAATAAGCCACTTTTGAGGGTTTAATTTCTTCATTTGATGTGAACTCTCATAGCTAAATTCTTGAGTTAATGGTTTATTGAGTGTTGGTTGTATTCCAATTGAATACCAATATTTAAACACATATATATTTGCTGGCTAAAATTTTTGTAAGCCACTAAGACTACACCTTACAAAATTGTAACTTTAGGCAACGTCTCATGAGATAAATCTCTCCTCTCAGCAATAGGGGAGACTCCCTTCTTACCGTAGGTGGCTTCAATAGGAACTTAACTGAAATTACAAAAAGGGCGGTTCTCTTAATCAATTCCTCTTTTTTCAGGAATGATTTGCATACAACTACAACTTTCCAACTTAACAAAAAGTGTCTTATTGCTACGATAATACCGCTTACCCTGGAGTTGACATAAGAACAATATCAGGTGCAGGAGCTTTCTTTTTATATTTTGTGAAATAAAAATAGGAACCCAAAGTCTCCTGCACTTGTCTCGTAAGGATTCAAACAGAATAATCAGTAAGGCACAAAGTCTCTTACTGGATACTTTCAAATTTAATAAAAACACTTACAACTGAAGCCCAAAGTCTTCAGCTCTAAGTAATTGTAGCCACTACTATCTATCACAATTTGTCCTTCTGCAGCACAAAATCTTCAAAAGTTCAAATTGGCTCTGAATGCAATAGGCAGCTCAAAGTCTGCGCAATTGAATCCAAATCCCTCTTGAATCAAAGCATAAAAACTCACAATCAACTCAAGCAAATGTTGTCACATAACAGTTTGAATTGACACAAAGTCTCAAAACAATCTGCCTCTTTTATTGAAAGCAATCTTATTTACATCCAAGCACAAAGTCTTAGAGTGCACAATACAAATTGGCAGAATTTTTTTGCCTTGCCAAAAGATGATTATTTACAATGAGCTCCCTCCTTTATATAGGAAAAGAGGAGAGAGAAAGATGAAGAGAAAAGGGAAAAACCCTTAACCGCCTTGACTTATTCCCTAACTAACTAACTAATTTGGACTTTTTCAAAGTTGCATGCCTAATGCACTTGCAACCTAATTACATGTTACCTCTTTGCACGTGATACTATCACATGCAATTACATATGTCAAATACAAATTACAAAGACATGATGCAAATATTCTAAGTGCCTGACAAGACACAACACTTATTACATCATCCTTTGTTTGTCTTCATACTGCTATAGGATGCCTGATGCTTAATATACTCTGGTATGATGAAAGCATCTTGATTTGGAACATGAACGTGCATCCTTGACTGTTATGTCTTGATGACATCAACAAATTGCCTGCTTGAAATTAGTCTTGAAAACTTTCTATGTCGTCATCGTTCCAGTCTTCAATTCTTTGCACTGGCATGGGAAGATCTCTCTCTTGTAAATGGGGTTTTTGAATCCCATTACATGTCATTTTGGAAAGTATTTGTCACCTACAAACATGGTTTAGAGGTCCATTTGTAGCTTTTGGAAAAGCGAGAAAACTGTATGTAAACTCTTGGAGGTGGGTTTTTAGCTTGCATTTGCATGATGGAGAAGAACCTTCTTCTACTTGGGAGGAACTTGCATTGTTTCTGGAAACAAAACAATCACAAAATTTTGAAGCCAAAAATCCTTCTTTGAATCTCCAATCATGTAGCATGTGACATGAAAATTCCACAAGGTGAGAACATCTTCATAAGATAGATCCATTGTGTGTTTTTGATGCAAATGAGTGAGCCTAGGGTATTGTGAGCATATGGAGATAGCTGAAAATTTGTGGGACAACGAATGGATATATCTCAAAATGTGCGCTTATATGGTAGGAAAACTCAAAAATGGGTTTTTGGAGGGTACTAGCACATGTGGACATCAAGCTTTATGTGTGGAAAATGCATGGAAAATGAGCAGCATAACATCTACTTATAATGAATTATAATGTTTTCATCATAAGCAAGTGTGCAAGCAGCCACCATCATAAGTTTTAAGTCACATGACAGCGATATAAGAAGCATGGATGGAGTGTGTGTAAGTATGAAAGTGGGCTTTTTGCATGCAAAAGCATGCACAAAGTGAGCTTGCTTTCCTTGATAATTTCATTCAAGAATGGGGTTTTTAATTCCAACTGCACATGCAAGCAAGATGAAGCACTTGCATATGCAACTTGGAGAATTTAGACGGAAGATAGAAGGAGCACATCACAAACTAAAACATGTGCAAATCTGAAAATGAAATGAAAGATTTGCAACCATGAACAAGAACCAAAATATATACAACAAATCTCTATGAAAATCACAAGAAATCTTACCTCTTTTTTTAACAAGAAGCAAAGGAAGAAGTTTCTTCAAATCTCTATGCAAAATTTGAAATAAATCCAAGAAGATTTTCAGATTTAGAAAAGATTGCAGCAAAGAGAATTATATAGACTTTGAATCTTAACTCAATCCTCTTGAAATGGATGCCATTCAGAGTCAAGATTCGTTGCTTGCCAAGTGTGAGAAGCAAGAGGATTAAAATGCATAAGAATAGCAACCGTATTGATTAAATCAAATGCAATGTAATACACATAAAAAATGACGTCCAAGACATCAAATACAACTTGAAGAGAATGATAAACAAGCTAAAAATGATAAGTAATGCCAAAGAACTCACCTCTAATAAAAAATGTTTGGATTTGGTGGAAGAAAATGGCCAAAAATGGGTCATTTTTGGGCAAAAACATAAAAAAACGTGCCCTAAATAAGCTGTTTTGAGAGTAAAACAGATTCTAAAATGCAATTTTGATGATCCAAGAATGATCCTTGGAAAATTTAGTGCAAAATCGACCCAAAAAAGAGCAAAAATGGTTCAGTTTTGACCATTTTTCAAGTGATTTTTTGCCTCAAAATCCCGTTTTTTCCAAAAACGCCCCCAAAAAATGGGTTTTTAGAAGTCAAAAACATATGTTTTCATGTTAAAAATCGCCACTTGCATAGGGATGAAGTAAAGACACATTTTTAGAAGGCAAAAACACATGTCTTTCTCTCCAAAATCGCCACCCAGCACTTGGCATTAAAAAACATAAACAAAAAGACTTCATAACGGTCCTTTTAAGAGCAAAAACACATGCTCATGGCTTTTTTTTAAATCTCAAATGCATGTTATAATGTTCACTAACGGGATTTTTAGAGTAGAAAGCACGTGCTTTTCATCTCAAAATCACCACCCTTGTGCAAAACATAAGGTAAAAACATAATAACGGGTTTTTTAGAAGTAAAAACACATGCTTTTTGACTCAAAAAAGCCACTTTTGCCTTTAAGTCATTACTCAAGTCAAAACACATAATGACGTGCTTTTTAAAGGCAATAACATATGTTATTTGGTTTGAAAATGCCACTTTTGCCTTTAAGTCATTAATAATGGACTTTTAGAATGCAATGACATATGCAAGCTCAAAAGCATGTGTTTTTGAGTTCAAATTCCCCACTATTGTGCACTTAAGTTAAAAATACATGCTAGTAGACTTTGAGAATGCAATAACATGTGTTATTGGGTTCAAATTCCTCACTTATAAAGTCTTTAATTCATTAAAGGTTTATAATAATGTGATTTTAATATGAAAATGCATATAAAAACCCCACTTACACATGTTAAGCTAAATGTTTTTTATTTAAAACATGCATTTGCATCTAAAAAGTCCACTTTTGTGCATTTGGGACTAAGAATTCATTGGTAGTGGGTTTTTAGAAGGTAATTTGCATGTGGATGATATGCAATGAGTGATAAAAACTTCATTTATGCATATTAAAAGTCTCATGTAATTAAATTTAATAAATAACTATAGTTTTCAATAAAGTAACATAAAAATAGACTTAAAAAAGTTAATTTTCATAAAACATTAAAAACTATGGTTAAATCAACTCAAAATGAGTTGAAATTTAAAAATGGATGCTAAAATCTATTTTAAATATTAAAAATAATTTTATTACGTGCAATTACCAACAAAAAGTCCACTTTTGGAGGATTTTTAATAAAAATATACAGTCAGCCTGAAAAACCCCACCTTTTCTTTTATAACTTGAGCTAGACAACTCTGATTGAGGTCTAAGTTAGCTCGAAATGAGCGAAATTCTATGGGCTATTAACCTAAGGGAAAAACAAGATTAAAAACTTCTAAAAAAAAGGGAAAGACAAAGAATAAACACGAAGATTGCCAAAAGTCAAGTGCTTGCAGTCAGAGAAGAAAAACTCATTCTGGCAAGCATTTAGGGGATTTAACTTGACGGAAACTTTCAAAAAGAATGCATAAATAACAATACATAAAGTACAATTCAAGGATAACGAACTACCTTCATGACACCTTATTGATGCATTGAAACATAGAGGATACACCTACGAATCCATGAGAAAATTGCGTAGGGTTGCCACAATTTTGTGATGTCAAAATTGAGGACAACAATATTATAATCCATATGGCCATGCAACTAGACACTATGCATATCAAGAAGAAGTAGGAGCAAGCAGATACTGCACTCACTGAATATTGCCAACATTGTCGACAAAAGAAGCTCTCTTGTCAATGCAAGAAACTAGCAGTCGTAACTAAAGAGAAGCCTTAAAAGCTAGAGTTCCATGTAGTTGAAGATGATGATGACCAAATATTTTATATTTATCAACATAATCAATGGTAGCCACATCAAGGTATGCCTCTCGATCCCTTATCTTATGATAATACACCATTTGGGTTCAATCCAAATGCTTCTGGTTGGAAATCAACCATGGGAAAATTTAAGTCAACTATGGTAGGGTAATGCGAATATTAATTGGGGACAAAAATAAGGGGGATGGTGTCATTAATCTCCTTACCAAACACCCAATTATAGTCAATGGCAAGGAGCTCAAAATCTATGGTGTCAACCATGGAGAGGTAATCAACAATGGCCCCAAGCTCCTCCACAATACTTGCAACAACAACATAACTTTATCTAACTACCTTCTTTAATGTATAAATCTTCTTCATAGTAGCAAGCTATAATGCCAAACCCGAACTCACCTACTACTTTGTAGCCATAACTCCACAACTACCTACTCAACTTGCACCAAATCCTAATAGTAAGCTTGTTAAACTAGCTTATACTAATGAAACCACTCAATATCCAACTTACACAATTGAAATTAGTGATGTTCACCTTTGATTAGGTCAAACTCTTTTTGGTTCAAATGCTCCACAAATAATCGAGGTAACTAATGCAGATCCAATTAATGACACCACTAACCTAGAACCACATCAACATGTTGCTAAGAAAGAACCTTTGACTAATGATCCTCCTTTCACAACAAAACTGGATATTGAGAAATATCACCATGAGCCAACATTTGATTTAATGGGGCATCTCAAGGATATTTCCTTCCAAATTCCACTCATTCAAGCAATCAAAGCCGTCCCTATCTCTACCAAGGCCATTAGAGAGTGTATCTTAAGGAACCAGGTAGAAAAAGGCAAGATCCACACACTGTTCATGTGATAGGAAAATTTGTTGATGTTATGATAGGAACACTAGTTGTCCCTAAGTATATTGATCCTAGCAGCCTATTGTGATTGTTCACATTAATGAAACTCTCATTGAAAACATTCTTATTGACCTACGAGTAGGTATCAAAGTTATGACAAAGGAGACAATGAATATCCCAAAATTGGCCAACATTTGACCTACTGGTTATAGTTAGTTGATTGATCCATTGTCAAGCTTGAAGGAGTCATAGAGAATTTAGTCATCACTATGGACTCATGGGAATACCCTATAGATTTTAATGTGCTCCAACCTAATGCCACCTTGGATAGGTATCCATTGATCCCTTGATGCTACTAGTTAGCTACAACTAATGCATTTATTAGTTGCCGAATTGGTAACATGACAATTTTAAATGGAAATACAACTTAAAATTTGATTCGCTATCCACTAGCTTAACCACATGTTGAAGAAGAACAATACATCTGGCCCACCTTAGATATTGAGGAACAATAATCTTTGCAAACATTAATGATGAATCTTGATCAAAGCCCTATGATTGATTGCCAAGATGAAGCTGATGTCTTAGGACATCATATTAATAATTCTTATGGGTTAGATCTAGAGGAGGAGGAGTTCCTCAACTGTCTCACATGCTCACTGCATAAGCTAATTACAAATAAATATCCCTCCACATTAGACACAATATATGACTTATTACCTACAAACTGTTGTCTAAATGTAACTGGTTTAGATGTTTCTATGTCATAGAAGCTTCTATCCCAATCAAAGTCAGTCAAGTAAAGGCATTCATCCTTGATTGGCTTCCTAAATGCAATGATGATGTTAATTTTAGCCCAAAGTGCTATGAAAATATAACCACCTTCTAGATCAACCAACCTTCACACTTCTTCAAAACCTTTTATCTTTTCCAAAACACAACAAAATTTGACTAAAAAAGGAAAATTTGACTTTCTTCAATGTCTTGGGTTCAATTGTGAGATCTATGAAACTCCAATCTGCATCCAACAAAATCTTCAAGCCAAAATACATTGCCTAGATTTGGGAATGAGTCTTTAGATTTGGAGCTCTGCTAACATGTATGAGTAGATAAGTGACTCCTCAACACCCCGAGGATCCTTGCAAGATCAAAATAACTTCCACAAGAGAGAATGGAAAGAATAGATTGGTAAAAAAATGTAATATTCATGGAATATAAAAATGGACATAAAAATGGACATGAAAATGTCCATGAGATGCCTTGCTTGTAAATGTAAGGTGAGAAGAAGGATTAAAAAAGATTTTGATATGTGCCATAATCCTATACGTTGAGACAACTAAAATTTTGACCTTATTAATTACAATCATTTGTCATGAGATAAGATAAGATCACGTGACAACTAATAAGTCTTATAAAAGGACACATAGTACCTAAGTAATCTTAAGTCATGTGAATAATCCCTCAACTAGGAACTAGTGAAAACACGAGGTTCAAGACCTTTCCTAGGTCTAAAACCTCATCCACACCAACAACAAATTATATAACAAAATGTACTTGTCTTATTTCTCTTGATGAGAAACAATCTTCATCAATTGATTTTTAACCATATGAAGATATTGGTTAAATTAATGAAGAGCTAAGAATTTTAGTAGTCTATAATATGATCAAGAATTTAAAGAACTACAAAGAAAGCATTAAAAAAATTCATTGTAGAAGTACAAATAGATGAAAGAAAAGAAAAGTTTTCAAATCATACCGAAGGTATATAGAAACAACATTAACGGTGGAGTAAATAGTTAGGATTGCAATGGGAGAGGCATAAATGGTGCAAGTCAAATATGTAGGTGGTATAATAGAACTAGCTAAGTCACTCTTAAAGAAATATTGACCCAATAATATAAAAGTTCTCTTCTTGAAGGCATTAGCTCGTTGGTTAGATGTTGTTGATTAAAATTTAAACGATTTTGATCTCCACACATGTATGGAGTTTAGATTTAGGATTTTACATTTTTTGGGTTTTAGACCTAGGGTTCTATATATATAGGATTTTATGTTCTTGAGGTTTTAGATTTATGTGTTTTACATTTTTGGGCTTTTAGATTTAGGATTTTATGTTTTTACTTGGTTCTAGATTTAGGGTTTAAGTTAAGCATACATATTAGGGTTTCAAAACTACAAAAGCAAAAAAAGAAATGATATTTATATGAAAATTATGAGGTAGTTACACAATCAAAATAAAAATGAAATAATTTATTGCTTATTTAAATAAAAAATGAGTAATTTCGTATCAATGTATAAATGAAAATGAACTAATTTACTACCAATTTAAATGAGCACGAACTAATTATATACAAACTTAAGGTTAGATAGAGGGGCATATCTATAAAAAATAGGAAAATATGCTAAGATGGACACCTTCATATGAACCCACACAATAAAGAAATATGGTAACTTCATCCTTGAGGTGTCAATATTAGATGGCAGTCATTCACCTTTTCTACAAAGGAAGTTGATAAGACTATTCACATGGAAATGACGATTATTGTGTCATTTTTACTTTATATACATTGAAAGGCAATTGAAAAAGACCTTTGAGCGAAGGTCATTTTTAATTGAAGGTCTTTTTTAATAAATATTCAACTAAAAAAATGAAGCCTTCATTCAAAGGCTATCTTTGAATGAAGGTTTGCCTTTGTTTAAATTCAAAACAAATTCCCCTTGACTTGCAAAACTTTGATGTCCCAAGTTTGTGTACTGACTTGACCCTTTCAGTTCCTAGTTTTTAGGACCTACATGTGTGACACCTAGACTTATGTTGACTTAGAACTTAGTCGTTATGGTTTTATCCATTATTTTTTCTAGATGTACTCATTAGTCGATTTTGCTTTGATATTTTCGACTATATAACAATGAATTCTTATTTCAACTTGATATACTCATGAAATATGATATCTTGTTTAATTTCTTTCAACTCACTTATGATGAGAGATACTTTAATTTATTGATGTGTTCATAAGATATGATATTATGTTTTGATGTTTTAAATGTCTATGATGATGTCATGCTTGAGAATTTAATGTGTTTACGAAATAGATGAAGAGTTAATTATTTTGAGTTGTCATCATTATTGAATGCAAAGAAAAGAGAATTTATTATATGTTTAAGATATTTGTGATATTGCAATGAAATATGATGCAATTTGATTTTGGTTATGGTTTCCTGGGAGTAACCTATGAATGCAATTTTGAGTGGTTTGAGTTGACTCACAAGTGTGAGAGTTTGGCTCGAGTAAAGAAGTCTAGCTCTTTGGTAGTGGTAGTTTCAAAAGATCTAGCACACACCACGTAGATTGCAATTGCATGCTATACCTATGTGTTTTATTTCTAACCCTACCTCAAAATGTTGTATGTGTGTAAATGTGAATTGCTTGATTAACATAAAAGAAAATGGAATTTGTTAGACTTCTAGAAGGATCAATGAAGTTTGATTAATTATATATTTTAAGTAAATGTGAATCTATTTATTAATGAATTGATAGAAGGAATAAATGATTTTACTTTTGAAGATGTATCTATATCATTTTAGATTAATGTTGCTAATGTGAATCTATTTATTAATGAATTGATAGAAGGAATAAATGATTTTACTTTTGAAGATGTATCTATATCATTTTAGATTAATGTTGCTAATTTTGTTATAGAATATGTATGTATGTATGTATGTATGTATGTATGTATGTATGTATGTATGTATGTATGTATGTATGTATGTATGTATGTATGTATGTATGTATGTATGTATGTATGTATGTATGTATGTATGTATGTATGTATGTATGTATGTATGTATGTATGTATGTATGTATGTATGTATGTATGTATGTATGTATGTATGTATGTATGTATGTATGTATGTATGTATGTATGTATGTATGTATGTATGTATGTATGTATGTATGTATGTATGTATGTATGTATGTATGTATGTATGTATGTATGTATGTATGTATGTATGTATGTATGTATGTATGTATGTATGTATGTATGTATGTATGTATGTATGTATGTATGTATGTATGTATGTATGTATGTATGTATGTATGTATGTATGTATGTATGTATGTATGTATGTATGTATGTATGTATGTATGTATGTATGTATGTATGTATGTATGTATGTATGTATGTATGTATGTATGTATGTATGTATGTATGTATGTATGTATGTATGTATGTATGTATGTATGTATGTATGTATGTATGTATGTATGTATGTATGTATGTATGTATGTATGTATGTATTTTAGCTAAATTAATGAAAATTTATAAAAAGTACAAAAATGAAATTTTATTGTATGATATAAATGGTTAAATATTAGTGGCATCAGATTTGGAGGATACATGGAAATAGTTGTCAAGAGTGGTCATAAAAGAAGGAAAACAACAATCCAAACATTCATTGTATTCCTGTTCTTATGGTGGAAAATACATAAAATAAATTTAATTTTCAAGATTGGGGAAGAACAAATTGAAACTTTGGGCGGGCCAGGGGGCAATTACAAGAATTGAGAATAAATAATTTTAGGAGAAACATATAAGAACTGGAAGGAGCTTAGGTAATTACAAAAGAAATAAGGATTAAGATAAATTTCACCAAAGGTGTCAATCCATGAAAGCACTAAACATGTATGTTCTTTCCATTTCTTCTATGTATGTTCCATAGAGGTGAACTTGAAGTTTGATATAATCTAGTGTGTTTAATTTTCTTTTCTTTTCACTAGAGACAAACTTTAAATAAACACCTCTTCTTGAGACCCCTTTGTCAAATTACCTGTGCAGATTTTGTTGATATTTTGTCAAACATGAAATACATATCACTCAAATGACTATGTAGGTTGAAGTGTAAATCTTTTTGCTTGACTAAAATTTTTCCTTACTATGATTCGATGAATCATCTTCTGGCTTCTTGTTGGTAATGTCTCTATGTCTTCTAACCATCTATGGAATTTCTAGCCAAAATATTTGTACTCATGTAGATATCAATATTTTTTGGTAGAATCTTTGTATGAACTTAGGTTCTACATAAATGGGAAGGCAACCGTTTGTCCTTAGAGAGCTTGAAAATTGCAACGCTTTAAGGTTATAACTCCAATTTCATCCATTCTCCAAGCTATAGTTGTAGAATTTTTTTAATTTACTAAGTGGACTAAATGTTTCCTTAAATATTAGTTGTTTCCATTAAATAGTAATACATTGGAAATTTCCAACAAATGATAAAAGAACCCCTCTCACGAGTGTCTTGTAAGTTTTGTATTTTAAATTTCTCCTCTTATGCTTAATACAATACTATGAGTGGGTGTATGTCATCGCCAATACAAATATGTGTTATTGAATTTGTAGGTTACATGAACATACAATATTTATAATGATTTACTTAACTTAAAACATAACTTATGTTTGGTTCCTCTTAGTGTCGTGCATTTCATAAACTTTAAGGTCTTATGATTTGGCAAAGTTCTTGTTTGAATAGGCAAATGGGTAATTTGTTGAGCCGTATCATCCCTTGAGCCACCTTATGTTTTGTATCATTCTTTTTCCAAACCATACTTATGTGTGTGCTTAAGAAAAATCCATGACGTACTAGGAAGATAGCTACTTTTTGTTGTTTGTGTCAAATATATGATATCATTCATAAATTTCTAGCAGTTAGTCCAGTCCTTTGATACATAGGAATCTTGGCACACAATCATACAATTAGTTCAACTATTTCTAAATCATGCATTTACCATTTCCTTGGAAGCTTTGGGTAACTGTCGCAACTGTATAAGTTAAGTTTCAACCGAATGGTTAAAGGAATTTAAGGGACTAATTCTATTTTTCCCAATCTGATAGGCTATCTAGTTTAGATAGTTTTGCATGCAATTGTGTATCCTATACAAGTTCTTGCAATGAAGGTATTAGAGTTATGTTGTTAGAATGTTCTCAAACATGCCGAGTAATTACCGTATCTAGACGAATTCTTAACTCAGATTATTCCAATCTTAAAATTTTAATGGTTTTGTCTACATGTTTGTTATCTAATAGAGTGAATTTTTTTAGCACCATAGACTACCACTTCTTATTAAACTCTATTACTAATTAGTAGAGAAATATCATATCAATTAAGAACAACACTGATAGTTGGGGAGCTTAGACTCACTGAAAATCTAGTCTATCAAATAAATGTTTTTCTTTGTGATATTAGTCCTTTGCAATAGTTAGAAAGAATCAATAATAGTTTTTGGGTATTAAGTTTTCTTTGACTTCCAAGAACTTCATAAGCATCAAATTCTATGAATTTTGAGTGGATTGGGGCAGTTAAACTTTGATTCTAAAATTAGGGAATGTGAAAATCTTTCCTTGGATGAAATTCTGTGCGAAGAAGGTAGGTTTGAATTATTCTATAGTTATGTTAGCATTCTCCTTGAATGTGAGATTTGAACGTTTGAGTGAACATTGTGTAAATTCATTTTCATCAATATATTATGATCTCCTTTAGCATTGAAACAATGATGTTTAGAATAAGAAAAGTGAATCAATTCAACATTATATGAAAAGTTATTTATATTTATTTTCTATTCTATTCATGCATGTATGTGTCCCTTTTTTATGAATTATGGCTACCTTAGGGAAGAGGGGTATTTTGTTCAATGAAATCATGATAGATAAGTAATTGTAGTTGTTTTTACTTCATATGAGCATGAAAAGTTATGGAAGAGTGTCAAATGTGGGTACAACAAGGAAGAGTAGGACTGGAATTTCATTTAATGATTGCCTACCTACTAGTAGAACTAGTTTTAATTGCTTTGGCTAAATCGCTTGCATATGTATATCTTGTATATGTTGGTTATTGTTTATCTCCCTACCACATTAGTGTTAGTTCTATATTGTCATATGTGATATATAATTAGTTCATTGCTGCACCAGATCCATCTAATCCACCAGTTGTGAGGTTCTAGGCTTCTTGGGCAGGGTTGATGTGCTCAATGTGACAAGTTGAGCATTGTGGGAGCTAACTACTCTAGGGTTGGGTGGTAAAAGTGCTTGAAACACACTCCCATATTGATATAGCAGAAGGAAAGATGTTTGATGGTTTAAGGAGACATGGATTGTGTAGTTGGATTCTTATATCATGCATTCACGATTTGACCTTTATGGTATATTATAATAAATAATGTAATATGTCATTCTATTTGATGTATATTGTGTAATCGATGCTCAACCAGTAAGTCGACATCCATTTCATTTCCTTGATGTACTTTAGAGTATGTTTTCTTGTCTTGATGTGCTACTAGTGTATTTGACACGATGGTTGACATCTAATTCCTTTTATGATATCATGTACTTTTCAAATTGATTTGACAAGTTGGTCGATCTTTTCATTTTGTCATAATGAATTGAATGGTGAGTTTCTTCGACTCTTGACCTTAATAAATGAAATTTTCACTCTTTTCATTATTTTCTTATGTGGCATATGTTGTCGAAATTGCAGTCCTTATACGTGGTATCAGAGAATGACTAAATTGTAGGGCCTTGGTCTAATGTGTTGCTAAAAGTTGCATGTTTGCTTGGTGCAAGACTTGTTCAATCATCATGTAGACAAGAAACACTAACAAAGATGGATATAGTCATGGTCCTAATGATGAGCCTAATCAGAGGTTAGATCAGATCCTTGCTCTTCTGAGTTAGCAGGGTACCCTATTACAACAACAAGGTGATCACATTGATCATCTTAAGCTAGATGTGAGGGGTATTCGAGATGAGAATCCCCACAATGAGGAACAAAGAAAGAGGGAAGATGATCTTAGGTTGGAGGTTCAAAGGAAATAGGAAGATGATAGGAGGAATGAGGAGAAGTTGAAAAGGGGAGCTGATCTTAGGGATGCAGATGTAGTAAATAACAAGGGACATATTGTAGATGAGCTTAGTAGAGACCTATGAAAGGTCATTGTTACTACCTTTAATGGTAAGACTATAGGTGATGAGGCAGGGGCCTAGATCATAGCCATGGAAAAATACTTTGGGATTTAAAACCTTTCAGGGGAATCTTAGGCAATGTGGGGCGCTTACCAGCTTACTATGGAGGCAACCACATGGTGGGAAAATGAGAGAGTAGAGAAATAGTTACAACTTGGAGAGGTCACTTGGGAGGTGTTTTTGTAGCTTTTTCACAAAAGGTGGTTACCTCAATTATATTTTGACAAGAAGATGAATGAATTTAGAACTTGGTACAAGGTGTATTGACAGTCACATGGTACCATGAAAAGTTCTATCATGTTCTAAAATATGTTCCTCTATATTAGTTGGATGAGAGATTTAAATTTCACAAGTTCATCATAGGTTTGAGACCTAAAGTGGGTATAGATGTTGATATGCATAACCCAAAAATAATGGACCTGGATTTTGAAAATGCCATCAAGCAGGAACAAAAACCGCAAAAGATGTCCGCAATGAGGAGCTAGAGACCTAACACTTCATAGGGTTACAATAAGAAGAAATTTTAGGGTGGTAAACAGAGTAGTAGAGGATGCCACCAAATTTGAAATATGAGGGAAAGAGGACAAGGGAATTCTAGTAGGAATTCCAATAGGAATAATTAGAACTAGATCTAGAATAGGGGTAATAATTAGAACAATAATGAAAAAGAATGGTAATAGGAGGAATATGCATGAGGGTAGATAGTGACGCCTAGATGGTTTCTATGTATGTGGGGGTGATCATTAAGCTATCTCATGTCCTTAGCGTTCAGATCACAAAAATAGGAAGGTACACATATACCAACACAACATCATATTTATGCAACAATTGATAACAAACGGGTTCAATTCCAGGCTACTCCTATAAAATTGATTGGTAAAGTCTTTGGGCACAATGTTTCTCTTTTAATTGATACTAGAGCCACTAAATGCTTTGTAGACCCCAGAGTTTCATCTAGATTACCTATTAAAGTAGGATTTATGTTTGAACCTTGGATAGTAGAGTATGGAAATAGGGTTGAGAAAAGGGTGGAGTTGATGGAAATATGGAAACATACAATTGAGAGGGGGGTGAATTAATTGTCTCACAAACTTATGCAGCTTTGACAAACTTTAACTATAAACTTCAAATCTGATATTTAACATGCAATCATAGATCCACAACACATCAAGTACACATAACACCAAGAATTATTGCGTGGAAACCCTTTTAGGGGAAAAACCATGGTGGCGATGGAACCCACAAGATGTACTCTGTTAAAAGCACTATACCCTATTAGGAGTATTAAAATGGGAATGCACATACATTCAGGCACATTGCCTAGAGATTACTACTCAAATACAATAAGCAAGGCTTACTGCCTTACAACAATTATGGACTACAATCCATAGATCATGAACTACATAATAGCATCTTCAAGATGCGTAGATGAGTTCCATTGAAGTACATATACACCTTTCTTTTCCACTCTTAATCTTTGCCTTCAAAAGATATAACTTTCAACACATTCACATCCACACAATCCACACATACACACCTAATCCATAGAGGGATACAAGTACATTTATAAAAATCATCAACCTTGAATGAATAAACCAGGTCAACTAAACTCTCACCACCTCACTATTAAAAATATAACCATACATGATATAATTTTTAATGCAAACTAATGAATGTTAGCTAAGACATAGCACTGATCAACATTAACATCCTTAAACTTTCTAAGCATCCAAAAATCATGCCTCAAACATTTACAACATGCTACAACACCAAGTTGACCAAGAACATAAAGAATATGAGCTCACCAACAAAAAATTACCAAAAGAGATCACCACAATCAATGCAAACCAACAACATAATAGGAACACGATCTAGAAACATCTACAAGAATCATGAATAACCTCAAGAACATTCACAACAATTGAAATATCTGAAGTCATCAGCATCACCAAACCGAACCTCAAGAACACAACAATAATGACTATCAATCAAGAAAAATAGCTTGCAAATGTCTGAATCATGAACCAATCAAGATGAGGACACAAATCAATGTCCCAAACACACTACATAGATCTACATATGAAAATATTACAATACCAAACTATACCAAACCAAATACTGAAACACTATCACCTTTGAACATCCAAAAATACCAGTCACAACACAGAAACCAATAACTCACTAAAATCACCATGCAAACCTTTGAAAGTTGACATGAACCAAGTACATATATTCCTTTAACACAACTATACCATCCACAAATTATGATCTTCAACTTACTGACTATACCAAACCAAACATCTTACTGAACATCATAGGAACATTATCTCAAACAATAGAAATATGTTGACATTAATGACAAAACATCAATGACAACACATATATGCATATAATTCCAACAATCTCTAATGGGATCAATGTCTAACATGCAGGGAATTGGAGCTTCCAAGCTTCCTAACACAAGTAAACTGCTATGTAGCCCTATTCGGTTCATATGATTTCATTTTGGGCTTCAATTGGTTAACAAAACATAAGGCAATTGTTAATTGTAGAGATAAATCAATAGAATGCATTGGTGATACAAGGAAACTTGTAGAGATAAGGTGTATGAAAAGACCCATTAAACTGAGACATATTTATGCAATGCAATTGAAGAAAGATCAAAGGAAGGGGTGCATGTTATGTGTAGCACATGTTAAGGATTTAGATAACACTCCTCCCTATTTGGATGATTATCCTATATTACAAGAATTTCAAGATGTTTTTCTGGAGGAATTGCTTGAATTACCTTCGAAGAGAGAATTTTAATTCTCGATTGATTTGATCCTTGTAATCGAGCCACAATCTAAGGCTTTGTACATAATGACCACCACAAATTTGGATGAACTAAAGGTGTAGCATCCACCCTAGTGTATCACCTTGGGGATCTACAGTGATCTTCATAAAGAAGAAGGATGGTACCTTATGCTTATGTATTGATTATAGGATGCTTAATAAGGTAACCATTAAAAATAGATATCCTCTCCCTTGGATAGATGAACTATTCGACCAAATGAAGGGAGCTACAATGTTCTCAAAGATTGATATGAGATCGGGGTATCAGCAACTCAGGATAAAGGAAGAGGACATATCTAAAACAACATTTAGGACACACTATGGGAACTTTGAATTTCTTGCCCCTACCTTTTGGTCTAACAAATGCCCCGACAACTTTCACAAATATGATGAACAATTTTTTCAAACACTGTTTGGATGATTTTGTGGGAATATTTGTTGATGACATATTGATTTATTCCAAGAACATGGAGGAGCATGAAGAACATTTGTGGATATTTTTACAACATCTAAGGGATAGGAAACTATATGGTAAGCTATCCAAGTTATAAAAAATAGATACATTACTTGGGTCACATTATCTCTGTAGATAGAATAGTAGTAGACCTTATAAGATAAAGGCTATTATAGAATGGCCAAGTACTTAGAATGTGAGGGTAGTCAGAAGTTTTATGGGACCTACTAGCTATTATAGAAAATTTGTGGAGGGTTTCTCCAAGATTGCAGAACCCATTACATCCCTTTAGAGGAAATGAAAGAGATATGAGTGGATAGATGAATGCTAGAAGGTCTTTCAGCTTTTGAAAAAGAAACCCACTTCAACCCCTATCTTGATTATACCTGATCCAAATAGACAATTCACTACGATCACAGATGTATCAAGTGAATTTTTGTGAGGTGTATTGATGAAGAATATATGAGTAGTGGCCTATGAGTCTAAAAAACTAAGGCAACATGAACTTAACTATGCACCTTACGATTTGTAATTGGTTGTGATTGTACATGCTTTATAGATGTGAATCCATTACTTTTTGGGTAAGCCATTTGAGTTGAAAATAGATTAGATGGGACACATATATATTTTCACACAAACCAATCTCAATGCCAAACAAAGATGATGATTGGAGTTTCTGAGTGAGTATGATTTTGGCATAGAGTATATTAAGGGAAAGGATAATATAGTAGCAAATGCTCTTAGCAGAAGAAGACATCTCTCCACTATTTATACTACTAGGACACACTTGAGGCAATATGTGTTACTGAATCTTCCAGTGATGACCATTATATGATGGTCAAATCATCTTTGCAGACTAATCCATTTGATTACCATTTTGACAGTTACACATTTGATGATGATGACATTATGATATATCAGAACAAGATTTATATACCTGACCAAGCAAGGTTGAAGAAATTGGCACTTGATGAGATGTATTGCACCCTATTTTTAGGGCATCTTGGGCTAGACAAGATGATTGTTGATATGAGGCCACTATACTTTTGGCCAGGGCTTAAGCGCGATGTTACAAATTATATAGCCCAGTGTTTAGAATGTCAATGAGTCAAGGCTGAGCATATCCACCCAACTAGATTATTATACCCTTATACTAGATTAAAAATGACAAGTCATCAGTATGGATTTCATCCAGGGATTACCCATGACTATAAATAAGCATTATGTCATTTTAGTGGCAGTTGATAAACCAACCAAAGTGACACACTTCATTCCAAGGAGTTTGAGAGATGGATCATTGGCTTTAGCCAAGAAATTTATGTAGGAAATATTTAGATTGTATGAAATGCTAGAGACTATCATATTTGACAGGGATAAAAGGATGACATCCAAGTTTTGGATAACCTTGAATGCTTCCTTGGGAGCACAATTAAACTTAACCATTGCCTATCATCATCAGACGAATGAGAAAACAAAGATAGTGAATCTGGTGATAGAAAATTTTCTCTAGATTTACTACATGGACCAACATACAAGTGGGAAGAGTATCTTCCCTTGGTAGAGTTTACATATAAAAACTCATATCGTGCTTCTCTAGGTATGACACCATTTGAGGCGCTCTATGGGTGTAAGTTCCACACTCATATTAGTTGCAACAAGATTTAGGACATGATTGTGATAGGTCCTTATATGTTAGGAGAAATGGAGAAACAAAAGACATTGATTCAAAGTCATCTGAAGGAAGCAGATAATTGAAAAAAGAGTTATGCGAATAAGAAACACACTTCTGAGCAGTTTTAGGAAGGGGATAAGGTGTTATTGTGTTAGACCTCACAAAAGCTCAATTTCTTTTGGCAAGTCCTCAAAACTTGTGTCAAGATATTTGGGGCCCTTTGATGTGCTTGAAGTTATCAATCCAATTGCATACCCACTTGTTCTACCACCCACTCTAGCCCGAATCTATGATGTCTTCCATGTTTCTTTTATTAAACCTTTTCATCATGACACATCTCATATCTTGGATTGGTGTGCATTGTAGGTTTAGGATTTAGGGGTGGTGCTAGTGGAGCCTACCTGTATCATTGATTATCATACCATTCGGTTATGCAACAAAGATATTTTAAAGCACAAGGTCCCATGGGATCAATTCTCTATTGATAGTGCCACCTAGAATGATGTAGAGTATATTGATAGATCCTTTCCTCAGTTATTTTCATAGACTTTTATATGTTTTCTTAGGTTTGTATATATTTATGAGTGTGTGAGTGTGTGGTGTGACTATTTTGATGTGTTTCATATGACATTGGGTTGATGTCTCTTCCTAGTGGGGAATGACGTCACAACTCGACCCTTTCACTTTCTAGTTTTCAAGACCTATGTGTGTGACACCTAGACTTATGTTGACTTAGACTTTAATCACTATGGTTTTAGTCATTATGTTTTCTAGACATAGACATTAATCAATTTTGCTTTGATATTTGTGACTATATGACAATGACTTCTTATTTTGACTTGATATACTCATGAAATATTCTATCTTTTTTGATTTCTTTAGACTCACTTATGATGAGATATCCTTTAATGTATTGATGTGTTCATAAGATACAATATTATGTTTTAGTGTTTTATTTGTCTATGATGATGTCATACTTGAGAATTTAATGTGTTCATGAAATGAATAGTTCATTATTTTGAGTTGTCATCATTATTTAATGCAAAGAAAAGGCAATTTATAATATGTTTAAGATGTTTGTGATATTGCAATGAAATATGATGCAATTTCATTTTGATTATGGCTTTTTAGGACTAATGTATGGATGCAATTTTGAGTGGTTTGACTTGACTCACAGGTGTGAGAGTGTGGCCCAAGTAAAGAAGTCTAGCTCTTCGACAGTGGTAGTTTCGGAAGATCTGGCACACACCATGTAGATTGCAATTGCATATTATACCTATGTGTTTTATTTCTTACCCTACCTCCAAATGATTTGTGTGTGAATGTGAATTGCTTGATTAACGAAAAAGAACATGAAATTTTTTAGACTTCGAGAAGGAACACATGATTTTACTTTTGAAGATGCATTTATATCATTTTAGATTAATGTTGCTAATTTTGTTATTATATATATATATATATATATATATATATATATATATATATATATATGCTAAATTAATGAAAGTTTATAAAATGTACAAATATGAAATTTTATTGTATGATATAAATAGTTAAATATTGGTGGGAATGGATTTGGAGGATAAGTGGAAATGGTTGTCGAGAGTGGTCATAAAAGAAGGAAAACAACAATCCAAACATTCATTTCATTCCTTTTCTTATGTCGGAAAAGACAAAAAAAACAAGAGAGAAATTTAATTGTCAAGATTGGGGAAGAAAGAATTAAATTGTTTTTGGGGAGGGGAGGGGAGGGGAGGGGTTAGTTACAAGAATCAAGAACATGAAATTTTAGGAGAAACAAGCAAGAACGGGAAGGATCTTAGGAAATTACAGAAGAAATAAGGATTAAGAGAAATCTCACCAAATGTGTCAATCTGTGAATGCAGTAAACAACTATATTCTTTCCATTTCTTCTTTGTATGTTCCATAGAGGCGAACTCAAGGTTTGATATAATCTAGTGTGTTTAATTAGTTATTATTTTTTTCATTTCAGTAAAGGCAAACTTTGAATAAACACCTCTATCTGAGACCTCTTTGTCGAATTCCTTGTGGAAATTTTGTTGATATTTTGCCAAACATGAAATACATGTCGCTCAAATGGCCGTGTAGGTTGAAGTGTAAATCTTTTTGCTTGACTAAAAATTCTGCTTACTATGATTCGATGAATCATCTTCTAGCCTGTTGCTGGTAATGCCTCAACGCCTTCTCACCGTCTATGGAATTTCTAGCCAAAATATACGTGACTCACGTATAGCTATCAATATTTTTCGGTAGCATCTTTGTATGAACTCAGGTTCTACAAAACTGGAAGGCAACTGTTTTGTCCTTAGAGAGCTTGGAAATTGCAATGCAATGTTTTAAGGTTATAACTCCAATTTCATCTAATCTCCTAGCTGCGGTTGCAGAATTTTTTAAATTTTCCAAGCGTACTGAATGTTTCCTCAGTTGGTCCTTTCCACTAAACAGTAGCACATTGGAAATTTCCAACAAATGATTAAAAAATCCCTCTCATGAGTGTCTTATAAATTTTATATTTTAAAATTCTCCTCTTATGCTTAATACGATAATGTGAGTGGGTGTATGTAATCGTCAATACAAATATGTGCTGTTGAATTTGAAGGTTACATGAACTTACAATATTTATAATGTTTTACTTAACTCAAACCATAAATTATGTTTGGTTCCTCTTAGTGTCATGCATTCCATAAAATTTAAGGTCTTATGATTTGGCAAAGTTCTTGTTTGAATAGGTGACTGGGTAATCTGCTGGGCCATGTCGTCCCTTGAGCCGCCTTATGTTTGGTAGCATTCTTTTGCAAAATCGTACTTATGTGTGTGCTTATGCTATCCATCAAAGTAGAAAACAATTTAAATTTTTTAAGAAAAAGCCATGGCTTATTAGGGAGATAGTTGGTGCTAGTTGTTTGTGTCATTTATATGATGTCATTTATAAATTTCTAGCAGTCAATCCAGTGTTTTGATACATAGGAATCTTGGCACAAAATCATACAATTAGTTCATCTCTGTCTAAATCGTGTATATACCATTTCCTTGGAAGCCTTGTGTAACTGTTGCAATTGTAGAAGTTAAGTTTTAGCCGAATGGTTAAAGGAATTTAAGGGACTAATTCTATTTTTCACAATCTGATAGGCTATCTAGTTTAGATAGTTTTGCATTCAATTTTGTATCCTGTACAATTTCATGCGATTAAGACATTGGAGTTCTGTTGTTAGAATGTTCCCAAACATGCCTAGTAATTACTATATCTCGACGAAATCTTAACTGAGATTATTCCAATCTTAAAATTTTAATGGTTTTGTTTGCATGTTTGTTATCTAATAGAGTGAATTTTTTTAGCACCATAGACTACCACTTCTTATTAAACTCTATTACTAATTAGTAGAGAAATATCATATCAATTGAGAACAACACTGATAGTTGGGGAACTCAGACTCACTGAAAACCTTATCTGTCAAATAAATGTTTTTCTTCGTGATATTAGTCCTTTGCAATAGTTAGAAAGAATCAATGATAGTTTTTGGGTATTAATTTTTCTTTCATTGCCAAGAACTTCATAAGCATCAAATTCTATGAATTTTGAGTGGACTGAAGCAATTAAACTTTGATTCTAAAATTAGGGAATGTGAAAATATTTCTTTGGATTTAGAAATTTTGTGTGAAGAAGCTAGGTTTGAATTGCTCTCTAGTTATCTTAGCATTCTCCTTGAATGTGAGATTTGAATGTTTGAGGGAACATTTTCTAAATTCATTTTTATCAATATATTATGATCTCTTTTAGCATTGAAACAATGATGTTTGGAGGAAGAAAAGTGAATCAATTCAACACAATATGAAAAGTGATTTATATTTATTTTCTATTATATTCATGCATGTATGTGTCCCTTTTGTATGAAGTATGGTTGCCTTAGGGAAGAGGGGTATTTTGTTTGATGAAATCATGATAGATAAGTAATTGTAGTTGTTTTTACTTCATATGAGCGTGAAAAAGTTATGGAAGGGTGCTGAATGTGGGTACAACAAGGAAGGGTAGGACTGAAGTTTTATTTGATGATTGCCTACCTACCAGTAGAACTGGTTTTAATTTCTTTGGCCAAAGCTCTTGTGTATGTATTTCTTGTATATGCTGATTATTGATTTATCTCCTTCCGACATCAATGTTCGTTCTATATTGTCATATGTGAGATATAGTTAGTTCATTGTTGCACTAGATCCACCTGATCCACCAGTTTCAAGTTGCTAGGCTTCTTGGGCAAGGTTGGTGCGCTCAACGTGACAAGTTGATCACCAGGGGAGCTAACCACTTTGTGGTTGGGCAATAAAAGCGCCTAGACCACACTCCTGTCTCAAAATAACAGATGAAAAGATGTTTGGTGGCTTAAGGAAACATGGATTGCATAGTTGGATTCTTATATCATGCATCCATGATTTGACCTTTATGGTCTATTGTAATAAATGTTGTAATATGTCATTCTATTTGATGCATATGTTGTGTACTTGATGCTCAACTAGTAGGTTGGCATCCATCTCATTTCCTTGATGTACTTTAGACTACTTTTTACTTGTATTGATGTGCTAATGGTGTATTTGACAGGATGGTCAACATCTCATTTCTTTTATGATATCATATACTTTTCACATTTATTCGACAAGTTGGTCAATCTTTGTATTTTATCATGATGAATTGAATGGCAAGATTATTTTGACTTGTCAATATGTTTCTTTGACTCTTGACCTTAATAAATGACTTTTTCGGGCTTTTCAATACTTGCTTGTGTGGCATATTTGTCAAAATTGTGGTTCTTACAGTTTGGGACTCATTATTGTGTGATTGTCATGAATAGTTTTTAAGTTGTGAAGTTGAGTTAGTTTGATGATGTGTTCCATGTACCCTTTCATCATTTTCCTAACAATACTGATATTAAATTAGAGATGACTTTTGCAATATTCATTAATAATTCGACAACATAGATTTTGTATATTTGGTTGACAATTCTTGAGCCAAAGTTGACTCATTTTTCCTTGTGTATTATGTTCAAGGTATTCACGTCGGTTCCAATTTAACCCATTTAGGAATTTAGGATCCCCGATGTCTATTTCGTGATAATTAGGAAACTGTCAAGCAACTCTTCTAGTTTTGTTCAAGCTCAAATTGCCTCAAGATAGATCCATGATTTTTTCAAGCCTTTTCAACTTGAGGTTTTTTCTTGGTATATGGTGTTGTTAGGTGATTGGCCCAGAATCCCTTCTAGATATACTCATGTTGGCATGCTTTCAAGGTGGACATTCTTTTTGGTATTTAGAAGGACGTAAATGCTACTCTTTTTTCTAAATATTCTATTGATCCTAATTTGTCATGTTATACTAACAAATGATGTATTTTCATATGCTTATGTAGATTTAGGTACAAGTTGTTGCACTTAAAGTTTCTCATCTCCAAAAGTTGATGGATCATTGACATAATCCATCATGTATTGTTGCTATAGTCTCTCTAGCTCCCGCTTCCAATCAAGGTCATTTGTTGCCTCATGGGTGTTGTCAATGCAATTAGTCTACTCATGACAACTAAGATGCTCATTCTCATAGCTCTCTACCTCTTATAGAAGACATTACACTCAATAAGGATTGCCTACCATTTTGGTTGTCTCTTAGCTTTTGGATGCAGAATTGTTAGTTAGTAACAATGATTTACTCTCATATGCTTATGTAGATTTAAGTGCAAGAACATTGTTGCACTTAAAGTTTATCATCTCCAAGTACCGATGGATTACTGAGGTAATGCTCATGTATTGTTCTACAGTCCCTCAAACTCTTGCTTTTCAATTGTTGCCTTGTGAGCATTATCAATACACTAAGTCTACTCATATAAATTGAGATGCTCTTTCTTAGGCCTCTCCACCCCTTGTAGGAAGATTTTACTCAATGAAAATGGTCATAGGCCATTACCTACCATTTTACTCGTCCCTTGGTGTTTGGTCAATGGGATGGTTGGTTGGTTGGGGAGACTTCCCTTGGTTGGGTATTTCTATTTATTCCGAAATGATTGAGAACTTCTGTCCTATTCTATAGGAACTGTTAAAAACTGTGGTCCCTTAGGCTGTTTGATCTTGTGAACGTCATTAAAATCATTCATTCATTATATCCAATATATATATCGATTATGTATATATATATCTATGTTTAGCCTCGTTAGAATTATCTATCTATCTATATAAATGTTCCTTCTAGCCGTTGAAATGATTTAAGCAGCACAATCGTGTGGGAGCCAATTTGGGGCTGAGCAAACCGTCACAGAGATCGAATGATTCCTGAGCCAACGGATTTGCGATTCGTGGCAAGTTATGGATTACTCACAAGCTTCTGGGGAACGTTGATACCGAGGCGCAGCCAAAACATAACTCCAATCACCGTGCAACCATGGAAAAAGTCAAAACAAAGAGAAACCCAAAAAGGCTCCGTAGTACCGCCAATCAAAATCCAGAGTGGAATAGAAAAGGAATTAAGTCCCGTCAAAGAGCGACAACCTTCCCTGGGAATTCGCTGAAATGCTGGCCCCCATCTTGCAATGCCCAATTACGAGAATCCCTTCCCCTCCAACTCTATTGCGCTTCGCCAAACCATTCTCGCCACCTGTCAATGCGCAGGAGATTTCAATGAGAGCCCCGCCTCTTCTTCATTCACACAGTGGCTTAAGAAACCCTTGAATCGATGGCTCAAGGGGAGGTCAGAAGAGAGGAAGAAGATAAATTGGGGGATCCGTCGGATCGAACGCCTCCGCGCTTTCCCCGGTGGACGCGCCATGAAATTCTTGTGCTGATCGAGGGCAAAAGGGTGGAGGAATGCAAGGGCCGACGCTCCAGGGCGACGGATAGCTGCCCGGAGTCGAAATGGGCGGCGATTTCTTCCTACTGCAAGCAGCACGGTGTGAGCCGCGAGCCTGTGCAGTGCCGTAAACGATGGACTACGCTTTGGAGGGACTACAAACGGATCCGGGATTGGGATTCCCAACATCCGGATCGTTCCTTCTGGTCGCTCCGCAGCGATGCCAAAAGGGAGTTCAAGCTGCCGGCTTTTTTTGACCGGGAGCTTTACGATGTGCTCGAGAGGTCTATCGTTAGCAGCAGGCATGTCTTTACGAGACCGCCGTCGTCGCCGCCGGTGGCGACGCTGTTAGAGGCCAAGCCGGCGGCTGGTGGCGGCGTTGGAGCTGTGGGTTTGGAGAGCGGCGGAAGATCGGCCGTGGAAGAGGAATTTGAGCAGCCGTGCACGCGAGCTGTGGAGGAAGGTGAGGAGGAGGAGGAAGAGGAGGAGGAGGTTGCTGGTAGTCCTGAAAAACGAGTTCCTGACAGCCCTTTGGCAACGCCGTCAGGTAAGAACCTTATTTCTGGTTACAGTTTGAAACCCTTGTTGCCTGGCTAACAGCAATTTCTTCTACCAAATTTAGCATTTTCTATATGTTTCCTGGGGTTTGAACTTAGGGCTTCGCTTTGAAATTCTATAATAAGGTTTGAAAAGGATGAAAGATTTCACCTAATTTCAGCATTTCAATTAGCTCGAACATGGTAATTAGCTTCAAAATTCTTATATAATTAGTAATAAGGAAGGATGGATGCAATACGGAAGCCTGTTTTAACTTTTTTTAAATGTGTCCTGGGGTTTGAACCTAGGGCTCTGTCCTGAAATTCTCTCAAATTTAGTAAAAAGGACAAAATAGAAAAACATGATTTAGTAGTTTGCCTAATTCCACCATTTTAATACATTTCCTTCAGCTGCATTCAAGGCTTCATCTTGAAATTCTCACAAAACTAGTAAAACGTAAAAGATACACAAAAGAAGGATGCAATAGTTTTTCTGATTCCGATACTTTATTATATTTCCTCGTATTTGAACCTAGAAAACGGTTTTGAAGTTTCCGCAAAATTAGTTTTTTAAAGGGATGCAGTATGCTACCCAAGTTCGACTCTTTGCTATATTTTCTGGGATTTAAACCTAGTAGTACCTCTGATATTTTCAGAAAATTAATTTAAAAAAATGCTGTTTTTTATCCAAATTCAGCACTTTAGCACATGTTCTGGGATTATCAGCTAGGCATATTTCCTACGATTATTTCAATTTTCAGCCAACTCTTTATCCTATTTTAAATACATATTATATATGTACGTTATTCAATTCATAAGTATCCAATGCGGTGGCACCTAAAAGGTTCTTAAAAGTAAAGAATCTGTTGTTTATAATAATGTGAAGCCATTACTTGTTGCCTTTTGACAAATAAACGCACCACCAAAACATCAATCATTGTTTTTGCACCTATTCTTTGGCCATCCTGGGACAGAGAAGTAATGGTATTCTGACCACGTTCTACTTGGCTTCCAATTGTGATTTTTTCTTCTGTTTATGGTCCATCTGGTGGAAGAGACAAGCATCGTGGCTATAATGATGTGGAAACCATCTGCCAGCAATTTTATGGTGGTTTTGTTTATTAAAGTGAAACCTGGGGACTCGCACCCCCCAACCCTCGAAGTACCCGTCCCCAGGACATCCCCGCACCGGGTACTTGGAGAACCCAAGTACCCCCTCCTCCGGAATTCCGCAACCACGCCGCCACCGGGACGGGTACTTGAATTTTAACTTTTGAATGTCACTATTGGGTATGTACTATGTTACTATGTTGAATGGTCAATGGTTCTGGTTCGTGTTGCAATTTTGCTATGTTCAAGTATTTCAATTTGGTATGTTATACTAAAACATCATTTCATAATTAGCATTTCAAGTTCTATATGTATAGTATACAACACACCCCCTCCCCCTCCCTGCCGCTGTCCCGAAATTGAGGCCCTTTGTCCCCCTGTCCTGGCGTCCTGACATACCCCAGCACTGGTGTTACACTGGTTTATTATTTCCACAAACAACAAGAGTTTATGGTTTTTTAATATTATGGCGGTCTCATCAAGAATGGGGTATACAGAGGCTTCTCCAGGTGGACATGCTGATGTGTTCTTAGTGCCTGGGGACTTCAATCTGATGCTGCTTGACCATCTGATTAGAACACCTGTTGTGTAATTGTTGGGGTGCAAAATAACTAATAAGTCAGATTAGGAATTAAAAAACTGCTTTTTGCAGGTGGGTTTGCCCTGGATTCTGTCTAAGTCCTGCAAATTGAATCTGGATTCATCCTGCAGCAGATCTGGCTGAATGGAGGTCTGTTTGGCAAGACCCTGGATGGCCCTGCAGGGGAGATCCCAACCAGGACTTAAACTTGGGTTTGAACCATACCCAGATTCAGGAGTTTTGCAGATGAACTGGTAACATAGATTTCTATGTCAGGGCTCCTCTTCAAAATTCTCGCCCCTCTTTGAAATTCTCATTGAATTAATTCAAAAGGAAAAAGGATCCAATCTTTTACCCAAATTTGATACTTATTAATTATTATATATCCTTTGATTTTTTAAACCTAGTTTGCTGGTTTGAGTATAGAATTGGAAATGGGCTCGCCATTACAGCAATTTATATATATATATAAACTCCACTAGTATAATCACTCACTAAGCTGCAGGGTTCGGCCCTTGGCGCCCTAGTACCAATACGGTTCAAACCTGGTACTGGTTCTGGTCTGGTACACCTACGGGTTCTGCCAGGGTGCGCTCTGGCTTGTCCAACGCAAACCCGAATGCCTGTTGCAAATTTTAATTTTTTTTGAAGTCCATGACTTCTAAAAAAAGTAATGAAACCCTAAAAGTGTGTTTTAAAACTCTTAGGGAGGAATTTGATGTAGAATGTAATAGTTCATATTTTCTAGTGGTAGGCCATTTGTGTGAAATGCCAGGATGAGACATCAAAAAATGGCCTGGAAAAAATGGCGTGCCTATGCCACAAGAGACAATGTTGAAATATATTAGGGACTACGAAGAAGCAGAAGACAGAAACAATAGATTAAATCTGCACATTTCAAAAAAATCAAAGGGAATGCAGCCCCCATCTAATCCGAATATTGTAGTAGAAGACCACCCATTTTTTTAGTATTTTACCACAACTGAGCTTGAAAGTGAAACATCCATTGCACGCAAAAACAAAGGGACCTGTGGAAAGTGCATTTCAAAATTTGAGTCGAGGCATTGCCGACCAAGATGTAGCAAGATGCATATATGCAAATGGGTTGGCTTTCAACATTTTTTTCTTCCCATATTAGAAAAAGATGTTGAAGAGTGTTTATGAAGCTCTAAGAGGGTATAAGGGTTCAGTTTATGAGAAGGTATGTGACACCTTGTTGGAAAGAGAGGTCAAGAGGGTTGAAGATGCATTGAAGCCCATAAGGGATTCATGGATTGAGACGTGTGTATCCATTGTTTTAGATGGTTGGAATGATTCAATAAGTCATCCCTTCATCAATGTCATAGCTGTGTCCCCCTAAAGGGGCAATGTTTTTGAATGTCATGGATTGTGAAGGGTAGGTAAAAATGCACAATTTATTGTTGATATTCTCATCTATGCCATTGAGACAGTAAGTCTTAGACATTTTGTTCAAGTCATAATTGACAATATCATATCTTTTAGTTACCTTGTACAGTCTACTCACTTAGTCTCATGCTACAAAAGATTGAGAATAAAATTGAGTGGAGCAAAAAGGTGTATGCAGAGGTTGAGGACATCTTAATGTTCATCACCAACCACCACGTCTCAAGGAATTTTTAGATTGTTTTCAAATTTGGAGCTATTGAAGGTAAGTAAAGCAGTAATTTAATTATAAAATTTAGTATTTTATATTTATGATTTTCATAATTTGATTGTGTAACGTGATTCTTCTTTAAAGTTTGTATCTAATTTTGCATAATTTTCTCTTTAATTTCTAGTACAAGTTGCAGAGACTTGTTTTTGCATTTAACACAATCATTTTGAGACAACTTGTGAAAGTTAAAGTGGCACTTAGTAGTATGTGATCAGCCAAATTTGGTCTATATGGAAGCAAAGTAGCACTAAGAGGGCAACAAAATTTTAAAATAGGATATTAGATGATTCATGTTGGGATCATGTGAAGTATCTCCTTAGTTCACCAAGCTCATTATGAGCATGATTCGCTACATTGACATGGATAGGCCTTGCATTGGAGAGGTGTATGATGATATCGACTAAATGCTTGAGAAGATGAAGTGCATCATAAATGCAAAAGAGCAAGACCTTGAGGAGACTTTCTTCTAACAATTGCATGTAATTGTTGAAGAAAGATGGAACAAGATGACCACTCTATTACATCTTCTTGCTGGACTCGTAGGCGTACCGGACCAGGACTGTTACTGGGTTCGAACCGGACTAGTACCGGGGATGCCAAGGGCCAAACCCTTCAACTCAGCCAAAAAAAGAAATTGCACGATCAAAGTTTTTTTAGATTAAATTTGGGAAGACTTGTGTCTAATTTAAAAAAAAATTGAATCACACATTATTCAACATGGTTGGAAATTCAAGGTTTTTTGGGCAGGTGTGGGTATGGTATCATACATGTATCCATGCTGCATCATATCCACATCGAATATTGAGATGCGGATATGTGGCCCCGGGGCGGGGTAGAGGTGTGTCTAGCTACACTGCTTAAATCTGATTTTGCAAATCCATGATGGGTTTAAACCTATGTTGCATGGGTACTCGTACCCATACCCCTGGGATGTGTACCGGTTACTGGTACATGTACCCAAGTACTGGGTACTTAGTGGGTATTCAGTGGAGAGCATCATATCTAAAGATTTGTGTTTTTTGTTTTGCTTTTTTGTTTGCATATCAGCTTGCTGTTTATCAAGCGTAATTCAATACGTAATCAGTTCGAAATTTTGATACAGTACTGATTAACAGTAAACTTTATCACTGTTTACGTCAGAAGTTAATCATTTGCAATATGTCATTGTTATATGATTTATGATCTTCTTGTTCATGTTTAAAGTTTGCCTTCTCTGTTATGCATCTAAACATTTAGCATATATTATTATTACAAACATATTGCAAATCTGAAACTGAGAACAATACATTACATCTGCAAACTTTATCACTGTTCTTGTTTTGAAAATTCATTGTCATGACACATTTTCAGGTTTTCTATAAAATATTAAATTATATTTAAAAAAATTGACAAATAGCCATACTCGTACTTGTACCCGTACCCTAAGTACCTAAGTACCCCGTCCCCGTGCAACCTTGGTTTAAAGTTTAAACACATCAGAAACTCAGAAATGCAAAGGAATAGACATGAAAATTGCAAGACTTTGCTTTTATTTTCTATTCAAATACTTCTTAAATTGGAAGTACAATGCAAATCTGAATAATAAAATACATGGCAGCCCCATAGGCATTACAAAAATCCTCAAATCTGATATAAATCTCATGTAAAATCAATTTAAATGCAAATAAGAACAATCAGGAGAAACTATCTTATTCCTCTTAGGTTTCTACTACAATCTAGCTTCCCGATCACATAACTTTAATAGTCACCATCACATGACTACATGGGCCTCAACTAAACATCTCTAATCTGATATAAATCAGGAAATAAGCAAGAGGAAATTACAAGGAATTCATCCCACACTTGAGTTACAGCTGCACTCCAATTTCTATCCTTTAACCTGCAACTGTCAAACTGAATCTCCCAACTTCTGTTGTCAATTTATGAAATGTGGTGCCATGAATAACTTCCTTATGGTTGCCAGAACCCATGATTGGGTAATCCAACCAACATTGAGATTGAAAATCCTCCAAAAATTTTCAAATTTTGTATTGAATGCTGTCATAATGCTGCACAAGTTCACCTCAACTTCCACCAATGGAAAATAACATAAATTCTCAAAGTAAAATCAGATTTTTTTCAAACACCACGTCCGAATAATGAGTCCACCATAAAATAACAAATGAAATACAAGATGCTTCATAAATTTTATCATAAGCCACCACCTCTAACAGCCAATCAAGCTGGTCAAGTAGGACAGCTTCATAACTTAACAAAATCTGTAGTAAGATGTGCTTTGCCACTTGTCACCTGGGTACCCCACTTGTGAAGAGATGCTATTTAAACATAGCAAATGTAAAATTTTGAAATATTTACTATTCAGTGATCACCGCCACCAATAGTCAAAGTGGAAGATTCCAAGAATATGCCAAGAAGATGCTGCCGACATGTGTCGAACTCCTAGGTAGATTACCCCCTTTGGTAAGTCAGATGGCCATATTGCAGAGTGCATTGCACTTCCCCCTCGTTAAGGGGCGCACTCCGATACCGTTGACATCTGATAGCTTTGATAGTAACGGCTGGAATGACCACGACCTCGTCCATCGAGTATAACGGAACAAATGATGTTATAGTGATGAACATCGGGATAATACTAGGAAGTATGGTCCGAATAATCTCTATAAGCATTCCGTGAACAATCCTTTGCGGGATCGGATTTCTTCTATAGTGAAAATGCCATAAAGCACGAACCAACATCCATGATACGAGAACCAAAATCAGAATTGGGAAGAAAAAGATATCATGATGTGAGTCAATACCTTAGGACTTAGCCAAATGATTTATCAAATATTTTAGACCTTATTACATCAAATTTATTCATTTAAAAACTGAAGAGTTGCAAAAATTACATAAACTATTTTTGGCTGATGCAAGATTGCTTTCAAATCCCAGGATGCTCCTGCATCATATAGAATGGTGTAATAAGATCAGACTTAATTACTTTTCAAGCTTATCAATACGCTAACAGTAAACATTTTTCTACAAAGTTTTTCATTTTCTTATATATTTGTGAGACTTGAATTTGTTATTGTTTTCTCTAGGCCTTGAAGATAGTTGCATTCTTCCTTAAAGGGAAATTGGCGGTGAAGCTCTTTTCCATTGAAAACTGCAGCGTCGCGACATCTAGATTTATTGTTCTTTTGATAGTGATCTACTAATACTATGATGTGTAAAATGCTATTTTTATGGGAACGAACATTCTTAGAATTTTATTTCCGACACTGATTAATAATTAAGCAATTGTCTTGGCCTCTTGACATCTAATGGAAATTCTTGCTGGTATGATTTCACTGCACAAAAGATAGGCTTACAGATTTACTTTAGAAGTAATTATAATTGAATTGGTTTGGCATAACATGATTGAACTGTTCCCATGCAGGTATGAAATCCGATAAGTTGCCAACATCAAATGGGGAAAAAGTGTCAACTTCTTCAGGTGCTGGTCAAAAGAGAATGCATGTTTCATCCGCAGTGGACGAGGACAGGGATTTGAAACAGCAAATGCTATCTATTTTGGAGAGAAATGGCCAACTGCTGAGTGCTCAGGTTGAGGCTCATAATTTAAATTGTCAACTCGATAGGAATCAGAGAAATGAACATGCAGAAAGTCTGGTAGGAGTTTTGGGGAAGCTTGCTGATGCCTTGGGTAGAATAGCTGACAAATTACAGTAATATCTTACTGAAATAAAAAGAATGCAAATATGTCATCAATTGGCATGGTCATCTCCAACTGAAGCTAAACTGGGGATTGACACTCTTCAGAAACAGCAACTATTCGACAGTTCCCAATTTATTTTTATCAGAGCAGAGTATTTGAAGATGTAAATATTCCTTTATTAGAGAGTATTTCAGCTCACATCTCGGGTCAACCTAGTTACAGAATTATCCAGGGCCTGTAGCTGAACTCAAAGAGTTGACTGGTTTTTATTGTTCCTCAGAAGATACAACTTTCAATCTATACATTTTAGGTCAGTGGCTGGGTGCAGTCATGAATGACAGAATAACTATTCGTCCAGCATTTTCTGTGTCATTTCTCCATTCACATGTTTCCTTAATGAGAAACAATATTGGGAAAGTGGGGCCAGATATGCTACTCGATAACTGAATATTGAATACTATGTGAGTTTATAGGATTATCACAGTTGGGGTTGGTAGAGTTTGTCACAATGCCAATTGATTATGTTCCAGTCTGAGTTTGGTTACACTTCAGGGCTAAATTGCCCAAAATCATTAGACATTGAATACACGGAATAAATTGGAGACTTAGCAGGAGTTCTGTGACGTGATGATATTATTGCAATCGTTTAGAATTATTCCAATACTCAGAAGCCATCTCAAAGTCATTTTTATCCCTAATTTTGGAGTCTCCGTTAAAATTTTATCAATTGAGTGAGGGGGTTGTTACTCTGGAGATATAATAGCATTAGAGTGCCCACCAGGGTGTTTCTTGGCCCCCTTATTGTTTATGCAGTTATAGGAGCCTTGTTGGTCCTTGTTTGTAACTTTGTGTCGTACATATTTGGATTCACCCGTTTTCTTTCTTCCATCACCATCCCTATCCGCTTCCAATACAATTCAAAAGTGTAAGGATAAATCTTATTTTGAACAGGCTTCAACATGATGATTGGATACACGTGTGTTTGTGATTCTTCTTGGTTTATTATTATATCTTTTGTTTAGGAAAAAATAACAATCCGTTCAATAAATATCATTGAGACTATGATGCACTGAAACTCACCTAGCCCTCCTCCATGAATGAAAAGCAAATTTCTGTGCCTAACTCAAGGTGGCTTAGTGCAAAGGGAAGATTAAGTAGGACGATCCTTTTGGTCTTACGAGCAGCATTTTTTTGAACTTGTTATGATACATTGAGACACGCACAATCTAATTTGTAAAATTGAGATTCCTCGACATGAAAGATTGTTAAGTTCCTTGTGTCAGGAGCGAGAGCTAATTGTGGAAATTTATTGTTTTCTGTAGTTTTTGTTACATGTAAGTTTTTATCGAACTTAATTAATAATAGTTTAAATAATTTTACTTTAGTAGAATCTGCTTCTTGTTATATCTCGGTGTGTAGAGTTTTGGCAGTATATATTTGCAGATCTATAATCATGTTGATACCGAAAGAATCTGTGACATTTTTTAGTCAAGTCACCTTGCCCTTGAGAAATGTAGGTTTTGAAGGAGATAAGCTATCATCATAATGGAATATCAAAATCAAATAAAAATAATAGAAAACACTTCATATCTGTAAATCTAAACTAATAAACTCTTTCAAAAGACATTCTTATTATGATTGCTTAAATCTGTAAAACTAAAATAATAAACTCTTTCAAAAGACATTCTTTTCATTTGCATTCATAACATAAAAGAGAGAGCATCGGAGCGAAAACACAACCCATGTTTGCTAAAAAACTAGCAAACAATTTGAATAGCAAACGTTGATTGAATGCAACCAACTTGGATGCCTTTGTAGTGACACTGAATTAATTTTAAGGAGTCTACTGTAAGATGAATCTGTGGAAGAGCTTGCCGTCGCTCTTCTGTTTTGAGTTTTGAGTTTACATGTTTTCTACATTTAAATTAAAAACAATAGAGAAAATTAGAGAACTCATTTTTCACTTTTTTTGGTTTCTTGTTTCATTATGAATTCAATTTTTTAATTTCTTTTTAAGAATAAATTTTAATTTTTAAAAAAATTAATACAAAATTAAAATCTAAAATTAAATTAATTCATATTGTTCTATTTTATTTAATGTAGTTAGAAAATGATTATTATTTTTTAATTTAAATGTATTGCTCATTTCTATTTTATATCTTTTTAAATTCACGAGCTTGTAATTTTGTAGAATTTAAAACTTGTTATTTTTTTCATTTAAAATTTTTTAGTTGACAAAACATTAGAGTTGATGTTACTATTTGTAGGATGAGTTTTAAAATACCTAATGTTAAGGATATAGAGAACTCAGTTTGGTTTCAAATGGTGGCCATTGTGAAGGCTCAAATTGAGAAACACTAGGATATGTGAGAAGGGTTGCATGCTCATGATTGATAATTGGATGAATAAAAGAAACATGACATCGTTGTTTTTTTTTTTAATTTCTTAATTTTTTTTATTGGTAAATTTCTATATATTTTATTAAAAATTTAAATATGGATTTTTACAAAAGTTTACCATTTCAAAAAGCTGAGTAGTCTCCATGAATTTTGTAGAAAAACCATCCTAGCATTGTCTCTACTCAACTTTCTACATCTACTGCCCACCCATGGCTAAACACAATTCAATAAAAAGCCCCAAATAACATAATGTGGTACCCCTGAGTACACACCAGAAAACAGACAAAAAGAGCATTATTGCTCGACATCAGTACAAACTAGTGTATACATTCTTCACAAAAAGTTGCAAAGCATGACCAAATTCACAAAAGCCAACTTGGAACATTCACACTCGGGAAGAAGGGAGCTTGACATCATCTTGAGTTGCATCTTGATGATCAACATGACCCCTTTTTGCATTGCCTCTTGAGCGTTGCCTTGTACCACATCCACCACTATGTCCACCATTCATGTGGAATCTTCCTCTTCTGCCCTACTCTGCTCCATGTGTGCCATTCTTTCACCTTCAATTTCTCACCACCCTTTTCACTTCCCCATCATTTTGCCCTCCATTGTTCTCAGTCTTTGAAGCCCTCCAATAGTCTGCGATTTTGAATTTGAGGACAAATTTGTCAAATTCCTCCTTGTTTTGCCTTGAGGTGATGATCCTTTCCCGGTCCGTTGTGTAGTTGCAGAGTATCCTCCACATTTTCTGGGCATCCATCTCCCTCACATGTCTATTCACCTCTATTGGAATTGTTGCCATTCAATAGTTTTGTCATTGATGTCAACATATATTCAGTTATGAAGACCAAAAATTGTAGGACAGTATAGACAGACAAATTGTAGAGAGTGGTACGGATGCCGTGTGATTTATTATCTCTTGCGGGCTTAAATATATGTTTCAAAATGTGTATAGAGCTTATGCTTATGGCCGTAGACGTTTATATGATCATTTGATAGAGATATGTTTGTTTTAGTAAAGACTGGTTGCAGGAACAAAGACTAAGAGTTTGCACAAACCTAGTTGTAGTGTTTGGAATAGAACTATTATGCGACGATGAATTTTGGTATGCGTGCTTGGGAAATGTGAGAGGACATCACAAAAAAGATACATTATGATCACTGCGAGTTCATTTGATTGTTGACGTCATCTGTGGCGTGTTTGTTAGCGTGGAAGTATTTGGGAATCGACCAGGAAGAGTAACGTGTAGATGATTGATTTATGATTGGATTATTGATGGAGCTGACCTTGAGTGAACTATAATTGTTGAAACATGATCATGGATGACGTGTGTGTCACCGCCTTGGATAATGTAATTGTTTGTTATGTAATGAGGTCCTATAATGGCCTACCTCTAGATGAATTATTGTTTGTAACTTGTATATAAGGAAGGGTTTCTTCCTTGAGATTGTGTGTGGATTGTGATGGTAATATGTGAGCTTGAAGACTGTGAGATTTGCTTCTAATAGGGCAGAAGGTTGTGCATCTGGGCACAAGGATTGGATTGTTAGCAATTCAGGTATGATGAAGTATATTTAGTAAATGATTGAAGGTGGATGTAACCTTCTGATTGTATTTGGGAATGTGGCCAGTTGTAATGCCCCTAACATGGTTTGAGACTCCTAACAGGGTCTGTCCTTTAACATGGACCTGCCTATTGTATTAATAAGTTCCTAACAGGGTTTCATTTATATAGTGTAGATATTTGTGGGTATCATTCCCACTAGGGTTTTTCCCTTAACATGGTTTTCCTCGAGAACAAATCTTGGTGTCACTTGTGTTCAATGATGTGATGTGGTTTTGCATTTTGTTTTGCATAAGATTATATTTGGTGTTAAGTTTAATAAGATTGTTAACAATTGATTCACCCCCTCTCTTAGTTGTTTGAGATATTGTTATTCTAACAATTGGTATCAGAGGTATTGGTCCTTAGAGAGAAAGCTTGACCGCTTGAGGAAAAGATCTAGGATGTCTTACTTCAAGAAAGAAAGTCCCAAGTTTGATGCAAAAAATTTTGATGCATGGAAGGACAAGATGAAGACTCATTTGTTCTGTTTGGGCTAGGAGTATTGGATGGTAACCAAGAAAGATGTAACACTCAAGATTGAAGATGAGTTGGAAGACCCCACCACAACTGATGAGGAAAAGAAGATGTTTCAATACAACATGATAGCCAGAGAGGCATTGCTAAGTGCATTATCTGATGGTGAATTCTCTAAGATCAGAGATCTGAACAAAGCACATGATATATGGGAAAGGTTGATAGCACTGTATGAAGGAGATACATACACTAAAGGAACCAAACTTCAGAGTTGGAGAGCGAGGATGGAGACACTTAAAATGAAAGAATATGAAACAGTAAGGATGTTTGTTCAAAGGGTTAAAATTTTTGTAATAGGGACCAGGAACAATAGAGGAACCTACACTGAGGATGAGGTCATTTCAAAGATTCTAAGATCTTTGACACCAACATACAAAACTAAAGTGCATGCTATAGAGGAGTGTTGATGTTTATAGCTTTGATCAGATAAAATGATTTTAATATTATGAGAAAATAAATAAATAATATCGATATAATACCAATTCATATCAGTTAGTACTAATACTGTTTTAATACCAATTTGTATTGGTCCTACACATTAACGATGTGTATTGGCTAATACTTGTAAACTGGTCAGTCTCCATGCTGCATCATATGGTATTGATTGCCATATGTTATACGATCCAATATAATTACCTTGCCAAATGGGTATTAGTCGACAAGTTTCAACGCAATCTCTAACGAGTAGTTTATATTAGTATCAACTGATTTTATAACAGTCAACTCGGCAGAGATACCGATAAGTATTGGTTCAACTTAACAGATGGATATCAATTGGGATGTGAATGTTGAGAATTGACGACACAAATTGGAATGACACCGATGAATATTGTGGAAAGACATGTTGATGAACACACATGTCTCCACGTGTGGAGATATGTCTCTTCATCAACATGCCTTCACTTATATATAGATATTTTGTGATTGGATGATGAGCAATATATACATAAAATAATACAAGTCTCTCTTCTCCAATTTGCAAAATATTAATATTAATATAATTAGATATATCTATTACTATATCAGTAACATATACATACATACATATATATATATATATATATATATATATATATATATATATATATATATATATATATATATATATATATATATTGAGATTATATATATCACACATATTGAGTTAATATAAGAAAAATTTAAAAACCATACATTCTTGATCCTAATTTAACATGGTATTAGAGCAAGGTTCCTTCGTTGAAGCCTAACCGCTTGAAGGAAGATCCGACTAGATTGAAGGAAGATCAAGATCAGATCTTTTGGAAATCTCAGAATGGCAAATGGAATGAGGCTAGAAGACAGACTTGAAGGTGCCTCCGATTTTGAATCATGGAAACTTCGATTGATGTTGGTATTAAGGAAGAATGAGCTAAAGACAATAATAGAAAATCCTCTTAAACCTAATGAAAATGATGAGAAGAATAAATGGGAAAAGATAATACTAGAGCAATGGAATTACTAGTGGATGGAGTGAAAAATCATCTACTACCTATCATCACAAAGTTAGACTCTACTTATGACATGTTCAAAGCCCTGGAAAACATGTTTGAGATCAACAACACCAGCAAAATTCTTACTATTAAAAATCAACTCTCTACTATTAAAATGAGTAAAGGATGTTAAGGAAAGAGGATCGGAAGATACTAATATATAAATATATTATGTATAGTTGATATTCGCTGATCAATGCAATTGCCGTTGTAATTGATTGATTGACCAACGAAGATCAACTATATATATAAGTTGAATCGATGGAAATGTCAACAGTAATGTCTTTTGAATACCGACTATTTCCTAACAAACGACATAATAATAATATAGTCGCTGTTTTTAAAACCTGTCGGCATTAACCTGTCGGCATTAACAAATTGTAATAGGACTGTCACGATAGTTATCGTGACTGTTATACATGAACAGTCACGATAATACCGTGACTGTTTATGTATAACAATCACGATAGTATCGTGATACATAGTTAACTTATGAATTGTAGATTATACCATTCGATTTATATTTAGTGTTTTATATATATTATGATATATATATATATATATATATATATATATATATATATATATATATATATATATATATATATATATATATATATATATATATATATATATATATATATGATAGTTTTACGTCATTTTTGTAAACACGAACGAACATATTTTAACACTCCCTCTTGAGAGAGAGTTTACCAATTTTGTAGAATTTTCACATCAAAATATATGACTCAATTCAAAATGTCATATCATGATAATTTATCACTTATAACAATATACATATTTGAGATGTCCGGACCAATCCGGCTCAACCCCTTTCGGGAGTCTATCTTAAATAATTGTTAAACAAGTGATGATTTTGGTAACAAGATGTCCGGACCAATTCGGCTCAACCCCTTTCGGGAGTCTATCTTGAGACCTAGTTTCTATTGTCAGGATCGTCACCCTGAAATAGAAACGATAAACAGAAGATCGTCATCTTCACACAATTTTGAAATATTTAAAAAATTATATATATATATATATTTATGAATGAAATGTACATTAATAGTTCATATTTTGATCAAACCAATTTTGGTCCTGAAGAATTCTATCTTCACCCTTGCAAGGGATTTAGTGAAGATATCAGCATTTTGTTCCTCAGTGCTGATGTAGACTAGTTTAATAATTTTTCTGTCTACCATATCTCTTACATAGTGATATGGAATCTCTATGTGTTTTGACCGATTGTGAAAAACAGGATTTACAGAGAGCTTGATGCAACTCTGATTATCACAATGAATAATGGTAGGTAATAGAGGTTTACCAAATAAGTCAAAAAGTAATTTTCTTAACCATACTGCTTCTCTAGCTCCCATAGATGCAGCCATGTATTCTGCCTCTGTCGAACTCTGAGCTACAGCTGATTGCTTCCGACTAAACCAAGATATTACTGCGGAACCCAAATTGAAACAAACTCCTGTGGTACTCTTTCGATCAGTGGTACTTCCTGCCCAATCTGAGTCTGAATAACCTTGAAGTTGAATTTCAGTCTTGTCATATTTTAGTCCAAGATCACTTGTTCCTTTTAAATATCTCAAGATGTGTTTAGCTGCCACTAGATGAATCTGTTTTGGTTCACACATGAAGTGACTTAGTACATTTGTGGCATAGCAAATGTCAGGACGTGTATTCACCAGATACATGAGGGATCCAATTATCTGTCTGAAGAGTGTCACATCTACAAGTTATGAGTTTTCTGCTTCATCCTTTAATTTCTGAAGATTTGTCTCCATAGGAGTAGCAAGAGGTTTACAATCTACCATACCAAATCTGTTCAGAATATCAGAAATATATTTCTTTTGACTGAGGAGAATATGATCTTTGTTTTGAATAATTTCAAGACCCAAAAAGTAGTGTAGTAGGCCCATATCCTTCATATCAAATTCAGCTACTAGGTCCTTTTTACATTTATCTATTAGATTGTCTTCTCCTGTAATGAGTAAGTCATCAACATAGAGAACAAGGATTATCATGTCTCCTTTTTCAATTTTGAAGTATATATTAGGATCTGCAATATTTTTAGAGTACCCCAATTTGCTCAAATATTGATCTATTCTTTCATACCATGCTCTGGGAGCTTGTTTGAGTCCATAGAGTGCTTTCTTTAACTTGCATACGAATTTATTTTTGTCATGAGTGAGAAATCCTTCTGGTTGTTCAATGTAGACTTCTTCCTCAATCTTACCATTTAGGAATGCAGTTTTGACATCCATTTGATGTACTTTCCATCCTTTAGAGGCTGCAATTGCAAGTATGGTTCTGACAGATGTGTAACGAGCTACTGGAGCGAATGTTTCCTCATAGTCAATGCCTTCTTTCTGTGAAAATCCTCTAGCAACAAATCGGGCTTTATGTTTATCAATACTGCCATCTGGAGCATACTTGATTTTGAATAGCCATTTTGATGATACAACTGACTTATGTTTAGGTCTAGGGACAATATCCCATACATCATTTTTCATGATGGACTGATATTCTTCAACCATTGCTTCTCTCCAGGCTTGTTTTGATAATGCTTTCTCAACACTGACCGGTTGTGATTCTGATAGTTCAGTTAGAAGTGCAGTGTAACATTTTTGCGTTCTAGTTCTTTTGTTTTCTCTGGAGATTTGTGCTGGTTCCATATTGTTTTCTTCAAGTATTTTCCTGGCCCATAATGGTCTCTTTTTGTTGTTTACATTTTCTACACAAGAAGGTTCAGGATCGAGGATTGCGTTTTCGTTATTTGATAGTGTTGAATTCATATTTGAATTGTTATTCTCGCTTTCTTCCTCAAGTGATAAATGTTTCTCAAGATCAAACAAACTGTTGTCTTCATTATTAGTGGATGAGAAGTTTTCTTCAAATTTGACATCTCTGCTTATTTCTACTGATTTTTGATTAGGGATATATATTCGATATCCTTTAGAGTCTTCACTGTAGCCTAGAAAAATACCTTTCTTACCAGAAGGTTCTAATTTGGTTCTTTTCTCTTTTGGTACATGTATATATACTGGACATCCAAATACTCTTAAATGACTGAGATCAGGTTTAACTCCTGTAAATACTTCTTCTGGTGTGGTATTTTCAAGTATTGCATGTGGACATCTGTTTTGAATATACACTGCAGTGTTGGCAGCTTCTGCCCAATATGATATATGAATATTATGATCATGCATCATAGCTTTTGCTGCTTCAATGATGGTTCTGTTCTTCCTTTCTGCTACTCCATTCTGTTGAGGGTTATAAGGTACAGTATACTCCCTCTTAATCCCAACAGATTTACAATAGTTTTTGAAGTTGTCAGATGTGAATTCCCCACCATTGTCTGACCTAAGAGTTTTGATTTTCTTATTGGTTTGATTTTCTACCAATGCTTTGAATTCTTGAAATTTGGCTAATACTTCACTTGACTCTTTAAGTTTTAAAAAATATATCCATGTTTTCCTTGAATAGTCATCCACAAAGATTAGATAATATAGGGCACCTGAAAAAGGAGTGGACATGGGGCCACACATATCAGTGTGAATAAGTTCTAAAACACTATTCGTCTTGTGTTCACTTGTTGGAAAAGATCCTTTAATGTTCTTTCCTAATGCACATCCCTTACAAATGCTCAAGTGTTCAGATTTTAGAGAGGGTACCCCAGAGGTGATTTTATGCAAAGTAGGAAGAGCACTATATCCAATGTGTCCTAGTCTTTTGTGCCAAATTTCATTATTTTGTTGAACATTGTGATTTAGGGCTACTTTTTGTTCATTACATAGTTTGTATAAGCTTCCATCTCTGGACCCTATGTGCATTGCATTTTTGATGTTTGTGTTTTTGGTCCAGAGAAGAACTTTTTCTTCATTAAATGTTACCCTATATCCTTGATCAGCTAGCCCTGATATTGAGATTAGGTTTCTCTTTATTCCGGGCACATATAATACTTCTTTTAACTGTAGAGTGACTCCATCTCTTATCTGTATCAAACAGGTCCCAATTCCTTTTACCGGATAAGTGGAGTTGTCACCAATGGTTACTTCTTCTGTAGAGTTTCCAGAAAGGGTTTCGAACTGATCTCTGAATCCAGTGATATGTCTTGATGCACCGCTATCTATTATCCAAGTATTTTTATTGGAATTTAATTCACTTGCTAAGGCTAGATAAAAAAGAGAATTTTCTGTTCCTTTAGTTTCTGCTAAGGCTGCTTGAATTTTCTGTTTTTCTGGACAGTATTTGTGAATATGTCCAAATTTGTCACATTTATGACATTTTATTTTGGAGAGATCCCTTTTGAAGTGATGTTTTCCATTACTTGAATTGTTGAATTTTCTCTTCTTTTTCTGAGAAGTTTTAGTATGAAGGGCTTGTACTTCATTTTCATTTTTCGACCCTATTCCTCTGGATGCTAATCTCGATTCTTCTTGAGTACAATCGTTCTTTAATTGTTCGAACCTAGGTAAAGGTGGTCTTGTACTTATGCACTGAATGAAGGTTTCCCAAGAGATGGGTAAACCCTTTAGGGCGATAAGTGTAAGTTCAGTATCTTCTATATTATTTCCAATGCAGAGAAGTTGATCTCTTATCTCAGATATCCTTAGGAAATAGGAGGTGATTGTTTCCCCTTTGTTCATTTTCATGTTGAAAAGTTGACTCTTCAATGTTAAGATTCTACTGGCATTGTTTATCTCGAATGTGTCTTGAATGATTTTAAACATTTCAAAGGCACTGGTAATTCTCGATATGCTCGGGAGGATAGAATCTTTCACTGAATCTATAATCAATTTCCTGGCTTTGTTGTTTCTCCTTTTCCATGTAGTTTTCTCAGTTTCTTCTTCTGGCATTTTCATATCCTTCTCAATATATTCCTCTAGTTCAAGTTCCATTAGAAGAGAAGTAAGTCTTGTCCTCCAAGATACAAAGTTTGAAGGACCTTCTAATCTATCTTCCATTCTCATACAGTGAGCCATAATTTAATTTATAATTTAAAATATTCTCAGCTATATGTTAGGTTTTATATATATATATATATATTTTATCTTCTTTATATTCCTTACTGCTCTGATACCATGTTAAGGAAAGAGGATCGGAAGATACTAATATATAAATATATTATGTATAGTTGATATTCGCTGATCAATGCAATTGCCGTTGTAATTGATTGATTGACCAACGAAGATCAACTATATATATAAGTTGAATCGATGGAAATGTCAACAGTCATGTCTTTTGAATATCGACTATTTCCTAACAAATGACATAATAATAATATAGTCGCTGTTTTTAAAACCTGTCGGCATTAACCTGTCGGCATTAACAAATTGTAATAGGACTGTCACGATAGTTATCGTGACTGTTATACATGAACAGTCACGATAATACCATGACTGTTTATGTATAACAATCACGATAGTATCGTGATACATAGTTAACTTATGAATTGTAGATTATACCATTCGATTTATATTTAGTGTTTTTATATATATATATATATATATATATATATATATATATATATATATGTATAACATAATTAATGATTGATATATTATATTAGTATATATATACTATAACTCATTATATATATATATATATATATATATATATATATATATATATATATATATATATATATATATATATATATATATATATATATATATATATATATATATATATATATATATATATGAATGATAGTTTTACGTCATTTTTGTAAACACGAACGAACATATTTTAACAAAGGAGAGACTATCACCTCATATTTTATGAGGATAACATAATTAAGAAATCAACTCTCTTCTATTGGTTCCATCGGGATTGATATTGATCACCTACCCCCCTTTCAGTTTTCTTTGGACGCTCTAGCTTATCTTCTCCCCTCCAGATAAGAGTTGAATGAGCATGTCAGACTTGACATCTATAGGCAGTACATCATCTCGACCTGGACCAACCCTAGTGGGGGCTTACGTCTGAGGATGGATTTTTATGTTGAGCACTTCTTACACATTCAGGATGGGATCATCATTCGACCCAGATATTTATCATAGCGTTGGTGCCATGCTCTTCAGATCGCGCTGGGATCTTTCAGAGTCGGCTCTCACCGTCTGTGAGCGCAGACTGATCATCACATTGACATAGAGGATCGCATTTCTGTTTATGCACATTGTCTGAGATTGAGATTGAGGCACATTTCATTTTTCGCTGCCCTATATACTATGAGATCAGAGGGAGATTCTATTGCTTATTCAAAGATTGCAGCTCCTTGACTTCCTTCTTTAGTTACTCTGACCAGAGATGTCTGGCACTCTATTTACAGGAGATGGTACGGCTCCGTGACCAGACCCTGCAGCTTCTATTTCCCCATAAGCAGGTCACCAAGCAACTCATTATGATTTCTTCTCACCCTCGCCCCCGACTCAGGGTGTGAAGCGACCCTCATGTGCCTCTGCCATCGGCCACTCCAGATCCGTGAGACCTTGTAGTACTTCTACCCATCAACGACAGACCACTAGTAGATCACGACGACATGTCCATACCCATATTCTTTCGGGTCACTATCCTTCTATGTTGGATTTCTTTCCGCTTGGGAAGGACCCCTATTCCTTGCCCTGGTGGTTCTTGGTTCTTTGTTCTCTGCTTCTTCTTGTTTGGTTCCTTGTTCTTTTAACATGTTCCCCCAACCACTATTTGGCGGTCCACTGGTTTCTTGCTATTTTGGCTGTATGTTTCCTGTCCCATAGACCCTTGTTGGTCTTCCGTTGGACATTAATAAATTTATCTTATCTTATGATAACTCTAAATGGGCTCCCTATCTCATGGGAAAACTTTAGACAAGGAGTAAGTGCTCGCACCAAACTCCCCAAATTTGATCGACTAAAAGCTGACTGCATTCAAGAAGAGTATAACCTAAAATCTAGAGGAATCATGGAATCCACTAAAGAAGATGTTTAGGTTCTTGTCACTAGTTCAAAAAGGAAAAAGGGTAAGAAGTCTTATGATCAACAATCGTTCAAGAAACCAAGAGACCTCTCTTTAATGCAATGTTTTAGATGTGACAAATATGGTCACACTGCAAGAAAGTATCATGACAGGCTTAGAATGCAAGCTTCCCTTGCTAAAGTAAATAATTCAAATGTATGTTCAGAGAAATATGTATTCTAAAAGAAATTCAAGATACCTTATGATTGAGAGGGAGTTCACTGATAAAGATAAGAACACTTTTGAGGCAAACTTGAAATGATTATTAATTATTATATTAATGTTATTTTATAATTATATGGGCCATGTGTAAATAATAAGGAAGTGACGACTTCCAAATGATTATCACTTTGACGCAGACCAAGGCAGAGAGGATCCAATTAAGGACAATCCAGCCTTGCAGCTTCAGAATTAAACAACGGAAAACACAACACAACAAGATGTTTTAACTCAAATTTTCATTAACATGCCTGGTTGTAAGACCTTCCGGGTTAGGGCCAATTACAACAGAAACAAGTTCTACAAGATCCACACAGATCCAATACAAACTTAGCTAGTTTAGCTTTGAAATAATCAGCAACTGATGGAAACCCTAAGGCAGATCTAAACTTGAGCTCGCAAGCCTCCAAGCAATCTCCTTGTCTCCAAGCCTCAACCACTAGCTCTACAACTACAAACTATCAGATAACAATATGATTTATAAGATCATGCAAGATCTTTTCCACAACTTCACCAACTCCAGCTTTCAGAACCTCGGATCTGATCTTCGATTCATCAAGTCATCTCCCTAAACAACTACCCAAACATCCTATAAATACTAGTCATTAGCCACAAGTTGGCTGGATGAAACCATTAACTTCCCCCCCCCCCCCCCCCCCAACAAATATTAAATGCAATACAAGTCGGCTTCAAAATAGCCTTACAAACATTTAATTCAACATGTCGGCCTGTAACAACAACTACCAACAATAAATGCACCAAGTCGGCCCAACAAATCACACATAACTCCAGTCGGTAAACCAGAACTACCGAGCATCAGTGAAATAACCGAGCATGCCAGGCATCGCTGAGCACCAGTGTCGACCGAGCACTGCAGGCATCATCGAGTAACACTTTCACTGAGCGCTAGAGATTACCAAGTTCCTTCAGCGACCGAGTTTCCTTCAATGACCGAGATTGTCAGTCAAGGCTGCAATCGAGTAACACTGGCCAAACAACACCTCCATGCAGATTCACCGAGTACCCTAGAATGCCCCTGCATCACACTTGTATTTGTTAAAGTTATTGGAAGGTGATGATCTTGAAATAACTTTCTATTGTGATAGATAATTTTGTGATGTTCTAAACAGATCTTAATTGTGGATAGAATTGTCGATGGAGGCAATCCACACTAAAGCTCGTGAGTTTGTGAATAGAATCGCCGATGGAGGCAATTCACACGAGAGCTTGTGGATAGAATAGCCGATGGAGGCAATCCACACTAAAGCTCATGAGTTTGTGAATAGAATTGCCAATGGAGGCAATTCACATGAGAGCTTATGGATAGAATCATCGATGGAGGCAATCCACTCCAAAGCTCGTGAGTTTGTGGATAGAATCGCCGATGAAGGCAATCTACATGAGAGCTTGTGGATAGAATCACCGATGGAGGCAATCCACACCCTAAAGCTCGTGAGGTTGTGGATAGAATCACCGATGGAGGAAATCCACATGAGAGCTTATGGATCGAACCGCCGATGGAGGCAATCCTCCTGAGAAATATGGATAGAATCGCTGATAGAGGCAATCCACCTGGGAACTAACCTTCACAATTTATCAACTTATTGTGATTTACATTTTATCTTCCCTAGCTAAGAGGGAGTGTTGATGTTTATAGCTTTGATCAGATAAAATGATTTTAATATTATGAGAAAATAAATAAATTATATATATATATATATATATATATATATATATATATATATATATAATCTCTTTATAATATTGAATTAAATAAACATCATTGAATTGTTAATATTATTATTCAGATGAAACAATATGAGATAATATTATTCTACATTATATTCACATATTGCTATATATAATAATAATATCAGATCTCTTAGGAAACTGAGAAAATTGATAAGTTTAACTTTGATTTCATTTATAAGGTTTCTTAGGAAAAAGCCCTACTATTGTATGGTGGTCTAGTTTACCTAAGGCACCAACCCCACCGATTGTATCGGTCCTACACATTAATGATGTGTATTGGCTAATACTTGTAAACTGATCGGTCTCCATGCTGCATCATATGGTATTGATTGCCATATGTTATACAATCCAATATAATTACCTTGCCAAATGGGTATTAGTCGACAGGTTTCAACACAATCTCTAACGAGTAGTTTATATTAGTATCAACTGATTTTATAACAGTCAACTTGGCAGAGATACCGATAAGTATCATCTCAACTTAACAGATGGATATTGATTGGGATGTGAACGTTGAGTATTGACGACACAAATTGGAATGACACCGATGAATATTGTGGAAAGACATGTTGATGAACATACATGTCTCCACGTGTGGAGACATGTCTCTTCATCAACATGCCTTCACTTATATATAGATATTTTGTGATTGGATGATGAACAATATATACATAAAATAATACAAGTCTCTCTTCTCCAATCTGCAGAATATTAATATTAATATATATATATATATATATATATATATATATATATATATATATATATATATATATATATATATATATATATATATATATATATATATATATATATATATATATATATATATATATATATATATATATATATATATATATATATATATATATATATATATATATATATGTTAGTGTCCAAGCTAGCTACATTTGAGACTGTAGAGCTTAAGGATGCCTTACCAAAGGTGGAGACAACTTTGAAGACAACAATGCACAAGAACATAAATGCAAGAAGAAGTTTTGCAGATGCTAGCAAATCAAGTAAGTACAACGAAGAACTAGTAGATTATGCTGATGAATGGGAAGAGATTAAAAATCTTGAAAATAGTGTGGATGAGAAGATCTTAGGCATGATCACAAGAAGAGAAAGAAAGGGCCAAGGTAAGTTTGAAGGAAAGTTACCTATAAAGTGTTTTAATTGCAATAAGGTTGGTCATTTTGTTTCTAGATATCCAACTAGAGTTCCTAAGCATAATCCTAAATATGATAAATACAACAAGAATAAAGAATGTTACTATGCTAATGATGGTGCATCTGATAATGATGATGAGATGAATGAGTTACTTAGATTTGTGGCAATTAAAGAAAATAAACCTATCCAAGAAGAAAAAACATTAGTGTCTCATGTTAACAAAAAAGTTGATTGGATCACAGACAATGCTTGTTCACAACACATGACATGAGATAAGAATAGATTTGTAAATTTTAATATGTATGATGCTGGAGTTGTCAGACTAGGTGACAATTCTCCTAGAGCTATTGTTGGGATTGGATCCATTACTTTGGATGGTAAGACTAATACTGATGATGTATGCCTTGTTGATGGTTGAACACATAATTTGTTGAGTGTTGGTCAGTTTGTGAAAAAGGGTTATTTGTTGGAATTCAAGGATGGAAAGCGCTCAATCATAAGTGCTAAAGGAGATCTGATTGCTATTGGGATTCAAACAAGAGGTAATATTTTTCATCTGGGCTCAGGTGAAGTAAGTTGTTTTGTTTCAAAGGTTAATGATAGTTGGTTATGCCATAGGGGATTTTGTCATATCAACTTTGATAACATTGTAAGGGAAAGTAATAGTAATGCCATCATAGACCTACTTAGAATTGTGAAGCCTGCTAACACTACCAACATAGAATGTGTGATGGGAAAAGAAACAAGGAGAAGCATTCAAAGCAGAACATTTTTAGCAAGGAACAAGTTGGATTTGGTTCATATAGATCTTTTTGGACCAACTCAGACCAGGTCTTACTTTGGAGACATGTACTTTATACTTTTCATTGACGATTACTCTAAAATGATGTGGGTTGGTTTTCTTAGAGAAAAATCAGAAGATTTTGACAATTTCAAATACTTTAAGGAAAAAGTAGAGAATGAGACCGGATTAGAGGTAAAGTGCTTGAGATTAGATAGAGGTGGTAAGTTCACATCAGGTGAATTCAATACTTTCTATGATGAACATGGAATTCTGAGATGAACATCTACACCTAGAACACCACAACAAAATGGTGTTGTTGAAAGAAGGAACATATCATTCCTTGATGTTGTAAGGACAATGTTGATTGAAGGGAAAGTAGCACACATGCATTGGAGGGAAGAAGTGAACACTACAATATACACAATGAACAAAGTACAAATTAGAGAAGGAACTAGAAAGACACCCTATGAATTATGGTATGGTGAAACTCCTACTGTTAGTTATTTCAAAATTTTTTGTAGCAAGTATTTTATCAAAAGAGATGATGACATAGATAAATTTGATGCTAGAAGAGATGGAGTCTTCCTTGGGTATTCCACTAAAATAAAGGCATATATATGTTACAATTTGAGAACTAAGAAAATGATTGAGAGTGTGAATGTTAGAGTTGATGAAAGGTTTCAAGTACAATAAAGAATATGTGAATTCAATCCTTATGATCCGGGTTGGGAAAGGTTTGAAAAAGAGATATTTCATAGCAATCAAAATCAACTTCAAATAGGGAAAGCTAAGGAAGAAGTGCAGGAACAAACACAAGAGGGCTTGTTACCAAGAAGTGACACATATATAAACCTGTGTGATCTAGAAGTGTTCAAGACACCTAAGTATGTTGCGAAGAATCATCCACAGGATCAAATCATTGGAGACAAAAGTACAGGTACTAGGAAAAGGTCATAGGTCAAAGATGTAGTTTGTTTGATTTCGCAGGTTGAGCCAAGGACACCTGATGAGGCTTGCAGTGATGAGTATTGGATTAAGGAAATGAGAGAATAATTGGATCAAATTGAGGAGGAAAACACTTGGGAACTGGTCCCACAAAAGGAAGGAATTGATTTTGAGGAGACCTTTGCACTAGTTGCAAGGATATAGGAAGTTAGGTTATTCTTGGCCAATGTTTTATACAAAGATTTTAAGGTGTATCAGATGGATGTCAAGTTTGCATTCCTACATGGTGATTTGGAAGAAGAAGCTTACATTGAGCAACCAGATGGTTTTCCTTTGACAAATGATAGAGATATGGTTTGGAGATTGAACAAAGAATTGTATGGATTGAAGCAAGCTCTAAGGGATTGGTATGAAAGGTTGGACATGTATTTACTACATCTTGGTTTCAAGAAGGGTAGCGTAGATAGTAATTTGTATCTAAGATGCAATAATGAAGGTACTTTGATAATAGAAGTGTTTGTTGATGACATTATCTTTGGGGGTAATGATGCTATGAGTAACAATTTTTGCAGAAGAAATGAAAGGTGAGTTTGAGATGTCAATGATAGGATCATAGGGGAGATGAAATTCTTCCTAGGATTGCAGATAAATCAAAGCAAAGATGAGATTTTTATGTCACAAACAAAGTATCTAAAAGATTTGTTGAAAATTTTGGCATGGATGACAGTAAACCAGTTGGAACTCCTATGGTGATAGGGATTAAGTTATCCATTTTAGATGAGGCAAAGAATGTACCTCAAACACAATAAAAATCAATGATTAGAGGGCTTAAATATCTAACACATACTAGGCCTGTTATTCCTAATGTAGTTGGAATTGTTGTTAGATTCTAGATGGATCCAAAGGAGACACATTTTGCAACAATAAAAAAGATATTCAAATATCTCAAGGGCACAATTGGCTTAGGATTTTGGTATGATAGGCTAGAAAATTTCACAATGAATGTTTTTATTGATGCAGACTGGGCAGGACGTGTAGGTGATAGGAAAAATACTAGTGGAAGATCCTTTTTCCTTGGGAAGAGGTTGATTTCTTGGAGTATGTTACAACAACAATCAATTGTACTCAAGTCATTTGGATGAAGAAAATGTTGAAGGACATTGGTGTGTATTCAGGAGAAACTTTTATCATACATTGTGATAACACAAGTGCAGTAAACATGTCAAGAAACACATGATCTATTCAAAGAGTAAGCATATTTCAATCAAGTATCATTTTATGAGAGATAGTGACAGATAAAGTGGTGAAGCTTGAGTACATCAATACAAAGGAGCAAATAGCATACATCTTCACCAAACCATTGAGTAAATATACCTTTGAATATCTTAGAGGTAAGATTGGGGTCTGACCCCCACCAACAGGTAACTAAGGAAGTGCACAAGTGCACAAGTCCATCATCTATCAGAGCATTTCCATTTGTGGTCTTTTTGAAGAGGTCTACTCCTCAGGGGGAGTAGTTGGAAAAGCATAACTGATTAGATCAGGGTGATTTTACACCTATTAGTTGAAGGTTTATAGAAAGAAGAAAATATATTGTTTTGGCACCCTTTACCATTGATGTCAAAGAGGGATAGATATTAGTAAAAAATCCTACTGGTTTAGGGGGAGCTTTGAAGAGCATATTGAGAAGGTTGTATTAAGAAGGTTACTCTTGGGTTGATGATTTTTCACATATGTTGCCATCAATGCCAAAGGGGGAGATTGTTGGAATTGTTTCCATTCAATAGTTTTGTCATTGATGTCAACATATATTCAGTTATGAAGACCAGGAATTGTAGGACAATACAAACATGAAGATTGTAGAGACTGGTACAAATGCCATACTATTTATTAGTTCTTGCTAGCTTAGATATATGTTTTAGGATGTGTATAGAGCTTATGCCTATGGCCGTAGATGTTTATATGATTATTTGACAAATATATGTTTTTTTTAGTAAAGACTGGTTGCAGGAACAAAGACTGAGAGTTTTCATAGACCTAGTTGTAGTGTTTGGAATAGAACTATTGTGCGACGATGAATAGAAGTATGCACACTTGAAAAATCTCAGAGGACATCAAGAAGAAGATACATTGTGATCACAATGTGTTTACTTGATTGTTGATGTCACTGTGGCGTGTTTTCTAGCGTGGAATTATTTGGGAGCCAACCAAGAAGAGTAATGTGTAGATGATTGATTTACGATTGGATTATTGATGGAGCTGACCTTGAGTGAACTATAATTATTGAAACATGATCAGGGACAATGCGTGTGCTATCACCTTGGATAATGTAATTGTTTGTTATGTAATGAGGTCCTATAATGGCCGACCTCTAGATGAATTATTATTTGTAACTTGTATATAAGGAAGGGTTTCTTACTTGAGATTGTGTGTGGCTTCTGATGGTAATATGCAAGCTTGAAGGTTGTGAGATCTGCTTCTAACAAGGTAGAAGGTTGTGCATCTGGGTACAAGGATTGGATTTTCCTAATAGGCAATTTAGGTATGATAAAGTATATTTAGTAAATGATTGAAGGTGGATGCAACCTTATGGTTTTATTTGGGCCTATGGCCAGTTGTAATACCCCTAACAAGGCTTGAGACTCCTAACAAGGTCTGTCCTTTAACAAGGACCTGCCTATTGTATGAATCAAATCCTAATAGGGCTAGAACTCCTAACATGATTTCAATTATATAGTGCAGATATTTGTGGGTATCATTCCCACCAAGGTTTTTTCCTTAACTGGGTTTTCCTCAAGAACAAATCTTGGTGTCACTTGTGTTTGATGATGTGATGTGGTTTTGCATAAAATTATATTTGGTGTTAAGTTTAATAAGATTGTTAACAACTGATTCACCCCCTCCTCTTAGTTGTTTGAGACATTGTTTTTCTAACAACCCACTTGATACAGTACAAAGGGATGCAAATTTTGTGGATACCATGGGGCATGAGTCCATTCCCCATTGTCATCATTGAAACCTTGTCCATACTCCGCGTATTACAATAGAGCATCAAGACCTTGCCTCCATTCTTCCTTCACACATCTACACACCACCTCCTCACATTATCAATCTCATCGAATTTAGGTCCCTATGCGAAAAACATGGATGAAATATCTGTATAGGAATGGTATTTGTTTTTTGCAATTTGCAATTAGAAAGTCAATGCCCAACAAGCCTCATAGAATTATTAAAGAAAAATTGGTCTTTCATTGTAAAAACATGTTATAGTCACTCTATGGAGACCATACCCCAGAATGCCATCTGCATCTTGGAAGCTTTAAAGAAAACCCGTATTCTGGGCCAACACCACTCAACATACTCCTTATCCTTCTCTATCAATGCCCTATTCATCCTTTGTATAACTCCATTTGGCTATGGAGAATACAAAATTGCCTTTTGTCTATGAATGCCACAATCTTTAAAGACTCTATAAAAAGCATTAGAGCAACATTTACCACCATTATCAGTCATCAAACATTTTATTTTCCTTCCATTTTTCAATTCAACCATTGCTTTAAATTCATTAATTTGATTGAAAACGTCAGATTTACTCTTTATAAAGTACATCCATGTCTTTTTGATATAATTATAAATAAACCAAACATAATATGTGAATTTTCCAATGGATGGGACATTTATAGGACCAAAACCATCAGAATGGACAAAATCCAACACACCACAAGAAAAATCAAGACTTGAGTAAAACTAAACACAATTTTGTTTTCCATAAATGCAATGCATACATAAATAAAAATCAAGATTACAATCATTAAAACCTTCAATAAGGTTTTTCTTTTTCAAGGTCCTTAGACCCTTCTCTCCAATGTGGCCAAGTCTTTGGTGCCATAACATATTCTTATTTGTAGGTAACTTTGATTAAGAAGAAAAAGTACTCTTAGGTACTAAAAATCAATGAACATTTGTTGAAGGGAAATCCTTGCCTTTTCTAATGAAGTATCTAGATTTGGTATTCACAAAAGTACTATTACACTTAGTAGTGTATGCATCCATCTTATACAAAGTGCCGATTGTCACACCTCTATCAACCACCTTAACACCTCTCACCATTTGTCCTGTATACTTGAATCTATTAGTTTTCTAATAGATAAAGAAATTCCATCTCAAACTACAGAGATGCAACACACCATTAATATTTCTTATTCTACCATCAGGAAACTTGATTTTCACTTTACCACAACCAAAAATATTTAAATCAGAATTATCACCCTAGTACACCTTACCTCCATCAAATTATTCATATTTAGAAAACTAATATTATTAGAGTTCATATGAAAAGATGCACCTAAGTTAATGCCATGCATCATCACATGCACAAGTGACCAAAGTTGCAATGAACACATTACCATCTTCCTTCTCAAACTTAGAATTAGAATCAAATTGCTTCTCTTTCTTCTTCTTGTCTTCTTTGCATTCCTTACGGATGTTTCTGGACTTACCTCCATTCCAAAATATAACTTTGGATTTTATAGGAGAATTGGATCTCCCTCTGGATTTGAATTTATTATTCTTGTCATTCTTCTTGCCTCTTGCCTTAGGTCTTCCATGAACAACTAGGGACTTGTTGGCACTAATGGATACCTTCTTCCTCATCTCTTCAAAAAGAAAGGAACCCACTACATCTTCCATCCTCAAAACAATAAAATTTCTATCAATAGCCATAATAAGCGAATCCCATGAATTAGGAAAATAACAAAGAAAGATATGACAATTATCCTCCTCATCCATAATAGATGTCAACTAAGCCATCGACATATTGAATTCTTCAAGTTGGTCTATAATTTTTCCACCCTCCATTTTTATGGAATATAGCTTCTTCCTCAATAAAATCTTATTTACTAAATATTTCACTTGATGCATATCACTAATCTTCTTTTATAGATTCTTTGTAGATAACTCTTCATAGACATTGATTAAAATAGAGATTGAAAGACACAATTTGATTATACCCTTGGCTTTACAATCTTTTGGTGTTTCCAACCGATGTTTGAAGATAACTTAAGGATTTTTCCTTCTCCTATTAGCAACTATCTCAGACCATTGGCCACTTACTTGAGGCCTTCTAGAAACAAGAGTTACCTACTTCACTTTGGGCTCTACAAAACCTAGGTGGGTTAACCTTAGCAACTTTGGGAGATACTTTATACTTTCAGTTATGTCGCTATTTAATAGAAAACTATCTGAGATTGATCAATCAGAATAATGTAGAATGTATACTTGAATTGGTTCTGTCCTAATATATCATTTATTTTCATTTTTACATTCTGAGATACAATATCACACTATTCTAAAATAAATATAAAATATTAAGAAAATAAGGATTCCTTGAAACTACGGATAGTGAGACTTAACAAAAATTATACCAGTGATTTATCCATTAGGCAGAGTTTGACATTCAACCAATATCATAAGTTTGCATGAGTTCTATGAAAACTAAAGCCTAGCTGAAGTATCCAACACATCACATCATCAAATCATGATTTATTATATCACTATTGTCCTCAAATTGTTCCTGCAATTTGTAGTAAGTATTTAATTCTTTCCTCAAAGGAAACCTTAAACTACATAATTACACATTCAAAATAAGACCCATGAAGATGAATGAATCCTTTTGAATAGAAGAACTCATGCAAAAACAAGAGAACATAATAGGAGATAACTTCATGGTGACATTTTTATTAATTCTTATGAAACACAAAATTTACAAAAGTTCAAACACAAGACTCCATTAACACTTGAGTGCAAACTATTGCTATATGAAAACTTAGTACAAAACTTCTTCCAAGTTCAAAACCCTTTGTCGAATGACCATGATTCCCTTTATAGAAACAAGGAGAAAAAAAAGCTATCGATTGTCGACACTTGTCAAAATATGATTTCTTTACAATAGAATATGCCCTAAGAAATCTTTGAAAACCATAACAAAAAGAAAAGGACTCCATGAAGCCTGCAAAATTATTCTACACAAAAAACCATGCTACATCATACTTGAAGGACACTTGCAAAATCCAAAAGTAGTAGAATGACTAGGCACCAAGTTGTTGCAAAAGATATCATAGAAGAGAAAACTAAGGAGCATGCCAGGTAGTTTGTACACAATTTCCAAAGTATAAAAAAATCTTCATTCAAAATGGATGACTCATAGTTTCACCTTTACACCTTGCATTCGGGAACAATACTATTCTTGTTGTCCTTTTTCTTCCTCTAGAGTTGAATCCACCTCATCCTGTAGGCAACACTTTATAAACAACAATTTGATTGCATGTCCTGTGCGTGAATCAAATACCTTAATGTTGACTACTCTTTCATTGGACTGTTTACACTTTCCATCAACGATCACTCGAATACCATGGATGAACTTAGAAAATATGCCCTTAGTAGAAATGAATTTTTCAATAGCCTCATAGTATATCTATTCATTGAGAACATCACCACTTCCCATTTTATAGATGACCACATCAATAATGCAGTCATACTCCTTTGACCATTCATCTAAATCTTTTAGTGCAAACTCCTTATTAAGAAGAGAGGGGATTGTCCAATAATTTAATTATTTGAATCCCTTAATTTTCTCCCTCTTTATCCCTATTTTCCCTTCTAAATATCACATTTCAGATACTAGCATATCATATTTCTTACACAAGTCTCTGATTTGTTGAGGAATGTATAGTGTGAGCCTAACCACATTATTGAGACCATCAACATTCCTTTGTAATAGCTTCATAGCTGGACTTATCTCCCCAAGGTCCCTCAAGGACTTTTCACACTTGTCAACACTAATATAAATAGACATTAGGAAGTTTACTAATAATACCTTTTATCAAATGGAAAAGGGTTCCCCTGACCATTGTCTTGACTTTATCTTTGGCCACAAGCCTTTCTTGTGCCAACTCCACTTCTTTTTCCTTTATCCTTGTAGTAGCTTCCTATAATTCTAAATTTGTATTGGCTATCTCTTCATTAAGGGAGGACGGTTCTCCCTATATTATTGCATTCCTAGCAGAAACAAATTGCAACCTTTCTAATGTTGTAGTCAACTAAGCATTATGGACCAAGACCTTTGTGTAATTAGGATGCATTTCAACTCTCTCTTGAATATTCATCTGCAAATACCTCTCCTGAAGCTTGGTTGCATCCCTTGTGAGAATGGTGCCATGTATTGTGTATGTAGTTGCCTCTATTGCTATAGTATCTCTCAGGGTTTTGATAATGGCACCATTACCTCCTGATGCAGGGTAGGGATGGAGGATCCAATAATGGATAGTCCAAACCTACACCATCACTTATAACAACAACAACCACTATGGAATACAACAATATAATGCTTCAAAATAGAATTTCATTCAACATGCCCGGCTGTGAGCCCTTCCAGGTTTCGACCTTATACAATGAAATTATGAAAACAAAGACTCATCTCTCATCATATGTTCTCCTTCCTCTCTATCTCTTCACACTCTACTACCTCGTCTACATCAACCCAAGCTCTCAATATACTGCCAGCTAAGCCACAAGTCGTCCTGTCAGACATTTAATTACATTATAGGTACAACCAGGAAGAATAAACCAAAACTAAATAAAGAATGAACAAAAATCAATGCAAGATTAAATTTAGGTCTACACATGATCCAAGAACATGTCCCTAACTTAGCAAGATATCATCTCATCATACGGAACCACGCAAGATGAAAAACTCCACATTTCGCGTGAAACTGGCTGAAAATTGACACCCGAGGAAAACAGTCATAACTCCCAACTCATAACGAATTAGGATTTTTGGTCTTGGGTGAATATAGTATTTTAGGTCCTCTTTAAGGCCCTAAGACCACAAAGGCTGATTCACTAAGGATCAATGGGTACACGATGCGTAATCATCATGCAGAAAGTAGGAAAATACGGCTCTAGCAGCATTAAGGAAAATAAATCTAACTTTGAAATGGTCCATCCAATCCTTATGTGCTCATAGGAGAAGGTTCTAAAATAGATCCTCAACATCATGTAAGATTCAAACAACATGAAACCAATAAATGCAAAGATTATAATGCAAACAACATATAGGTACAGAAAATAAGAAATGTTTTTGGTTGATGCAAGATTGCTCAAAGACCCAAGATGCTCTTGCATCACCTCCCCTTCCTTCTACGCCAATTAGTAGCTAAGGTCTTTCTATATTGGGAGTATTGACCCATTGAGCTAGTGACTTTAGCATTGGATGGTACCCTGAACCACTAAACCCACCATCCTTTTCAAATTATGAAGAAAACATAGGGTCTAACTTTTGTCTAATCTAATCTAGCAAGAAGACCTCCTCTAAATTCGACCCTGGAATCAAAAACATCCTTCTTTCCTTTATCATTTTTCTTACTTCAGTAGGACCTTAGGTTCATTTAAAAACCCAAATTGAGGTATTCCTAATCTTTTACTGAATCATAATGCAAAGAACACAAATCATAAAGTACACTTAACATATTCATTGCAACTGAATAATAAGATACATTCATTACATCAATGTAATCAAAGATACAATCCATAAAGTACGACTAATACATCATGACACACATTATACAACTTCCACTACACATGTCGTAGGAATAACAATGATACAATACAAGTACATACACATCTCTTGAATCAATGTCACTAATCAATACATAAAAATGGAATACAAGCTATTCATGTCATGATGATAATAAGAAAGTATCCAAGCAATGAACAAGAAGAGAGAAGCAACATCAAGGATCATCCAAGAACAAAGTCATGAACGCCGGATCTCAATGGTAATAGAATCACTACCAAATGACCACATGGAACCAAGAAGTCGACTCCCACCATGTTGAGGAGATAACACGAGGCCTCACTCAAATAAATATTCAAAAACATGCAAAACTAAGGCCAACGTACACTAGATAAAATGGTAGTAAATGGTTATAAGATTATCAAGTATAAATGATCAAGACACAAATCAAGTGTACCAAATGCAACGTAGGATCTTAGGACACATATAGGGAAGTGTCATCACGTAAGTCAACTCTATAGTTACCTTGGTAGTCTCTCTGGACCCCGGCCCCCTAGTGACTCTATGCGGTATCAGTAGTCCTCTCATATAGACAAGGAAAACCAACTATGCTAGATCTCAATTAAGCATCTTCTCGCACTCCCATCCTTAGCCTGTACTAGCACTTAAGGCATGAGTGAGACACAATTATCTTATTAATATTTTCTCTCAATAAATTTATTAAGTCAATTTACCAAATATACCCAGACAACCTCTTTGGGGCTCCAACGCCTCCAAAGTAAGCTACTTCCCTTTTATGCTCCTAGATAACCTAGCCTAATTCTCTAATCAAAAGAACCAAAGAGAAGGCAAAATAAAAACCATAAAAGACTTCTCTTAAATCATTAAGTCAATAATTATACCAAGTAAAGTGCATGAGCATAATAAAGAACAAAACATCTTATACAAGGATCCAAACGGTCCACCCCATAATGGACATCATAATAAACCAATTACCAAATCCACAGAGTTCACTATATCATAAGATCAATGATAATCAAAATATTAATAACATCTCTCTCCAAATGTGGAGTAAAACATAATCCATAAAGACCATCAGTCATATAAGAAGAAACAAGGTGACCAAGTTAATTAAGACTCAATACAATAATGGTCGTCACCTTCAGTGGTTAAATAACATAATAATCAAGACTCAAGAACACATGACCTCACATCCCATATTTACACAAGAGAACACATGAACCAATTGTAATATCAAAGTGGTTCAGTACATTTCAAAATGAATACCCAAAGACAAAAGGTATAAAACCGTTTAAATATTTTTAGTTTCAAAGGACAAAATCCACCTAGGGCATCAATTTACCCTAACTGACCTTATTCAACAATGCCAAATAAAACATACCCCAATCAAAAAACACTACGCTATTAAGCACACTCAAATCAAAATTCCCTTAAAAGTGAATCACACATTTATAAAATCAACCTTTATAAATTAATTTATAATATATCTTATGCAAATTAATTTATGAAGTATAATTACTAAATAACAATATAATTAAATTTTAATAATAATCAATAATATAAACTACAATCCTTTATTTTCTTTAAACATAATTAACCTCTATAAATTAATTTATAATTGTAAACACCTAAAATTATCCATTCAAACTAATGTTAATTTTTATTAATATTTTCTCTTAACGTTATGGTTAATTTTATTAATTGACTATAATCGTTATATTCTTCTATTTATTTAATTAAATTTACTTTAATTAAATAAAATCATTTTTCCTTTGTATTTAAATTTTATTGAAATACTATAATATATTAAATTAAATTTATTATATTAATCCTCCATTTGCCTTTATAAAATAAATTTTATTTATTTTATTCCTCCACTAGTTTAAAGCTCTTCTAAGCCATGATTAAATTAAATTTATTTTAATTTAATTCCTTTTCTCTTTTTCCTATTCTTACATTTTTTTAATATTCTTCTAATTTTGAATTAAAAGGTGGATTACCTCTAAACATGTGCACAATCACCTTTTCCAAGGTGGCCACCTCCCCATCTTTTTTCTGCACCAATCATTTTAAATTCTTATTTCCCTCTAAAAGTGAAGTTTGATTTTGCATCTTTTGCCACTTCACATTTTTCAAACCTTACCTAACATCCTTTTGTCTCTTAATCCTATCCACTCATTTCTTTTTGCCTCTTCATCCTCTCAAACCCTACCTAACCTTTAATCCTAGCCATCCATTATTTTGTCTCTTAATCTCCATCATCTAATTCTTTTCAGTTTCTATAAAAGGAGGTCTCACTTCTCATTTTAGGCTAAAAATATACTTCTTCTAATCTTCTTCAAGACTGAATTCTTCTCAATGCTTCTCAATTCTTATGCATCTTCTAGCTTTCTTAATCATTATAATTCTTTTCTTCATTGCATTCTAATCTTGTTTCTAATCTAGATCTTGTTGGATCTTTAGCATAACTTCTTAATCATATTGCATTCATCTTAGATATTAATCTTGTTGCATTATTATTATCATAATCTTGAATCAATCTTGTATCAATCGTAATCTTTATTATTTGTGAAGCTTGAGGCAAGTTCCTCATACTTGTTCTCAATCCTTTCACCATCATCTAGCTTGCATCCCATAGTTTTTCATTAGATTGCATTTCATTTGTGTTGGGAGAGCATACCCACAATAATTTCAAAGAGCAAATCAAACAAGGCTTTGGGTGCCCTTGTTTTAGCTCATCAGAGGTTGTAATGAAAGTCACTTATTTTGTTGCATTTGAAATGATTAACATCTAATGTGATTTTGTTTGTTGTTTTGGTGTTTTTCATTTGCAACAAATAGATCTATATTTTTATTGCATATAATAATATTCTTTATATAAAATAATTTATTAAATATAATTACTAAATAAAAATATAATTAAACATTTATCAATTAACAATAAATATTAAATTATTGTTTAGTATTTTAAAAAATATATCTATAGTTTAAAACTCATTAATGTAAAAAATATTAATTTAAAATAATGAAGAAAAACAACTACTAGTAGGGAGGGAAGTGGGTGGTCCCACCCCACTTTTCCCCAACTCATGTTTGTTTTTAAAACACAAAAATAAATAAATGAATAAAAACATTTAAAAAAAAAAACCAAAGTGGGGAAATTTCCTCTTTCCCCATGTGAGCATGGGAAATGGGGATGAACTTTTAACAAGAATGCAACCCTTAGCAAAATTAATTAGAATAAATAAAATAAAAAGGTTTAGCGGGTGGGGGCATGTTATCATGGCTAGCCTCGCCAGAAATTGCATTTTTTTTAAATTTAAAACTCCTCCCACCAAAATTGGTGATTTATGGGGAATTAAATTGAAAAGACAAAGCAAAGAAATTTTAGTTTCCCACGTGAATAATCATGGAGGTTTAAACAACAATTATTCTTGATAAAAACAATGCACCCAATTTTATTTTATTTTTAATTTACTAAACAATAGTTTTAGAGATTGACTAAGGATGTATATAAAGGTTAAAAAAATAGTATATATAAAATAAAGTATATAAATATATATTGAATGTACAAATTTATAATATGAAATGAAAATGTGAATATATATAAGAAAATTATAAAAAGAGGAACAATCAAGATGTCTTTTCAACATAAATCTCCAATTTAAAAGTATATAAATTTAAGGACAGAGCATTAAATAGATTTTTCCACCAAATTATTTCTTCAAATTCTTATCCCGAAAAACCACCAACTTTAAATAAAGCATTTCAATAATTAACTAGAATACTACAATTAAAACATGGACAATTACTAGTACAAAGAGGATATAAAACAAATTTGCAAAATACAAAATATCAAATCCTACCTCAAGTCAAAGAATAAAAAACAAAAGACAAAAATCCAACCAAAATTTCAAGCTTTCAAAACTAATTCTTCGATCCAAAAAATCGACTGCGAGAGAAATTTTCAAAACCTAATTGAATAATATCTCAAATAGCCCCCTAAACCTATTAAATAGAAAACCAAAAACCAGAGTTGAAAGAATGCAACTCCAAATCATAGAATTAGAACTCAACTGTTAAAAACAATAAAACAGTTAACTCCAAATCACATAAATTACACTCAACTTAAAATTAAATAAAAGAATAATGATTTAATAACTAATCCTTTAGTTAAGTCTCTTAACTCAATCTTTTAATTTAGAACTGATAAATCAATCCCTTTTAACTAGTGTGCGTATAATTGCATGACTATATTTTAATTATAATTATTCTCTTTAGCACCACCTGTTATGCAACTTTCATTGTTAATATCAATCCATTTTATTTGTATATTTAATTTAGATTTAGATTTAATATTTAATTAAATCTTTTATTTTTATAATTAGATTTTTAATTAAGTCTTTTAAATAATCAATGGTATTTAAATTATTTTTATTAATTAAATATTTATATATTTAATATTTCCATTTTCATAAGATATAATTATTTTAATCTCATAATTAATCTTAATTAAATCTTTAATGTATTAATAACACAAAATTCACATCAAGACATCTCACAAACAAACACGAAGGAAAAAACTAACTAAATCCATAAAGTAATAATCAAGTTTAAATAAAGGGTTCACGAATGATGTTACCTTGACGAATTTAGAGGGTAGCAGATAAGATACTTGCTCACTATTTTAGGACAATAAATGGCTTAGGTTGGGATTTAGACCTAATTGTTATCTCCCCTCTCTTACTATTGAGATAATGTGGTAAGGCATGCTCATCTTGGTAATTCAGGGAAGTCGATGTTTGGTACTTGAAATCATGCATAAAAGAACACACAAACACACATATAAACAATGGAGAGGATTGACTAATCCTGTGGATCTCGCAAGCAAGTAACTATGACTTTGTCTTTCAACCACATAAGGCACGCCGAACAAAAAAGTGAAACATACACGCTAACCATACACATGCAAGTATAGGGTTAGTAAAAATTGTAATATAAATAACATCAAACCTACCTGAGGATTTAGCACACACATGAAAAAGAGTCTGGCCATATAGACTGAAAGCCAACTATGGGAGGGGTATTACATTGCTTTCTTTTTTTCATAGTCTGCTTCAAATTTATCAAGTGAGATCTCTACCATTGCAGGCCAGGCCAACCCAAAGCACTCTCTAATTTCTTGAACACACACATATAGAAGCACATGATTAGAAGTATTGCGTACAGTTCTGGACGAGGGGTCATAACTGAGCACTAGGTGCTTGATCAAATCAACTTTAAGAAAAACCTTTGGGATTGCTAACTTTTCCATATCCAATAACCATGGGTTGTACATAGAAATATATTTCTCTTTGTTCTTATAGAAGTAGGTGAATATGTTCCACCCCCTCTCATGTATCTTTGCATCTCTACATTGCAGACAAATATCTGCAAACAAATTTCCATCATTGTTACTCATATAAGAGCCAAGGAGGGCATTTAGGAAGTCACTTTGAAACAATAGCTTAATAGGGGCTACATGTGGAGCTTCTACATTCACCTTTGGAACCCGTGCATATTCAGGGAGCTCTTTGGGCACCACTATATGTTTGAAATTCGTAGGTTGGGAAATTGAATTAGTCTCTTTTTTCTTTCTTGGTGCCCTAGGTTTATGCTCTTTAGGTGTAGAGGGCTATGTAGTTTCAGCCTTCCTTGTTTGTTGGACCTTTTTCTTAACTGGTTGTTTCTCCTGAACAATTTGTTCCCCATCCTGAGGTTTTTGTTGTTTTGGTTGTGGTAATTGTGGAGGTTGAGGGTTTTCTGTGGGTTGCACAGTCTCCATAGGCTACGAAGGCTTGGTGGTTTCTTCTATTGCAACCACTTGGGGCTGGTTTTTCAATTTGTTCCCTCTAGAAGGTTTCCTACCCTTTCCCCTTCCCCTCTCTGAGGAGATCACTCTTGTACTTTCCTTTCTCAAACATTTTGGGTATTAGAACAATATAAACCCTAAATGACTAAGCACTTCTACTTATAAACAACAGAAAATTCAAGACCCTTTACAAAAATAGAAACAATCTTACAATTCATGGAATATAGAGAGAAGAGACACAAAACTTACTAATTGATGGTGTGCTAAAGACCACTAGGATGCTTCTGTAAATTCAAAAATTATTGGAATCACCTCTCTTAGTGTTGCTTCAAGTAAACTTTCAAACATAATACACAAATGGCTCTTCAAAATTTATTTCATATGCTTCTCTGCCACTTTGCATATTAATGACAATTCTCCTTGAAGAAGTAGTTGGGATCTCCTTTGAATATCAACTATTGATCATTTGACTTTGGCAAGGACCAAATGATGTGGCTACATTTGACTTCTATCGTGGCATTCATACAACCCACAAAATGACATCCCTCACTTTCGTGTAACTACTACATCCAATTCATTATACCTCATGAAAATGCGGGGCTCACAAATTGCCACATATTATTCTATCTTGGAATAACCCCTCACTTTTGTTGTCAAACATTTCATTCATGCCTTCTACCTACAGAAACCCGAGGTGTCATTTAGTGCTTTGAAAAGAGTAACCCCGTGTCTCCGCTACAAGGATAAGTAACCCTTAACATATGTCATGGGAATGTGACACTTCATTAGCATTTCTATCCTCCCCACTCTTTTGTGCCAAGAAATAATTCTATCGACATCACTCAGCGGAGACCTAGAGTACACGTCCCTCTTTAGACAAGAGTAGTTATTTCCTCACCTCGCACTTCCACGACACTTACTCTTGAATACTCCTTTGGCCTGAGAAAATGCGGGGCAACTCTTTTTCTTTCTTGTCATAAACAACCTCGTGCTTCCACTGTAATATTTTACTTAGTTAGCTTCATACCACAAACTAGTGGGGAAAAATGATATATCTCTAGGAAAGAATAACCCCACAATTCTGCAGCATAACTTGACCTTTGCAATACTATGGTGTGAGAAAATGGGGTAACATAAGATATTTCCTGAGTCGGTAAATGTGTGACAACCTAGGGCAAAGGGGCTAGTCACTTAATGACATAAGACCCTTATTTAGTGATTTTTTACCAGCTAAGGTAGTAAACAAAAAATTATAATGAGAGAAAAAAAAAAGCCCAAGAGGACTCTATAGTTAGCCAAATTTTGGATTTAGAAACTCTACTTAAAAACTTAGACTTGCAAATTGACCAAATGCATAGTAGAAATCGGTAGTCCTAACATGGTCCATAAAAACATATTTAGCAATCATATGGATCCATAGGTCTCACGGTATTCTCATAACAACCTCCCACAAATCCCAATGTATTAACAAACCCTCCATCTTTATCTTCCACATTTCAAAATTATTTCTAGAGAATTTCTCCACCTCTATTCTCCCTGACAAACTAGCCATCTAAAAGTTCTTGTAATAAGATACAAAATTATATGCTACATAAGATCCCACTCAAATATGGACCAGTTCAAAAAATCCACACAACCCACAATTGAAACCAAATTTGATCATACTCTAATACCACTTTTAAGGAAGTTAAGTAGTGAGAAAACTTCCTACACTAATCTTGAGGAGCAGATAGTGTAAATATTTTCTCAGGTCTTTATAACATTTATAGAAAATTAACAAAAAATACATAAAACAATATGCATACCACAAAGCAATTATTTATGTGGGGAAAATCCTTTCAGGAGAAAAAATCCACACCTAAAAACCACATAATATATTATTTAGAAATTAGTAACAAATTATAATATACTTGCAGAAAAAGCTTCTCTCAAAAGTTTCACCAACCAGAGATCTAGAGGTAACTAAATAGCTATAAGACTATTAAACACACCCTCTATCTCATGAACCTAACATATAGGAGATGCAATAGAATAAACTATCAAATGATATTACAAAACAATGAGATAAAAACCACTTATAAAGTAGTACCCATTGTATCTCCAATCAAAGATACTATATGATCTTTCAATACACACATCATAGTAAACCCTTGCATACTGAAGCTATTGTCCATTTCCATAAAATAAAAAGGGTCTTTATATATGGATTTGGTTTGAACCTTTATACCTTGAATTTAATAAGACAGTTGGGATTCCCTAATGAACTTCTTGATGTTATAAAGAGAATCACAATAAAGGTCTATGATGATAGAGAAAAATAATGAAAAGGTTGGATCACACTTTCACTTCAGATGGGTCCTACATTAATTGAAACTACTGTATGCACCCTAAAATGGTCGCCTAGACTTTGGGTCCCCATTCTGCAATTTATCAAATCCCTGAATCAATATTTTCAAAAAAATTAACATTTTGCATTATATCAATTTCCTTGATCAAATCTTATTTTATCATTTTCGATTATTTGCCTTAGGCTAACCATTTTATCCTAAGGCTTTATTTAATTAAAAGGAATTTCCTCCCCTTTTATTTAAATAAAAAATCCTCACTTTTCTTCTTATCCTATGTTGCACAAATAAAGCATTATTCTTATTTTATAAAAAGGGAAAAAGTACTTTTTGTCTCATATGGACACAAAAGTCAACTCTTATTTTCCTATTGGAGGATACTTGTGCACATGGATTGCTCCTATTTCAAGCTCCATCGTTGATTAAGTCTTTTGCCTCTTAATCTCAATGGTCCATTTCACCTCATTTCTTATAAAAGGAGAGCTCTCCTCCTCATTTTGGGATCATGTTTTTATGCTATTGTTATGCTGCAAGTTTTCTAGGTCTATTTGGAGCTTGCTTTGAAGACACCTTTGCATCCAAGCTTTGAAGTCTTTTGTTGCATTTCATCTAGTTTCATATTTTCTTTCATAGTTGCATGATAATGACATTCTTAGCTTAGATTTCTTTTTTATGTAATAGATTAATCTAACATAGCCTAATTAGGAAGGTTGTAATCTTTGTACTTTCCTTTCATAGCACAATTTGTACTTGCACTTTCATAGAGTAATTTGCATACTCATATAGGTTGCATTGCATTGCATTCATATTGATTTCATTGGAGATATTGATACTCTTGCCCTTGTCTTTGATTTGGAATCTCTCATTGTGTGGTTGACTAGCAAGGTCATGAGTTTATAGCTCTAGCTGAGAGCAATTTTACAAATCTTGCAACTCCATGCATAGAGAGCTATGGATTGATTTGTGAGGGCTCATTCTTGAGTTTCCTTGCATGTAAGGATTCATAGAAGTGTGGTCACATTTTCACCATATATTTTTGGTGCCCACCGTGGGGCAGAGTAGCTTAACTTTGTCCTTTCATTTTTGCATTTCCGTCAATTTTTCGAATTAATTTCAGCTTAATTCTCTGTCTCTATTTTTTTGGTCTCAATATATCATACGATACTGTTCTGGTATATCACACAATAGTTTTCTCCATATCATGTGATACTTCGCTTGATTGAAGTATCACTTGACTGTTGTAGGAATTATCGCCTGGTGTCAGACGAAGTATCGCCTGGCTTAAGGCGGAATATCGCTTAGACTTAAAATATCACATTGTTATATAGAACTGTATCGCGCGATATTTCTGGTGTCTACAGTGTGTCACCTGTACCAGTAGAGAGCTTTAATTTGAGTTATTTAGCTGAGTTTGATCTTAGATAGCTTGCTATTTCTATTCATTGCATTTAGACAGAGTTTATTTACATCTTCTAGTTAGATCTTGCATTGTTTCACTTAGATTTTGGTTTTCCTAACCTCTTGTTGGTTTAACAAGTTGTGCTTGTAGGTGCCTCTTGCTTGAATATTTTTTCTAAAAGAACGCATTTCAGAGAGGGCTACTAACGGTTTTTATAGGGCTTCCCTAAGCATAAAAACCAAATCAAGTGCTTGTGTTTTATTTCATTTCAAGTGCGGCAATCACTAGTTGTTCATTTTCATAGGAATCTTAATATCTTGTGGAAGGGATTTTGAGGTGGTAGGAGAAGTATGCTCTTCACCCTTGTGGTGAACTAGAAAATCTTGACCCATCTTAGAATTTTGGAAGCAAGAGGGTAATTGAACCTCTTTTTGGTGTGTTTGGGAGAAATTCTTGAGATAGGGGAGTATGCTCTTCACCCTTGTGGTGAACCAAAAACCTTGAACCTCAAGAGTTAATCCATTCTTTGTTTAACATTAGAATCCTTTAGCGGGATTTCTCTTGAGCAATCAAGAGGAACGACCCAAGTGGGGACAAGCTAATATCGAGCTATTCCAACCCACTATAAACTCAAGGCTATCGAGGACACAAAACCTTGGTAGACATAACACTTGTCTTCACTTGATGTGAGTAGCTCATGGGATGGTGACCATGGGGAAAGCATTGAGCAAGAATGCTTAAGGTACTCTTGAGGCCACAAGGTCTGAGTCCTCTATGAGGAGCAAGAGGGGTGTTGTGAACAAAAGCCCTAACTATGAACCATTAGATAGAAGCCACCTTATTTTGCCGCTTATCTTCTTAGTGCAAGGATTGATCCAAGTGGAACAACCTGGATCACCTTAAGATACTCACCATATGTGGTCCTTTGGTTGTGTCTTTGACACTTCCTTGACAAAGCCAATATGTATTGTGGGTAACCACTTTGTGTGAGGCAAGGGAACATCAAGTTGTGGGCTAAGTTGGTAAGTATTGAGCCTTGACTTTTTAGGATAGATTTTCTTGAAGTGTCTTCGATTGTGTGACTTTTTTAAGATAGATTTTCTCCCTAGGGACACGATCTTGTTGGATGAATATGTCTTATTTCCTCCAATGGCCATAAATACATCATTTTCAATACTGATTACACCACTAAATGCATTGAATCCATTCCTCTTACTTACACTACTATACAGTAGATTTCAAATATTATCCTGAATTATCTCATTTTAAGCTATGGTATCCCATAGGACATCATTACTAATAATGGTTCCCTCTTCAAGAATAAGGATGTCATAGAGATATGTAAGAATTTTGGAATTAAACACCATTTTTCCTACATTAACTACCCACAAGAAAATAGTCAATTTTAGGTACAAATAAAACCATCATTAAGATCCTTAAGAAAAAAATTAATAAATATGGCCATGATTGACATCTATAGTTAAATCACTCCCTCTAGGTCTACCACACTTCCATCCACACACCCACTGGAACCACTCTATATGCCCTCATTTATGGTATTGAAGTTATCCTCCTCATTGACATCAAGACTCCTTCGCTTAGAACCTCCTTGAAGAATCTCTTATTTGATGAATAATACCAAGTTTCTCTCTTGCAAGAGCTTCAACTCCTTGATAAGAGGTGAGTTAATTCCCTAAACGACCTCCATGTGTATCAAGATTTTTTGCGGTTATAGTATAATAAGATCAAACACCATGAGTTTGAATTTGGTGAACTTGTCCTAAATTAGAATTAGAAGAACCTCTAGAGCCATGAAAAGAAAGGAAAGTTTGAGCCTAATTGGTTGCACCCTATGTTGTCACAACTAAGTTTGGATCTGGAGACTATTAGCTAGAAAAACCATAAGGAGACCCTCTACTTGATCCCATCAACATCACACATTTGAAATGCTTCTATGCTTAATCCCTTGAGGATTCCTATCTTGTTAAAATCATAAAATACCAAAGAAATCAAAATATTAAAAAAAATACAAAAAAATAAAAAAAGTGAAGAGAAATAAGCATCCAATGGTGAAAAATTAGCAATCAAATGCATTGGACAAGTACCATGGTGAAAATATTCCTTAGGCACCATGTGTATAAAATTGGATCCACCATCTATTTGGTTCACTTTTAATCCCTTTTTCCTCATCTTGAGAAGTTCATCCACCCATCCATTTCATCCATATTGTAGATTCCTCTTCTCTTCCCATATCCGTGTGATAATCCTACCAACCCTACCACCTATCCTAATTCCACACCTCATTTACCCTCCCTTTTTTATATCACTCCTTCATGATGAGGTTGTGTTTACCCATGTTTAGAATAAAGGATCTAAAATTCACTTTATCCCAACACACTGAGCTTAACCCCATTACACTAGTCTTGTCATTGAAAAGTTGACCACATAAGTTTTATAAAAATAAAATATTGAGATCAAGTTTCCTAGCTATTATTTATTTCACATCAATTATCTATCAAATCTCCATTCAATCACATCTATCAATGCTTTCCATTAGGATGTATCCTTCTCGAGTCATCTTATCTATCCATCATCTCATAATCCTATTCATAGAAAGAACTGTGGAATGAATGAGTGCTTGGTCATAAGGTCTCTTATTTGATTTTATCTTTGTGTTCCAATAGAGATTAATCAATATCAACCCAATCTATCCATATCTTGGTGTATTTTGACTAGTGTATATTTGCTACACTTTGTTGTATGCAAAATGATCTATTTGTAGATACTTTAGTGAATTTTTATTGGTTACTCAATTATGGTTATGTATGTCTCACTAGGGGCATGGTCTTTTACACTTCCACCAAGTCTTTTCCAAAGACTTGGGTGTATTATAACCTCCTCATGTATTTCACTCCATTAGTTCCATCATGACTGATGATCTACATACATGTTCCTAAATCTACCTTGTCTATTTGAGAGTCTAGTCCATGCAAAGGAACCATGTCATCCATGTTTTCTAACATGTGATGCATACCTCCTTTTTCAAAATAAAACTAAGGTATCCTCTCCACATCAACATGACTAAATCCCCAAATCCCCATGTATTTTATAGTTATATTTTAGTTTCATTTTTCATCCTAAATTTTTCATTTTGAGGCACCTATTTAGTCACCCATCCCTACCCCACTAAGTGTCCCTCCTAGTTGCACTAATACAAACACAAAAACTTTGGATTTAGTGGTCTTATTTACATTAATTTCATTTCATAGTAGGGGTATATTCATTGCATCTTATCTTAAGTACATTTTTCATATTAATTACATCTCATTAAAGTCCATTAGTTGCATCCAATTTACATCTTGCATTAGGTACATTTCATATTCATTAAACACTAGAATCATTGCATTCATTTTGCATTTAATTCATTACATTAATTTTTCATATATTCATTAATGATTAGTCTCATTCTTATTAAATCATTACATAATTCCATTATATCACATCTATATAGGTTCACTTAGGTTCATTTACATATCATTATCATTTACATATTAAGCTCATTTGCATTACATAAACATATATTTCATTAACCAATATATACACATCATCCCATTTGTATTTCATTTTTTTAGATACATTAACCACTATATACATTTACCACTAAACCCCCTGTCCTCTATGACTACGTCTTGTTGGAGAATGAAGGAGCTCACTATCCCTCAGGTATAGTCTGATAATATAATATCTGGTAATACCCTACCTCCTGCCCCTACCTATTTGTTTCCCTATGGGATGAAAAGGCATTAGTAACCACTTGAGTGATCCCTCCTCATACTACCACTTGAAGCTAATTTTTGTTGAGCTAGCTCCCTCTATCTCCCTCTTAGCGCTATCTTGTATAGCTTGTCTCTGTGCCTTGGCCATATCTATGATTAGCTGTGCAAACTATCTCTAAGAATCTACCAAATCTTCCCTAACATGAGCTATCTCGTGCCATGCCCCATTCATGTCTATCCCTACACACTCCTCAACAATATTTATTTGTAGCCTACCAGCCTCCTCTACCATGGTACCTAGGGATCTCTATAGTCCCTCAACTAGGCTCTATGCTACATCTCGCTACATTTGCATATTTTATAAGGTTGTCTCTAGGCTACCCACCCATTCAATCTCTATGTGTATCACTCCTATAGTCAGGTCACCTCTATCTATAGGCTATTTCTCTCACCCCTCATCGTATCTCTCTCTAGCTCTAGGCTCCAAACACGTGTCCTTATCTCATCCCTATCTTAGATGACCAGTTTGAGTCCATCTTGTAAGTGTTATAATCCCTCTTGGAGATTGTGTCTACTGATGCCTATACCTATGGGCCCTGTGGTACCTATCCTCATCCCTATCTCTACACCTAATGAGTATGTGTCTATGCTCTCCTATCCCTAGTACATTCCTGTACCTATGCCTGTGAAGGTGTCCTCCTAGCTTGCAATCATGTCGCTCTTTGCCTCTAAACTTGGGCCCCTCCTATAGCTGCTAGAATTGCTCCACTATCCCCTCTAGAACCCCCATCTCTATCATCTCCTTCTCCTTGGTCATTGATGTCCTTGTCCTCCCCTAGTTGTGCTTCCACCACTACATGACCAGGGTTTGTCAAGTGCAATAGTAAATGTGTTATCCAACATGCTTCATAGGCTATTGCAAGCACCACATCCTGTACTTTTGGTCTCTTGACCCATGGTATTGGAGTCATTGCTATCCAGATAGACCGTACTGATACCAAATTTATACAGCTCCCCCAAACACCCACCTTCCTAGTAACCTATGGATGGACTAGTCCCCCGATGATGAAATCCTATGTAACCCCAAATTGTCTAATCACCCAAGTCATAAATAGCACCTCTTAATCTAATGGATGGCGTGGTCTATCAACCAACATTTATTTTGCATAAAAGTGAGGTAGTATTTATCCTCATTGTCATCCTCTTGTCCATTCCTCTCATCCAGAATGCTCCAAACCTTGCAGTCCTTGAATGGTGTCCATTAAACACCATAAGGTTGTCAAGAACCCTCCTCTAGTAACTTATTTCTCTCATGGATGAGTATCAGATAGGTGTCTCATATTTTCATGCATATGGCTCTCCAAGCTTTCTATTCTATAATCTAAATGGCCTCATCATAGATGTGTACTCCCAAGCCCATACTAGTAGAAAAGTCACTCTCGTACCTAGGATTGTGTATGCCCAATAAGTACATATATGTAGGTCAAATTACAACTGACCTAGTATGGTGTATCCCCAACAATATATAGTGCTAGATTCAAACATGTGAAATAACACTAAAGCCCAACTGATCATGAATCTATGCATTGACAAGTCATGTAGCATCTTCCCTCCTATCAATCTTGCTAGATATATAACTAACTACAATAGCCTCCTATCTACTACCACTCTTTAGGGCATCCATGTGTGATCTCTAAAAATCCTCCTCAATAGAACTCAAAGGAAAACTCCATGTAGTAGTTGGCATCCTCTAACTTGAACTTGGGAATCACATGTCTAATTGGGACCAAGTATATCCTCCACACATGTAGTAGAGTGATGGTTGTATCTCCTATGGGTAGGTGAAAGGTAGACATATCACTATGCCACTGCTCTACAAGTGTCATCATCATACCATTGTGTACCCCTATCCTAGGCTATAAATGCACATGGTATAACCTAACTACCATAATTAACCCCCACTCCTGAGCTATTAGCTACTCTCGCAACTCCATAGTCATCGACTAGTGCTCACACAACCCTAGTGGTGGAAACTGAGATGTGTACATCAAGCCTTTTATTATTTAAGTCCTTAGCCTTAACCTTTTCTTCCCATCAAAATCCATATTGGGGAATAATTTCCCCAACTTCCTTAATCAAACCCCAATCCCCTCGCATTGTTTATCCAACACTCCTAGTATTTCCCCTTATCCCCTTAGTCATCCCTAGTGTAGGGGTTGATTCATTAGTGCATGCACTAGTTTGTGCTTGTGTTGATTGACACAAGCACCAATCCTTACCCCTTCCTTGACTGATACATAAATAATGATCTAGGGATCCTAGATGAATGTTTACACACCTCTCTCTACCCCCTTTCCCACATTTGTAGAGACACTAGTCCAATAATTAACGTTCTCATAGATGTCGATCATGTGATCATTATTTTCACTCTACTACCTTTTGGCTGCATTTATTGTCATACAAATACTACCTACTAGGTATTACATGACATAAAACAAAAGTACAAGGAGGTTTATAGGCGCTCATTGGATGATCGTAGTATATTGGAATTTGGTAGACCTATACACACTCGCTAAGTTGGTCCTTCTCCCTCCTTTCTACCATCCTTCAACCTTGCACTTGATATAAATATAGTAGCACCACACAATTGAGAGGGGGGGTGGGTGAATCAGTTGTGTCCTAGCCACACAATATTTAACCAAATTGTAAAATTAAACCTTTAAACCATAGATCTTAATTTTAAACATGAAAGCACAGTCATAACACCACATGAACACATTAACACCAAGATTTTTGACATGAAAACCTTGTTAGGGGGAAAACTATGATGAGGATCAAACCCACAAGATGATGTACTATGTTAGAAGCACAATACCCTATTAAAGGTAATACAAGGGGAATAGATCGTGCATTTAGGTGCACTTCCTAGAGCTCACTTCTTAATTACAACAAGGGTACACTAACCACCTTACAGATTAACTGGGACAACAATCCTATTTGTGGAGAATTATCCACTAATTATGAATCAACTGATAACATCTCCAACATGCCAATAGAGATCCTATAAAGTACAACAAAAATATGTCTTCATTGCACATTTCACTCATATATGTTCACATAGCCATGAATACATCATGCACACACCTTCACACTTATAAATGATTACTTTCTTTTATACATTGAATCAACGTATTTCTACAAGGTCTACCAAAATCCTAATTACAAAATATTAAAAATTTTGACTAAGACATAGAAATAATCCATAACAACATCCTCAAACATGAAACAACTCCATAAATCACACCACAATCTATTGCAACACGTTACACCAACCATGTCGGTCAAGAATGTTAAGAACATTAATTAGTAAACTCTATCATTCCAGAAACATAGCTTTCAAACCTCAAATTGAAAAATTAATCATGTCAAGGGGATGATTCCAAGTCCTAAACATTCCATACCCTTCACATCTTGAAATATTATCACACCAATCCAAATACTGTCATACTATCTCTTCCTAAACATTTTTGTAACATCAAAATACCAGTCTTTTATAAATCATCCATAACTAACACAAATCATACTGTTAACCTTTGTAAATTGACATGGATCAAGTATAAACATTCCTCAAAACATCTATAACATTGCACCATCAAATATACAACACAATAGACTCAGTGATCCAATCAACTCACTGAACATTCTTACAACATCTTTTCAATACTGCCACAACAAATAAATATATTGACATCAATGAAAATGCATCTCTCAAATATGTGATAGAAATCTCTAAAGCACTTATTTGCACAATATCCCAACAATCTCCCTCTTTGGAATTGATGGAAACATATGATGTGAAAAACCAAGCAATACCAAGAAATACCAATAATACTACCAACAATATCTTCATTATCTTTCAGAGTCTCTCTAGCAAATCTTCTTACCTAGGGAAATAATGTCTCCCCCTTATATACATAATCTTCTCTCCATCATAACTTCTCTCTTGAACACAACATGCATACACTATTTTTCACATGACTTATCTCCTTGTTTGACATCAATGACAAATTCCACACATATTTGCAACATAAATATCCAACAATGTATCCGAAGAGATGATCTCATACTTGAATAATATGCTCTGATAATTTGTCGCAGGTCTCTCTAACCACTAACATTTAACCACTAACCACTAACAACTAATCCCCCTAGGGAGAAACCACCTTACATCAATCCAAGAAAAAAAAACATCTCTATTAAGTACCTTGGACTAATGCAAATCAATGCATGCCAATTTAGATCAAGAGGGGCTATTACTCCAAGATTACGTCAGAGATACTCAAAATTATCCTTTGACAAGGGCTTTGTGAAAATATCTACAATATGCTCTTTAGTAGTTACATATTCCATTTTGACTTCCTTTTTAGCTACCTTGTCTCTCAAGAAGTGATACTTGATAGATATATGCTTTGTTTTTTAATGTAGCACTAGATTCTTAGAGATATTGATGGAACTTGAATTATCACAATAAATAGTAATAGGCTCATCAATACTTACACTAATATCTTTCAATATTTTCTTCATCCATACCACTTGTGTACAATTCATAGCAGTAGAAACATATTATGCCTCAATAGTACATTGTAATATGCAATTTTATTTCTTAGTCACCCATGAAATTAGTCTCTTTCCCAAGAAGAATGCACCTCCGATAGTACTTTTCCTATCATCCACATTTCCTACCCAATCAACATCAATAAAATAACACAATGTAAAGTCATTATCCTTAGGATACCATAATCCATGATCAAATGTCCCTTTCAAATATTTGAATATCTTCTTCACTACAAAATCATGAGATTCATTCGGTTCTGCTTGAAATCTAATTGGCATACATATTGCACTCATAATATCAAGTCCTATTTGTGTCAAGTATAGTAAATCACCAATCACGGACCTATATCTTGTCTGATTTGTGTTAGGAGTATCATCAAATTTTATCAAATTGTAACCAGTCACCATAGGAGTTCCAACTAGTTTGGAGTCTTTCATGCAAAATTTCTTCAACAATTCCTTCACATACTTAGACCGAGAAATGAAAATTCCATTTTAAGATTGTACAATTTTCAAACCAAGAAATAATTTCATCTCACCTATCATAGACATCTCAAATTTACTTTTCATTTCTCTAGTAAACTCTTTACTCAACTCTTCATTGCCTCCAAAAATGATATCATCAACAAATACTTCAACAATCAAAATGTTATCCCGATTAATCCCAAAATAAAAATTGCAATTTGTAGTACCTTTGTTGAATCCAAATTTCAAACTTCTAGATATTTGTCTAACCTTACATACCATGCTCTAGGGGCCTATTTCAATCCATACAAATATTTATTCAACTTGCACACCATATTATCTTGATTTGTCAAAGAGAAACCATCTAGTTTCTCTACATACACTTCATTAGTTCTAGGATCAAATTTCCCTAATTCTTCATTTCTCTTGATATAACATTTTCTTCCAAATTTTTTGAAATATTTCAAAGTTAGAGTATTAACATACCAAATCTCATAAGGAGTCTTACTGGTTCCACTTTCGATTTGGACTCAATTCAATGTATAGACTATTGTAAAATATTGTTCTCTCCAATAGATATGCAAAATATTACCTTCAATCATCATGGTCCTAGTAGTATCTAGGATTGATTTGTTCCTTCTTTCTGTTTAATACCATTCTATTGTGGATTCCTCAGAGAAAATTTCTATCTCTTTATCCTACGTTCTTCACAAAAAAAATATAGAACTCACCTAATGTGAATTCACCTCCTCTATTTGATCTTAGACATTTAATCTTTAATCCTATTTGATTCTCAACCACAACTTTAAAGATCTTAAAATTTTTTAAAGGCTTCATATTTTTGTCTCAAGAAAGTCACCACATCATCCTTGAATAGTCATCAATAAATAATATGAAATATCTATCTCCATGATAACTTATAGTTCTACATGGTCCACATAAATCTATATGCACAATATCTAACAAACACTTTGACGTAATTTTTTTTCTCTTGAAAGTAGATCTAGTTCGCTTACCCATCAAACATTTCTTACACATTGCATTAACAAGCTTCATCAATTTTGGTAGATATCTTACAACATTAGTAACACTAATCTTCGCAATGTTATCAAAGTTAACATGACACAACCTTTTATTCCATAACCAACTATCATCAATTTGAGAAATCAAATACTTTATTTTAGTTCTACTCAAATGAAAGATGTTGTCTTTTGTCTTTGTAGCATATGCAATCTCATCTCCTAATCTTCCCAGGATTTTTCATTTTCAATTCTTGAATTTTGAATCACATCCCTTATCAACTAGTTGTCCAACACTCAAAAGATTATGCTTAAATCATTCAACATATAAAACATCATCAGTACTAGTCTTACCATCAAGAGTAATGGATCCTCTGACATAGATTAAACAAGGAGTTTCATCAGTGAACCTGACTACACCACCATCATACCTTTGCAATTCCAAATAATTTCTTTAATCTCTATTCATATGATGTGAACAACCACTGTCAATAAGCCATTCACTCTTCTCCTCAACATGTGAGGAAAAATCTCTCTCCTCATTCATAGGGCTTGGATCTTCTTATTTTATAGCAATGAATCCAAATTCCTCATCATTCTCACCATCCTTTTCAGATTCTTCCTCAATCACACCATCATTAGTAGAAAAACAACATTTCTTCTAATTTTTAAGTTGATACTTCATAGGTTTTGCCTTAGAAAATCTCTCGGGACATCTTTATGCAAAATGACAAAAAAAATTTCAAGAAAAACATTTCAAAGGTAATTTGCCTTCATACTTACTAGCTCCCTTAGGTACTCTCCTAGAAATCAGGGCTTCAAGTTCTTCAAGTTTCCTTTCTTATTCTTCAAGCTCTTCTATCTCCTATGCATACTTTGATGAACTCTCTCTAGGGTCATATCTTTTCTTGTTCTTAGATACAATAGCTTTGAGTGTAGTATCAAATTTAGGAAGGGAACTGCAAAATTCACTTAACTAAAAGGAAAATATCTTACCAAGTAACATTTACTTTATCACCTTAGTCATAGTTTTGAGTCTTCTATAGCTAAAAACTTGTGTTTATAAGGAGGTAAGGATCTCAAAACCTTAGCCAGAACTTCATCTTATTTAATTGTTCCACTAATACATATCATTCTGAAAACAAGTTCTATTTCCTTATGCATGTAAGATGCAACATTCTCATCTTCACTCATCTTCAGGGCTTTAAAATTTCCTCTAAGTGTCTACAACTTCACCATCTTCACCTGAGGGTCTCCTTCATGTAGAATCCTTACTTTCTTCCAAATTTGATTCGTTGTTTCCAATTTCATGACATTAGAATATTCTAAATCCGTCAAAGAACTTACCAAAACTTCCTTGGCTCTAATGTTGACATCAAATTCCCTCTTTTAATCAAGGGTAGCATTTGTGAGATCTGCAAGAGGATTATAGTTTTTCTTTTTGATATCCCAATGCTCATTACCAAGGAATCTCAAATGTGTCTCCATCTATCCTTTCCAAAATCCCTAGTTTTTTTTATCAAATCTTGGACTTTCCTTTATAAAATATGCCATCCCAGATCACCTTAAGATGTTAAAATTCTCAAAGAGGAATAGATTTGATTCCAATTGATATAAATATAGTAGCACCACACAACTTAGGGGGAGGGGGGTGAATCAATTGTGTCCTAACCACACAATTTTAAACCAACTTGTGAAATTAAACCTTTAAACCTTAAATCTTAATGTTAAACATGAAAGCACATAATCATAACACCACATGAACACATTAACACCAAGATTTATGATGTGGAAACTCTATTAGGGGAAAAACCACAGTAGGGATAAAACCCAGAAGATGAAGTACTCTATTAGAAGAACAATACTCTATTAAAGGTAATACAAGGGGGATGCACATGCATTTCAACACAGTGCCTAAAGCTCACTGCTCAATTAAAAAAAGGGAAGGCTATCTTCCTTATAGATTAATTTGGACAAAAATTCAATTCGTGGACAACAATCCATTGATTATGAATTGAATGATAGCATCTCCAACATGCCAATATAGCTCTAATGAAGTACAAAAAATTTCTTCCTTGATTGCAAATTCCACTCATACCTCTTTACACAGTCATCAATACATCATGCTTTCACACACACACACACAGACACACACAGACACACACACACACCTTCACACTTACAAATGATTACATTATTTTATACATTTCATCAAATTATTTATACAAGGTAATCCAAAAACCTAATTACAAAATATCAATTCATTACAACTCAATATACAATGTGATCCATTGAATTTCATATAAGACATAACAATGATGCACAACAACATCCCTGAACATGCAACAACTCCATAAATCATGCCACAATCCATCACAACATGATACACCAACCATGTCGACCAAGAATGTTAAGAACATTAATCAATAAGTTTTCTCATTTTAGAAACATATCTTGTGATCCTCAAATTGATGAACTAATCATGCCAAGGACACAATTATAAGTCCTAAACATTCCATAGCTGTCACATCTTGAAATATTGTCACACCGATCAATACCGATCCAAATAGTGTCATACAGTCTCCTAAAAATTTCTAGAATATTAAAATACCAATCTCTGATAAATCATCCACAACTAACACAAATCATACTATGAACCTTTGTAACTTGACATGGATCAAGTACAAACATTCCTCATCACATCTATAACCTCACATCATCAAATATGCAATACAATAGCCTCATTGATCTGTTGGCTAAATTTATTTTAAGTCATTGTGACCACAACTTACAAAATTATGACTTTAGATAATGTCTCATGAGATTTCTCTCTCCTCTCTAGAGTAGGGGAGGATACCTTCTTATTGTAGGTGGCTTCAACAGAGACCTAACTAAAATTAACAAAAGGGTGGTTCTTCTTAATTAATTCCTCTTTCTTTAGGAATGACTTATACACAACTACAACTTCTCAACTTAACAAAAGGTATCTATTGCTACGATAATATTGGTGGCTCAAGAGTTGACATAAGAATAATACCTAAGACAAAAATCTAATTATATAATTCTAAAATAAATACAAGAACTCGAAGTCTCCTGCGCTTATTTTGAATGAGGATTGAATAATCAGAATAACCAGTAAGGCACAAAGTCTCTTACTGGATACTCTCAAACTTAATAAAAACACTTACAACTGAAGCCCGAAGTCTTTTAGTTCTAAGTAATTACAATTACTACTAACTATGATAGTTTTTCCTCCTACAACACAAAGTCTTGAAGAGTTTAAATTGACTCTAAGTATAATAGGAAGCTCAAATTATGCACAATCAAATTCAAATCCCTCTTGAACAAAGCATTAAAACTCACGATCAATTCAAGAAAATATTGCCACATTACAGGTTGGATGGGAACAAAGTCTCAAAGATTTACCTGTCTCTATTATTGCAACCAATTCAAATTTACATTTAAGCTCAAAGTCTTAGAGTGCATATACAAACTAGAAGAATTTTCTTTCCTTGCCAAAAGATGATTATTTACAATGAGCTCCCTCCTTTATATAGGAAAAGAGTGCATAGAAAGGTGGAGAAAGAAGGGGAAAACCCTTAACCACCTTGACTTATTCTCTTAATAACTAACTAACTTTGACTTATCCAATACTACAAGGATTAAAGAACTTGCAACATAATTAAATGAAACAAATTTGCATGTGATACTATCACATGTAATTACATATTGTTTTTACATTACATGTAATCTGTCAAATATAAATTATAAAAACATGATGAAAATATTCTAAGTGCCCGAAAAGACATGACTTCTATTATATCATCCTTTATTTGTTCACATGTTGTTATAGGATGCTCGATGATTGATGTGTTCTGGTTTAATGAAAGCATCTTGAATCGAAATGTAAATATACATCCTTGATTTTTCTATATTGATGGCATCAATCAATCACCTTCTTGAAATCAATCTTGAAAGATTTCTATGTTGTCATCATTTCATTTTTCACCTCCTTGCATCCTCTTGCAAGTGGTGTTTTTAAGTCCCATTACAAGTCATTTTGGAAAGTACTTGCCACCTACAAATGAGTTCTTCATACTCATTTGCACACATTAAAAAGAGAAGAAAAAGTGTGTGGAAACAACTTATAGGTGGAATTTTCATCTTGCATTACATATACGGAAAAACCTTCTTCTTCTTAGGTAAAATAACCTTATGAATGGGGATTTTAATCATGACTGCATGTATGATACAAATGAGTGTTTTGACCTTTCTCATGAAGGGAAGAACTTGCATTGTTTTGAAAACCAATGCTCTCATTCAAAGACTGCAAATATTTCAAATCTCAATGACTTCAGATCCAAGAAAGACCTCCAATTTGTAGCTATATAGATGAAAGAGTTTGATTACATCTTCTCACCAAAACTCATTCCTCCATGACTTTTAGACAAATGGCTGAGTGTGAGAAGAAATTTTCTTTAGAATAGCTCTTCTATGACTGATTCAACCTTGCAATAAAAAGCTTTTACTTGAAGATGCAAGTCAAAATGCCAAAGAATCCAAAAGCAACATCTATAGAAGACACACATGGGTTTGTTGATGAAGAAAAAGCTGCATATTATGTGTATTCACCTTGGAAGACTTCTTACTTGTTGTTGTAAGTTGAAAAATATTCTCTTTTCTCAAAAATCCCATTTTTGTGCTCTACACGGGTTTTATGAGGCATGTTACAAATTTAAAATACTTCCTTCTTCAAAAAATAGGCTTCTACAAACAAATCACATCCCAAAATTTTTACCACTTCAAACACAGCTTCTATAAACCACATTTTTGCATAAAATGGCCTAAAACAAGCTTTATGGAGTCAAATGCACATGATTGTATGCACATTAAAACATGAACAAGTCATTAAAATTGCCATTTAGGCTTAGAGAAAGAGAAGCGTAGGTTAAAATACCCAAAAATGGGCTTTTTAGCTCACAATACATAAGCTTTAATGATGTTTTTTTAAATTAGAAAATGTGATTCTCCCTTCATAATGCATAAATGACGGGCTTTTTGAAAAAGTTTTCACATACAAAAGCATCATATAATGCCCTATAAGGGCTTTAAAATGCACTTTGCATGCCTCAAAACTCATAATGGGTTTTTAGAAGGAAAATGCATGCATTTTAATGCATATAAAAGTATGCAATGGAGACAAAAATCACCACCTTAGAGCTTATACGGGTTTCTAAATGAAAAACACATACATGTAATTTTTTTTTTAATATATGTGTAGCATGTATATGCAAAGAGATATAAAATCACCACCTTTAGACTTATGACAAGTTGTTTTGGTTCATTTACATGTGTTTGTAACTTTATTTTAAATACATGTAAATGCATTTAAAATTGCCTCTATTGAATTATAATGGATTTTAAAACAAAATACATGCTCAAACATGATTTAAGACATGTGATGGACACAAAAATCACCACCCTCGCACATGATGGGTATTCTTATGTGTATTTACAAGAAAATGTTAATGTAATGGGAGATCAAAAACCCACCTTCACATTGTAAACACATTTAAAACTCATATATTCTCATGTGAACATACAAAGATGGAGTTTTATTTCTATTTTACATGTAAATATACCCATAGCATTATGCAATGGTCAATGAAAAGTCCACTTAGGCAAGATTTTAATTAAAGAATGTCAACATGCAGTTAGGTGAGAAAAGCCCACTTGTTGAATGCTTAATTCTTTAATATCTTTTGATAGACAACTCTGATTGAGGCCTACGATAGTTCAAAACAAGTAGAATTGAAGATTCCATCAATCTAGGATGAAAACAAAACCAAAATCAAACAAGAAAACTAAGAAAATACCTTAGATATTTTTATCCAACGGAAATTTCTATTGGGTTACCCTAATTTTGCGAATACAAAATTGAGGACAAAAACTAGCTTTGACTGGGGAACGTAGCTCACTTGTTCTTAGAACAAAGAGGAATGTAGAATCCAGATCTCTAAGTACTTTACTATCCATTGGGTTACAAATCATGTATCAAAAAAATGAAACAACAATAAGCATGACGTGAATAGACAACTCTAGACAACTCTGATTGAGGCCTACGATAGCTCAAAACAAGTAGAATTGAAAATGCCATCAATCTAGGATGAAAACTGTAAGAATTTGTAAATAGAAAAGATTGAACCAAGGATCTAGAGGTTAAATAAAAGCACAAGAGAGATGATATGAATGCAATGATTGATATTGAATTGATCCAATGAATTCACCTTGATATACATGCTTACATAATAGGTCTCCTTATATAGGAAAGGCGATAAGAGAGAATGATAAGGAGTTGATAAGCTATCACCTATGCTAGGTGTAATCACATGTCCACCAAATGTGGATCATCCTCCATTATGCAATGAAGTATGTGCAATGGGATTAGGATGATAATGTGATAAGAGCACTAAAGGTGTATCTCACACCAAAAGTGGAATTTCTCCTACACCATGTGCATAATGAGGTGCAAACTCCTAGGTGTCTCAATCACAAACTACTATGCAATGCATTAACCTAAGTAAGATTAAGTAAATTGTAATTAGGAATATTTAATTACACCAACACCATCCCTTAAGTGCAACTTAGGGGAATTCACTTAAACTCACAATGCAAGATGGGTCCCAATAACTAGGCCATGTTAGGTACCCATGTACAAAATGAAATACATGAAATGCAATAACTCTCATAAAGTGGATAAAGAGGGAAAACCTCATGGGAAAAACCCTCCCCCAAAAAGAGAGAAGAAAACAAGATGCATGGATGGATGGAGTACTCAAGACCCCCCAAGAACTACATACATCATGTATATACAAAGAACTATCCCCCCATAAGAAAGATAGTTGGAGACATGATATCCCCCCATAATGTAGAAGCTCCCATGTTGATGAAGAGTACTTGCAAACAATAGATCAACCAATGCTTACAAGAAACATGTCTCCCCTTAGGAAGAAATAGATACATCAAATGATGAAGAAGCCAATCCTTGTGCAAATAGAAGGAGGAAGAAGATGAAGGTCTCCATCTATGAATCTCTGAAGACTAAATAGGTTTCTCCAAGCTCAAAGATTCTATCACCTCATATGACACATCAAGTGAAGAAGGAGAAGAATCAAGTGTACCAATCTCCAAAGAAGGTGAAGAAGTATCCTTAACTATGATGCTATCATCAAAGGAGAGAGAAACCCCCTCATGCATGTCTTCCAAATCTACATCATGAGAATCAAAAAATGTTGAAGAAGCATCCAAGTAGTCATCACATTCTGCAAGATATGAAACAAAATGAACATCCTACTAAATAGTAGAGCCCATGTCTGAAGAAGCAGGAGGTGGAGGAGTAGGAAGCTCAACACTTGTCTCAACAAAAAAATGATTCAAGTGCTCAAAGTTCTCCTCATATACATAATTATCCCTTGGCAAGGGGATGTGTACATCATGAATATCATCATCATCATCAACAAAATGTGAAAAATAATACAAGCGTGATGTATGATCAACAACTCCCATAGCTATGACATCTCTAGTCTCCATGTCCCTAATGTAGACAAAATCAGGAGTGAGCTCAACAATTTTACCTTGTGCCCCATGTATAATTTGGTAAATAGAAAGGAGATTAGTGGTCAAGGATGGTACAAAAAGAACATCATCAAATGTCCCCTCTCGCATAGGAATAGACCCTTTCCCACAAACTCTCATGAATGTGTTGTTACCCATCAAAATATTAGGAGAATTACAAGGCTCAATACAAGAAAACATATCCATAGCAGATGCCATATGATGTGATGCACTTGAATCAAGAAGCCATTTACCTTTCTCAGGATGTGTGGAAGCCAAGAGTGCTTGTCCTTTACCTTTATCTTTGGATGATGATTGAGATGTAGAAGCTGCCAAATTTGTAGGAGCAGACACTGATGAGGGAAACTTAATGTTGTGCTTCTAAATAATGTGAGTCAGCTCATCAATCTTTTTTTTCAAAACGCTTATGGTCATCATGTCCTAGCTTTTTACAATATGCACATTTATCTCTCTTTCTTCTAGATGATTCCTCTCTTGAAGAGGACTTAGATTCAGTAGTATTGTGTGAAGGAGATTCATTACCTTTGTCATGAGGCTTAGGATCCTTATGTTGTTTATGTCCTTTTCCATTAGAAACCTTTGATGTAGACTCACTTGCAATCAATGATTGATGTGTGGAAGGCTTCAATTGACCCATGCGTGCCAACTTTTCTTGTTCCCTAGTGAGTTGTGCTACAAATTCATCAAGAGAATAAAATTTGTATGCACTACCAAGAGCATGCATAGTAGCATAGAATGTAGAAACAAAGATAGAATAATCATGACCAAGCTTGGAAAGAATAGAAAAGATCAGTTGTTCATCCCCTTTAACAATGCCACAAGTAGAAAGCTCCAATCTAATAGAATTGAACTTAGAGAAAAAGTCTTAAATATTCTCAAAATCCCTAGGATTTAGACCTATGAGCTCATTCTCTAATTTGAATTTCCTCATTCTATCAGTTTTACCAAAGAGTCCTTCCAATATGACCCAAGCATCATGAGGATGTGTGCAAGATGCAATATGAAAGTGCAAGTCACGAGAGATGGATGATCTAAGAGAGCCAAGTGCTTTATCCCTTCGATCAAACTATTTTCACCTTTCTGCAACACCTATTTGAGGTTCTTGATCCTGCCCAACAGTCATTTTAAGCAATCCAATACTCAACAAATGATCACTTAAAGATACTTTCGATTCATGGTAGTTATATGGAGTGAGGATTTTGACCTTTTTATTATCCATAATACAACCAAATAATGACTGATAACTACTGATAACTCCTTCAAATGACTGATGCAAATCAGAAAACTGAAATCCAAGGATTAACCAAGTGCAAATATAGCCCCAAAATGACCTACTTATGAAAGTGATATATGCACGCCAAATCACTAAAAATTGATTACATATCTAGAAAATAGACAAAAAATTATGCACTTTCAAAAAAAAATTCACCTCAAAATGTTACTGTATGTGCCCAAACAAAGGTCTGGAAGTTGTAGAAATTAGAAAAAGTCATCAAAATCTGCAATTTTTGATAAATTTGGCCACCAAATTACAAAAATAATATCACCACTAGATTCTTCAATAAATTCTACCCAATTTCAAAAAAAATTGCTCAAAAAAAGGAGCAAAAATGAGCAAGATATGGCCCTCTGAAGTTGGATTGCAAAATGAAAAACTCCAATGGTGAAGGCTAAGAAAATTCAAACCTTGATGACATCAGAAAAAACATGTCTTAAATTTGACGGTTGTATGGATGTCACAAAATGCCCAATTTTGCCTATTTTGACGGCTAAATGGACGTCAATTTTAGGATAGCAGAATGATGATGTCAGCAAAAAATGCGGCCCCCTTTGGCTGGCGTGGCACCTAAGGTGGCAGACCGTATGGCTGACGTCTGCTGATGACATCAGTGTCTATATTAATGATGTGGCCTTGGTTGTGGACTGCTCAGGCTACTAATGTGTCCTGTGGTAGGTGACATCACCTTAAGTGACGTGGCAGGCAACTGATAGGCTGTGTAATGTGGCACAATTGTCTGTGTTGTTGACATGGTGGCCTGGTGTCTTGCCACCTAGCGCTGACTGGGCATCTATGAGGTGAAGTAGAGTAGTGGATCTGAGCAGAGCGACGGTGCTAAAGTGGCTGCGCTGCAGTGGGATATTTAGTCCCACATGCGGGAGGCTAGAGGGCTTTAAGCCCTTTTATATGGGAACTCGTTCTAGTAAAACAAAAGTGAGCCAAGCTCCGCTTAGGCATTGAGCTCGGGTGCAGGCCTGAGGTATTCACTGATGTTAGTGTCAATGATGTAATTACACCCTACATATTCTCGCATACAAAGAATATTCTCTGATGCATGCAAAATGTGTAGGGCACGTACCAGGCCTGCAAAGATATTTTGCAAAATAAAATTCTGAATAAATTGTAGAATTAAAAATATATATATATATATTTTTCAAAATTGTACCATAGAGGTGCAGATCGGGCCATACGGTCTGAATTGCAAAAAAAATTGCCTCGATTTGGACTTTCGCCGAATATGGGCGAATTTATAGTCGATATTAACCGAAACAGCCTCCTAGACACAATGGTGAGGACATATCTGCTCCATGACGCCTCTACAACATGTTGGTTCCCAGATCTGAGATTTGGACCTTCAACAGTTGCAACAAGATCTCTTCAAATTGGCTAATCAAAACAATCCAATGGCTCTGATACCATGTAAGAATTTGCAAATAGCAAAGATTGAACCAAGGACCTAGAGGTTAAAGAAAAGTACAAGAGAGATGATATGAATGCAATGATTGATATTGAATTGATCCAATGAATTCACCTTGATATACATGATTACATAATAGGTCTCCTTATATAGGAAAGGCGATAAGAGAGAATGATAAGGAGCTGATAAGCTATCACCTATGCTAGGTGTAATCACATGTCCACCAAATGTGGATCATCCTCTATGCAATGAAGTATGTAAAATGGGATTAGGATGATAATGTGATAAGAGCACTAAAGGTGGATCTCACACCAAAAGTGGAATTTCTCCTACACCATGTGCATAATGAGGTGCAAACTCCTAGGTGTCTCAATCACAAACTACTATGCAATGCATTAACCTAGGTAAGATTAAGTAAAGTATAATTAGGAATATTTAATTACACTGACAAAAACAAAACCAAAATCAAACAAGAAAACTAAGAAAATACCTTAGAGATTTTTATCCAATGAAAATTTCTATTGGGTTGACCTAATTTTGTGAATACAAAATTGAGGACAACAACTAGCTTTGACTGGGGAACGTAGTTCACTTGTTCTTAGAACAAAGAGGAATGTAGAATCCAGATCTCTAAGTACTTTAGTATCCATTGGGCTACAAATCCAAGTATCAAAACAATGAAACAACAATAAGCATGACGTGAATGATGCAAATCAAATCCTGGTTAAAAAAAAAACTTGTGCAAATACACTTATTGAAAACAAAGAAACCTACCTAATTAAAACTAGCCGACAATGCACCTTTTTAGATGAAACCATTTACCGACTTAGCAAAAATAGCTACCTTTTTTTTAGCAGCTTGTAGTACCTTGCATGTTCATAGGCGAATTTGTAACCATGAAACATGAACAACTGAAGCGATGATGTCAGTGCTTGAAGCAACACTCCTTAGAAAAGATGATTAAATTCACCTTCTTGAGATGAGCCATATGTACTACTTCTCTAAAGGAAGTCCATGAATTCAAACTGTTCTTGTTGAACTACAAATGCCTTCTTAGCCTCTTCTTCAATTGTAGCTTCATGCTCAAGTAAAAGTGAAACTATTGACTTTCTACTATAGTCCTCCAACCAAGAAATATGTCTTATGGGACATCTCCTTGATCAAACAAAGACCTTGATTGAACAAAGACTGATCTATCCTTGCATGCTGCATATTTCTTGACTGGTTCATCAATTTTGGAAACCTTAGGATGATTGTAAAGATTTTTCTCATATGATTTAGATGAAGATATAGTTGTACTACATACCTCATCATGCTGTTCACAAACTCCAAAATTGGGAAAGTACTGATTATTTATGAGAAGTTCATTTTCAAGCTCTGGGACAGGACATTCAAATTTATGACCTTGAGACACAAGTACATCATTTTCATCTTGATTAGGACTTTCTTGCATGTCCATATTTTCATGTCTAATGACATGATTATCTTCATTCACTCAAACATTAAAAGAATGAATTTCATCTTTCTTCTTTTCATCAATGACTTTCTAAGATTGCATGAACTAGAAATAAGAGTCGCCAACTATGTCTGCTTCCTTCTACAGGAAGCTTTGTTTTTGCCTTAATTCATGGTGCCTCAATTGTAAGCTTATTTGGTGATGAAACAAACTTTTTTTGATTCCCACGAGTAGGAATATGAGAAATATTTGGAAGAGGCTTTCTTTGTACATCCTTGTAAGGAACAAAAAACATACCTTGAGCTATTTTATTTTTGAGGGAAAGCAACTTAGTTTCTAACCTCTACACCATAGGATCCATCCTTTTAATGGAAGAAAATGAATTCAAAGAAAAAGAAATTTCTTCAAACCCACTTGCTTCATTTCTTATCTAGTTAGAAAGAATGAGATCATCTTTAATTTCAATTGCCAATATGTATGTGGGGTTGTAAGAGTAGCCGAGGATTATCTTCTTAATAAGAAAATGACTTCAAGAATTTGAGCATTGACAAAGAAAAACTTTAAATTTGCATCTATAGGTTGAGAAATGGATGGAATTATTTGTGTCAACTTGTTGAAATGAGAAAAAAATTCATGCATAGGCACGTGAGATGCCTTCTTCAACTGAGCAAGTTGGGTCAACAGGGCATGAGAATCTTCAGGAGGCTTGAACCTTTCTTCAAACTTGGCTATGACAGTAACCCTATTTGTGATAATATGTGGTGGCAGATGGTAAAACCAGTCAGCAGCTACGCCTTGGATAGTTTCCATGAAAAATCTCATAGACATGTCCTCATGTTCAACACCATGAACGCCACATGAAATGTAAAAAGAAGCAATATGCTCATCAAGATGTTTTTGTCCATCATTGGAAAATTTGGAAAAATTATTTCATGAGCCATGAGGAAGAGAGTGTAGAGGTAGATTCAAATTCAATGGACCAAAATCATTTCCCCAAGGACCTTGGGCCATATACATGTCCTTGGTAAAAGCTCGAATAATTTTACAAGAAATAAAATACAATGAATTATATATTTAAAATTAATATGACACATATATACTTCAAACAAAAGCATGAGGCTTCTGAATGCTTGTCCTATCCCTAGTGGAGTTGCCAAAAAATGTTAGCTAAATTTTTTGTAAGTCACCATGACTACAACTTACAAAATTGTGACTTTAGCCAACGTCTCATGAGATTTCTCTCTCCTCTCCACAATAGGGGAGGCTCCCTTCTTATCCTGGGTGGATTCAATAGACACCTAACTAAAATAAATAAAAGGGAAGTTCTTCTTGTTGATATTGTGGTGACATGTTTTAAGTGGCTTGATGAGGCATGTTAATGCCATATTTTAATATGCCCTAGGATGATATTTTCTATACCTTTTTCCCTATTTTGATACATTTTCCTTAAGACTTATATGCTCTTTCTATTAATATATGACATGTTGCCATCAAACTTATATCGTGGTTTAAATGTACTTAAATATGCTATACTTGGACATATTACCATGTTACTTATTTTGAAGTTATAGTTATGTTTTTAATAAGTAAAGTATTCATTTGATTATGAATGGTTATGCGTATTTTTGTAATTGATCACAATGAATGTCTTATCCTAACCTTTAAAGTGCAGCGCATCGAAATAGCAAATGTTGTTTTGACTAGGTAAAGCACATTCATTCACTAAGTGATCAACCTGGTCTTCCAGCAAGTTCCAACAGAGAAATTATTAAGCGCAACACCAGTTAAGGGTTTCCAAAAGAACAAGGTGGCAGTCATCTAGTGAAGACTAAGGCGGCATGATGAATTCCCTGAGAAAATCTAGGCAAGAGTGGGAAGTTAGATTTGATGTCACGACAACTCTGTCCTCTTTTCTAGATCTTATTTGCTCCAACTTTAATAGTTGTCCTTATTTTTAGTCAGTAGTGTTGTAATAAAGACCTTCCTATTTCCATGATGCAGTTAGAGAAGTAGTTAGAAGTTTTCCTTTAAATAAAGCCCCACTCCTGCGTGAGACAAGAGGGCATTATCAAGTTTGCTGGCAATATAGATTTCTGTTATTTTCTAGTTTATGAATCTCTATACTCAATTATTCAATCAATGAACAAATGAAGTGTTCAGGTTTAATTTTGTGTATATGTGATTGGGATACTCATCCAACGGGGCCCACTTGGTGAGGAATCCATAGTTAGATAGATTCATACTAGTTAGAATCATTTCCTGCATTTTTGTTATTTTTGTGCCAAGTGTTGAACTGTTCCTATAGCCAAAGCCATAGCCACAAGCCAGCTGACGCCTCCTGCAGCCAAAGCAGTGGAACAATAGAAGTATTAAGGCATAGTTTGTAAGAGTCTTCATGTTTTGTTAGCATCTACATTTCTATAATTTCCATTCCAGTACTTACTTTTCTTCAGCTTTAGTTGAAGAATCATTTTGACATTTATTCCCTGCAATCATAGGATAGTTTCCTTTCAGCATTTATTTCCCACAACAATAATAGAATGTATGGCTGAGTGATACCTGGTGCATATAATTTTATGGACCATTTCAAGTAACAAATCCCTGTGTTGACAAACTAAATGATTTTTTATGAAGATGATAAACTGCTCAGTCAGATGTCCAATCCCTGAGTTTGGAATTATACCTACTTTCTGATCCTTTATAAGAAGCGATCACGACTGAGATGCATAATGCATTGTAATGTTGGTGTACTATTTTGATGGATAATAATAAAAGTTGGATGGTTGTGTAGGTGGATGTAGCTTAGGGTTTGGGTGAACCATGTTAAATCTTTGTGTTATCTGTGTTTAGATTATTTTCTTCTTTTGTTTCTGCATATAACTGTTTATTCTTGTATTGTTCAGATTTGTCAATCCCTAACACTTCTTCCTCTTTCTTCAGGAATGACTTATACACAACTATAACTTTTTAACTTAACAAAAGGTATCTATTTTAATGATAATATTGGTGGCTTGGGAGTTGACATAAGAACAACACCTGAGACAAAAATCTAGTTATATAGTTGTGAAACAAAAATATGAATCCAAAGTCTCCTACACTTATTTTAAAATAGGATTGAATAATCCAAATAACTAGTAAGGCACAAAGTCTCTTACTGGATACTCTCAAACTTAATAAAAATTATTACAATTGAAGCCCAAAGTATTTTAGTTCTAAGTAATTGCAACCATAAATAACTATAACAATTTGTCCTCTTGCAACTCAAAGTCTTCAAAAGTTCAAATTGATTCTGAATACAATAAGCAGCTCAAAGTCTACACAATTGAATTTAAATCCCTCTTGAACAAAACATTAAAACCCATGATTAATTCAATAAAATGTCTTCAAATAATAGGTTGGATTGACACAAAGTCTCAAAGAGACCTACCTCTTTTATTGAAAGCAATTCCGATTTACATTTAAGCTCAAAGTCTTAAAGTGCATATACAAATTGGTAGAATTTTCTTGCCTTGCTGGAAGATGATTATTTACAATGAGCTTCATTCTTTATATAAGAAAAGAGTGGAGAGAAAGGTGGAGAAAGGAGGGGAAAATCATTAAACACCTTGACTGATTCTCTAACTAACTATATAAATTTGACTTATTCAATGCTACAAGGCTTAAAGCACTTGCAACATGATTACATGAAATAACTTTGCAGGTGCTATTATCACCTATAATTAAATCTTGTTTTTACATTACATGTAATTTGTCAAATATAAATTATAAAAATATGATGAAACATATAAGGTAAAACCTTCTTCTTCTTGGGTAAAACAACCTTATGAATGGGGTTTTTAATCCCGACTGTATGTGCAAGAAAAATGAGTGTTTGGAGCTTTCTCATGAAGGGAAGAACTTGAATCTCTTCTTGGGAAGAACTTACATTATTTTGAAAACCAATTCTCTCATTCAAAGACTACAAATATTTCAAATCTCAATGAATTCGAATATAAGAAAGACCTCCAATTTGTAGCTATATAGATGAAAGCATTTGATTAAATCTTCTCAAAAAAACTCAGTTGTCCAAGAATTTTAGATAAGTGGCTGAGTGTGAGAAGAAATTTGCTTGAGAATAGCTCCTCTATGATTGATTCAACCTTTCAATACAAAATTTTTACTTCAAGATGCAAGTCAAAATGCCAAAGAATCCAAAAATGTTGTCTATAGAAGACAAATGTGGTTTTGTTGATGAAGAACAAGCTGCATATTATGTGTATTCACCTTGGATGACTTCTTGTTGTAAGTTGAAAAACATTCTCTTTTCTCAAAAATCCCAATTTTGTGCCCTATACGGGTTTTACGAGGTAGGATACAAGTTTAAAATGATTCCTTCTTCTAAAAGTGAGCTTCCACAAACAAATCACAAACCAAAACACTATTGAAGTTGGCATTTTTGATAAAAATGGGCTAACTAACTTTAAATGCTACTACTATAAACCATGTTTTTGCATAAAATGCCCTAAAATAGGCTTTATGGAGTCAAACACATATGATTGTATGCATATTAAAATATGCAAAGGCCAATAAAATTTTGACTTGGGCTTAGATAAAGAAAAACATAGGTTAAAATACCCAAAACAGGCTTTTTAGCTCACAATACATATGCTTTAATGACATTTTTTATTTTAAAAAATGTGATTCTCCCTTCAAAATGCATAAATGATAGGCTTTTAAAAAGAGTTCAAACATACAAAAGTAACTTATAATGCCCTATAAAGGCTTTAAAATGCACTTTGCATGCCTCAAGACTCATAATGGGTTTTTAGAAGGAAAACACATGTGTTTCAATGCATATAAAAGGATGTAATGGAGACAAAAATTGTCGCCTCAAAGCTTAGATGAGTTTCTAAATGCAAAATGCATGTATATGCAAAGAGATAGAAAATCACCACCTTTAGACTTATGATGGGTTGTTTTGGTCCATTTACATGTGTTTGTAACTTTATTCTAAATACATGTAAATGTGTTTAAAATTGTCACTATTGACTTATAATGGATTTTAAAACAAAACACATTCTCAGACATGATTTAAGACATGTGATGGACACAAAAAATCACCACCCTTGTACATGATGGGTATTCTCATGTGTATTTACAAGAAAACTTTAAAAGAGAAAATATGTAATGAGAGATTAAAAACCCACCTTCACATTATAAACTCATTTAAAACCCATATATCCTAATGTGAACATACAAAGATGGAGTTATATTTCTATTTTACATGTAAATATACCCATAGCATTGTGCAATGGTCAACAAAAAGTCTACTTAGGAAAGATTTTAATTAAATAATGTCGACATGCATTTAGGCTAAAAAATCCCACTTGTTGAACACTTAATTCTTTAATATCTTTTGATAGACGACTCTGATTGAGGCCTACGACAACTCAAAATGAGCAGAATTGAATATACCATCAATCTAGGATGAAAACAAAACTGAAATCAAACAAGGAAACTAAGAAAATGCCTTAGAGATTTTTATCCTATGAAATTTTTCGTAGGGTTGCCTTGATTTGGTGAATACAAAATTGAGGACAACAAGATCCAATCAACTCACTGAATATTCCCACAACATCTCTGTAATACTACCACCACAAATAAATATGTTAACATCAATGATAACACATCTCTCAAATAGTGATAGTAATCTCTGAAGCACATATTTGCACAATATCCCAACAACGCTCTGATATTTGACTAGTAAATGTTGAAGATGGCCTCTTGTAGGGCCCTTTGGAGGTCTACTTTTAGTGCCCCCCCATGGACCCTAATTTCTTCTCAAACCTCAGTTTTCCAACCATTTTCACCCACCGCCTTGTTGGTCATGCAAATTCCCTATTTCCTCCATTTTCTCTTCTCTTCTCTTCTCTTCTTTTTTTCTTTTTCTTTTTTTCAAAAAAATTCCCCAAAATTAATTTAGTTGTGTTATTTTCTTGAGGGGGCACACCCTTCCATATTCATCGCTCTGGCACAACTCCCAAGCCTCTTTTTCCCTTTGGAGCTTCTCATTTGATTTTCTTTGACGTACCACCATTTTAGATATCACATCAAAGAGGGACAAAATGTAGACATCTAAAATGTCCCTTCTAGTTCTAAGTTATTTCCCTTTTTAATTCATTAAATCTTATTTAATTATTGACCCCGGTTATATAATTAATTTTAATTAGTTACTTATATTATCCTTCTTCTTCTTCTTCTATATAGTTAGTTAATTTTATTTAATTAATTATATTCATACTTCTTTTATAGTCCCTAATGCATTTAATTTTAATTAAATACACTTAATCCCCCTCTAACAGCTTTATTTGAATAATCTTATTATTTAAATATCCTCTCCAATTTTAATATTTGATTTAATTAATTCCTATTTAATTAAGTCCTAAGCCTAACCTAAATCCATAACCTATACCCATCACCATCACCTCTAAATCTACTCCTATGATTAATCCTTGATTAATTAAGCTAATTTTGTGATTCCTATAAATTAATATTCTAATATTGATCACACAAGTGTGAGCAACCCTTCCCAAGGTGGATAACCACCTTCCTTAAATACCCACCTACTTTCTTACATGAATGCCCCTTCTTTCCTCTTTAGGATTGGCTCACACATGTGTGAACAACATTGAGCCACCTCCCCTCTTCCACTTTGTCTCCCCTTTTTAATGATCCATTACTTTCAAAGGTTTCTCACATATGTGTGAGAAACTCATCCTCTTTGCATGACCAACCACCTTTCTTGTGTGGCATCTATGTGTCTTGCACTTATTATCCACCTCATTGATACTCTTGCATCCTATCCCTTCATCCCATTTTGAATCTCAATTATCTGTTTCCCTCCAAATCATATAAATAAGAGCCTCTCCTCAAGAATTTCATCCATCTCTTGCATGTAGTGTTATAATTATAGTTTGTTGAGTAAAAGTCTTGTATTTTGTAGTGTTATCTTAGAATCATATCTTATTTTCATAGTATCTTGTTGAATCATTTTAGTGTACCATCTTGCATCCCTCATATCATTTTAGTTTGTCTTTATCAACTTAAATCTTAATTGTTTAGCATTATTTTAGTTATCATAGTTTGCATCTCATCATTTGAACTAGTTTGTGTTGGAAATCTAATATGGGAAAGTGAGATACTGAGGGGGGGGGGGGTGAATTAGATATCTACTATTAATTTAACTTTGACATAAATTCAACTTACTTATCATAAACATCAAATTCAATACTAAAATAGATCTAACAATCTAATCTTCATCCATGAAATGAAATACATAACACAAATATTTTGGTTACCCAAAAACCCTTGAAAGATAAAACTAGGGTGGGGATGACACCCAAAAATCTTCACTATTGTAGTATTAAAGTTTTCTTACTAGGGCTACAAAATTTGATCATAAACTGATGATCTACCCTGTGAGGGGTTTGTTCTATTAAGAGCTTATAGACTTATACAATCTACCTTCGTTAAAGAATTTAAAACTTACAACAAAGTAAGCACTTAGTTAAGAGATTTACACAGGCTTGTGAGGACCACTCTATTAAGATAATTACCCTGATTCACCTATTAAAATGTCTTAGTACCTGATCCTTTGGTTTGCAATGTGATGTTGATAACATATCTTCTCCTTTCAATACTTGTTTGATGTCCTCAATCAAATATATCTTTGGTCTTCCCTTCATTTCTTTGCTCGGTCACTCTAACTGATCTCTTCCTATATCAAAATACTTCTCTATTCTATATATGAGATCCCCTTCATTACATTCATACACATGCATACTACATTTTAGGGTTTAAGATCTCATCTTATAAAGAAAACAAATCAACCTCCTAGATCAAGATCAATGATCTAGATTCTCTACTTATGCCGCTTAAGCATTCCCTTAATCTGATAGGCTACATAGCTTACATAGGGATTAATGATTACAATTATAAGGCATAATCACCTCTGTGATTCCTTCAACAAATATTAAATATTACATAGATGTCGGCCAAAATGGTTTACCTAAGTGTTTGTGCCATTACAAACACATATGTCAAAACTGGCTTGTTCGGCATATGAAGTCTCTGATACTCAGCATTAATTATTCTTCATATACTGCTGCTCAACACTAACACTTCCATACAACTCAGCATAAACTCCTCAGTTATTACTAAAGTACTCGGTGACCTATGTCTTTCTTGACAGTAAGTACTATTCGGTAATTATACAAATTTATCCATGACTCGGCCTTTACAAGATAGCTCAGTCACAGTGATGGATGACCAACATTGCTTAGAAAATGACTAAGTGCTAGACACTAATGGACAATAAAACTTAGGGATCAACAATCTCCTCTTTTGACACTAGTGGCAAAAACACTTTGTCATGACGTTTACATTACAACAAGAGTACTTAGTAATATGAATACTCCCCCTAAGACTTAGACTCAGTCTTCAAAATATTTTGCATATATGTACATAAGACTCTTTGACATACAATTAAATATATACATTTAAAAGTATTATGTTATATCTCAATATACATTCCTCATTGTATTTTCCTCTATATGTGTCATTTCATTTCCCCTTATCTTTGTCATTCTCACATCATTTCCTATTATTCATATCACTGTCATGGCATGTCATTTCCCCCTTGTTTTTGTCACTTGAAGCTATTGGGGTGTAGGGGTGAGAAAATACTTATCCAAAAATGGTTTATGAAGTTGCATTATCATACCTAATGCATTGTCCCATCCTAACTTGACAGACTCCAAAACCTGTATCTTTATTTCTAGTTGGGTAACTAGATCAACTAAGCTCTCACAAATAGAGAGATGAGGGTCTTTTTGTACTAACTCCTTTGTAGTTGCTAATTCCTTCTGCATAACCTCCAGATGAGGTGTTAACATTATTTGTATAGAAATCATTTTAGCTCTTATTCACCCATCATTAGCCATCAACTCGGCTAATCTTCCTTGTGCATGAAGTAACCTACTGAATTGAATGGAGCTGGAGATTTCATCCATTCTCAGTGAATGACCAGTAGACTTCAAGTCTAGTTACAACTTGTCAATCAAATCTTGATTTTCCTTAGTGAAGTCTTCTACATTACTGTAAGATACAAAAAAATGTGGTGTTATGTATATGTGATATATGTGAATAGATAGGATTAGGGAAGGTAAGATCTTCCTCTAAACCCTAAATTCCCAAAGGAAAGATCCAAATAGATTAACCACAAGAAAATGGCCTATGCATAAATAAATCAATCGATGAAGAATATAAAGAAAGAAGAAAACCTTATATTATATTATGGAAAAGAGTATTAAAATATTAATTGAATTGAAGACAAATACTAACCTCAAAGTATGAGAGATCTGGAAAATGCTATTTTTTGGTGTGTGTACTGAGTTTTTGGAAATTCTCCAATCAGATCTGGGATAGGAAAATAGAGACAAAGAAAACCTAGAAATATTTTCCTTTTCTAAGAAAGGTCGACCTTGACCCAGGTAAAGGTCGACCTTGACCCCAAAATGTCGACCTTGACCTATGTTTCTCTAATGGAAATTCTATTCGCAGATCCTGAAAGTTTATCGAAAAGCGTGTCTAGATCTGCTATGTAATTCATTTCTCCGCACCTCCACCTGCGAGAAAAATGGTTTTTTTTGTTGGGGGGAGGGGTTTTCCTTGGTCAAACCCCAATTTAGGAATTAACATTGAAATTGACTTGAAATTATAGTAATAAACAAAGTAAATGGAACAATTCACCTTGCTTATGTTGAAACCCTTGTGGAGGATTTGAATCCTTGAATCCAAAAGTATAGATGCTCCAAATGAATGAAGAATTCTATGTAGGATGACTCAAATCAATTGTCTTTAGATCTTCAACAACAATCTTGAATGGATCTTGGAATAGGAAGAATCTTGAATTGATATGGATGGAGAAATCTTTAACAAGAGGGCTCCATAGAGATTGTATCCTTCAATGGATACAAATGGATCTCCTTGATGAATTGGATGTTGAATGATTGAAGATGGATGAATGCTTGAATTCTTTCCTTCTCCTTCTGTCTTGCTTCTTGATTTCTTGATTTTTCTTTCTTGAGTGATTGAGAGATGGGATGTAAAGATGGATTGAAATGAGAGGAGAAAGCTTCCTTTTATACTAGTCTAGGGCACAAACTTCTAGAGAGGCCAACATAGGAGAATTAAATTCTCATTAAGCCTATACCCTTGTAAGTGGACCTAAATTAAATATCATTTAAGAGTTTACCATTTCAAAGCCCAAAACAACCAACCCAGAAGCAGGAAAATAAATCTTTTCAAAACTCGACATCATAAACCTTTGGATTTTGAAATTTTGCCCTTGGGTCAGGGTCGAGGTCGACTATGACCTAGGTTAGGGTTAAGGTCAACCTTGACCTAGAAGGTCGACCTTGACCCTGAGGTCAAGAACCTCAAATTCTCAGAGCAGGTTGCTAGGATTAGGTAGGAAGGAAGTGGAATGATGAACTACAACTAATTTAGAACCTGAATGAAGAATCTATGATTAAAGATCACTAAGGAGTTGCTGATTAGATATGTTAGATGATTAAATTAGTATTTTGTTGTCATTGATGTCAACTAGCTTGACAATACTTATCTTGTAAGTTACTATACCGAAACATCTGAAGAAAGGTGAAAGAGATGAAGAACAAAAGTATCTACGTGAGGAAGATGTATATGTCATATGAGGATAAAGAATACACTAAGTAGCTTGTTGATGATTCTATGACTTGATGATATCAACTTTATTATGTTGCATTCATCTATGATGAAGAATAGAGCTGAAAGACACAAAGCAGTGTTGTCGGTAAATGAAGCATTCCAATATACAATGACAGAGTGTAGTGTATACCGAGTGCAGTGTTAACCAAGCTTGTGTTCACCAATGCATTTCTTTGTTAACCGAGCAGAACAGAAATGAATTAAATGATTAGCTTAGTCGATAAATTGATGAGCTAGAAAGTGTATGAAATCTAGGTAATAGATAAGGTTTGTTATGAAGATCGATGGCTAACATAATTCAAGGAAGATCTAATGGAGCATATTGAAATGTGTTATTGACACATCAGCCGAAGAAGGTTGAAGTAGAAAAATCAATGAATGAGATTAAGGGGCAAAATCTGATGGACAAAAAGAAAACAATTTACTCGTCTATATAAGAGACATTGGTTTCATTGTTGAAACTATGTCGGAAGAAGAAGATACTACAAAATTATCGTGTGAACAAGTTTTCATGCATTCTGATCATATTGGTTAGTGAGAACTAAACTACAGAATAATTACTGAGTTACAAAGAGTAATTACTGACGGACAGTAAGTTGATATAGTATTGAATTTGAAGTGATATATTGATCAAAAAGATTTGTATGAGCTGAATATTGATCTGCAAACTGCAATTTAAGTTGTATCAAGGCAAATCATCTACTGTTACATATTTAACCATTGTACACAGTCAAATCTCTTAACCAAGTGGACTAAGAAAGTCTTTTTATGTTTCATTCATAGAGTGAACATTGTTATCCTGTCAACGCCAGAGTGACTGCTAGTTGGACGGTAACTTCTGGTCTAAAATCCTCTAACAAGGTCACACCTAACAATGTGTTTGTAACCTTTAATAGGGTTGGGTCTTCACCCACCTCACTTCAGAAGAGTGAACATTTTTGGGTTGCTAGTCCCAGGTGGATTTTCCCTTCACAGGGTTTCCACATTAAATCTCTTGTGTTATGTGTTGATTGTGATATTTTTTTGTTATCATACTTTGCATATTGCATGTTAGATTTGATCGATAACTACTATAAGTTTTAGACTGATAATCGGTAAAAGCATAAATAGTGAAAGTATTTTATGTTTACTGAGTAGTAGAAGTTGAAGAATTTGTTTTGGATTATATATTTTGTTTTGGGACATTGGATAACTGATTCACCCCCCTCTCAGTTATTCTAACAGTGGAAATGGGGTAGAACAAGGGAAAAAGCTAGATCCAAGTCAAAGACCCATTCAAGGAGTTTGACATGACCCAAACCACTTACTCGGAGGGATAAACCAGTCCTAAATGGAAGTGCTTCCATTTTTTGACGCTACATTTAGCCCCCACTTTAGCAAGAGTATGGACTTGATGCAAACTCTTGGTAAAGGAGAACACAAAGAAAAAGACAATCTTATTGAAGTCAAAGGGAAAAAGGAATCATCAAGCCCCCAGGGACTCAAGTCTTCATCAACTCCAAGATTACAATAAGAGAGACACCTCTAGAAAAAGAGAGAAGAGATTGCCTCACCCAATGAGAACTAATGTCCCATTATGAACCACACAAGGAAACATCACAACTGGAAAGATGAGGTTGAACTACCTAGTGAATGTGGATACTCACTAGTCAACCCATCAAGGATTCACCCTCAAGAATATTCTATTCCAAAAGAGAAAAGCCAAAATAAAAGAGATCTAGTCTTAAGGACACCTCCAACCTTAAGGGATCAAAAACTTGAAAATTGAAATTGGAGGGATCAAGAGATCCTATAAGGTAAAAATCCATGCTTTAAGGATTATTCAATAATCCATAAAGGGATAAAAAGCTTTGAAAAATATTTTGAAAGTGCATGTGTGCAAAAATTAAGTAGAGCATATGCCCCCACGTTAAAGTCATTGCTAACACTTTAACAGGAGCAATGGCTTGAACGGAAACATAAACTGTAATACCCCAAAAATGGGCTATAAGTTCATTAATATCCTACATCTATGCTTTTTACATGCTCTTATCTCCTTGTATGCTTACTGATTCACATTGAGATTTTTGCACATTGTGTCCCTTCGAGCTCTTCGATGATGTCCTTTATAGGATTTAGAGAGTGATGACTGGGGGCATAATCTTTTCTTTGTTTTCTGCTTGTATGTGAAAATCTAAACAACTTTGGAAATTCTAGATTGAAATGGTGTCCGACTGTAAGAGCCTCTATCTTGAATTGGATGGCCATGCGTACCTTGACCATTGATACCCAGACAATTCAAGGAAGTTTGATCTAACTATTGTCTTTTTGAGTAAGTTCTTTCTCCTACTGTAAAACATGATCTTTCCTAAGGATGTGAACGATAAAGGGTCACTACAGGTAATTCACATGGGATTTAGAATGATCTCTTGACTGTTTGATGTGTTTGCAATGCAAGGCGTATTCAGGTCATCACGACGTTTATGTTTGATGCTTATACAAATTGCTATATCAAAATGGACATGATATTCATGTCATCCTGGCATTTATGCCTTGGTGCTTATATCTAATCCGACATTCTGAAAATAAAATCAATATTCATATATCCATGGTTGTTGACCAGTGGGTGTTGTATTGATTCTTGGGCATACAAATCAATATTCATATGTCTATGGTTTTTTTCATAGCTAATGGGCATTGTATTGATTTATCCGGTTACCTAAAAGTTCAATGATGATAACAAATCGACATATGATCAATGACTAGGTCCTAGGTCTTAGGTTGCATTTCATTTTGCATGTCTCTTTGCATTTTGCATGTTTGCATGATCTCACAATGGCTAAATGAACTTCAATGCTTAAACAATTCTCCACTCGCATCTTCAAATCTAACAAGAGTTGAATCTCACACGAAGGTTCCTCCAATGAAACAGCAACTAGAATCCTTTTTTGGGATCAAAATTCAAATCTGAGATCATTCATATTATTAACTACTTGCATATTCGACCTTCAATCATCACAGAAATCTAGTATTCAACTTAACTGATTATCTAACATCAAACTATCAAAATTTCAACTTGGTCAACCAAGGTCAACTCATGGTCAAACCTAGTCAAACTTGGTCATCTGGACTTCTAAACGATGTAGAATGCATTCACTGGACGTGTTTAACCACTTCTCAAATCAATTAACATGCTTCTAAACTCTCAACGCTGACTTTTCTTGTCAGATTTCAATTTTAATCCTGAAGGGGGCATGGTATTGCATATCATTCAAAGTCTGTAATCAAATTTGAAATCATATCTTTATGGAAATCAATATCTTTCCTCAGTAATCAAGACAACAACCGCGTCTAGTTATTGATTCATCAAAAAACCTCATCACTCAGGGCAAATCTATCATCACTTGGGGCATATCAGATTCATCAAGATCCATATCAATCTGGTATTCTCCTAATCTTGTAAACTGTATCAATTTTTGCAACCATCAGATCATAGTGTTCTTTCCTTGGTTCTTTGGCAACTGAAGGGTTTGGATGTGATACCTGCTAGTTCTGCTAAGACAATCGAGTCTAGAATGGGTCACTCACTTCTTAGCAATCCTAAGGTTTGGAATCAGGTGTTATGACACTCTTTTGCAATCATCGGTTCATCGATGTTATAGTGAACATTATCTTTGGTCATTCAGGACCTATTATCTCCATATCAAATCAATTTTCAATCAGCTTCTGTCTCATATCAATTATCAATTTCAAACATCAGTTTCATATCTCTATCAAACACAGACTTTCTTTGAACCACTGCGCTTCACATTGTAATTCAAAGAGGGGCAAAATGTAATACCCCAAAAATGGGCTATAAGTTCATTAATCTCCTACATCATCAAATCGAACGAAATCGACATAGAAGTCCTAATCTAAGGCACATCTAAACATCATCGAATCCTAATTGATTATCTTAAATTCTGCATCGGGGAATATTCCTAGCAATATTCCTAATTATTTTAATTATCTTTAATTTAATGATTATTTGGCAATAAATCACATTTATCCTAAGTTTGATTAATTGAATATTTTCATATTTAATTAATTAGATTTAATATTTGCCACTTAATTGTTTAATTAAATTTAATTCTATCTATTATTAATTGTATTATTTAATTTTGACAATAAATCAAAATTCCTATGAATAATTGATTAAATTCTTATTTAATTAATTAAAGCATGTTGTCATTATTTACTAATATAATTTTTAATAAAAGTTTGATAAAATAGTTAATTAACCCATAAATTAATTATTTTATTTCAAAAAGCAGTTAAGTTGAGAATAAATCACTTTATTTATTTATTAAATCATAATTATCCATGTGCACATTCAAGGACTAGTTAAACTCAAAATTGAAAAATCAATGCAAGTTGTTAGCTTTTTGAAACTCAACATCTTTTTGAGTTTTAAAGTTGATCTAAACTTCTAATTCGAGTTAAAGTGTGCTTTTGCATGATTTTTGTGACTTAATTATCTGTTATTTAAAAATAACTCAAAAATCAACCTGAGTTATTTGAGTGATTTATGGCTTTCTTCCATGCACCTCCAAAGCCTTGGATTTCTATAAAAACAAGGCTCAGCTCTTCATAATTCATCTCTCAAATTTGCATCCAAGCATCTCATATTTTTGCACAATCACATTGGAGAATTGGAATTAGGAGAATCAAAACTTATTGCGAATCAAGGCTATTGTGAGATCAATTTTTTTTATTTTTTTTTACATTCATTTAGATTCTTTTTCATATCATTGTTAGATCATTTTAGCATATCAATTTTCATATTATCATAGATTTCATATCATTTTTCATTCTTATTGCATAGAAAATATCAAAAAAATAGCTTAATTGCATTCAATTCATATCTAGATCAATTGCATTCAAATCCTTCATTTAGGTGTCGTCTCGGTCACTGATCTCGATAACAGTCTGAGAACATTAATCTCGCACCTACTAGAAGGCAGTAAATCACTTGGTTAGATAGTTTTCAATTTTGCACGATTTTGATTATAGCTAACCTCTAATGTTTTACTGAAGTGTTGTGTCTACAGATCAGGTACAATTTTCACACACACAACTACCAATCTCACACTTAAGATAATGTGATCTTTAATTAGATAACCAACAACTTTAGCTCCCCCTCAATTGTAGCTCTCATGTATGTATTTTCACCACGATCTTGTATAGGGTTAAATTCTTTGAAATAGTATGCTTTCTTCCAATCAATTTATTTTGTCCACATGACAATCATAAATTTTTCTATTGCATTTTTTTCTTTCTCCGTTGGTATTTGGAAGTCTTGCAATCTAATGTCACATTTACTCATCTATTTGTTGTTTTGTTTCATCCACATCTTCTTCCTCTAAATTAGCTCTTCTCCCATGACCATTCTACACTAGCAACAAGTACCTATATTTTGAACCCCTTTTAGATAAAAAACTTGAGTTATCATCAATACCTCTAATGAGAAAGTGCATATTTCTAGCAAAAGGATCTTACATGAAATTAAAGTTTTGATTTTGAGGCTACTTGTGTAAAATAGTGAATTCTTTATAATACCAAAGCAAAGCACTACTTTCCACACTAAATAATTATCAATGTTGTTTACAATAAACAATAGTTATTCTCCATACAAAGTTACAAGTGTAAGATATGATATCATAATTTTGACAATAGAGTACATAGTGTTAGAGCAACCAAGATCTGCTTACAAGAATAAAACTCTCAACAAATAAGCAATGTGCAAAATGAGAAATATCATAAGCATCTTATGTAAAATGTACAAACATGTTGGTGTGTTTAATTGTTCCACCTAGTAAGTTATCCTCCTAGGATCTAAACACACATATTACTTAAGTTTAATTAGGCACCACATATGAATACTTCCAATTTAGGTGTTGTTATCACATTATCACTTTTCCTCGTTAAGTGGGACTTCCACCTTTGGTGACCTATCCCTTTATTGTTAGGAAAAAGTGTCTCGACCTCTCATTAACATAGGGTTACTACTTTTAGTAAGTTTATCATTTGAGAATAATTTTCCCTATTCTTTCCCAAAAGTTTCAGATGGGCTAGATAAGCATGCTGGTAAGTTTTCATTGCAAGATCATGTTCATTTTTTAAGATATTAAAGTTTTTATTTTTTGAAATTTCCCAAAAAAATTAAATTCAATTTTGGAGACTTTAGAGGCTTCAAAATAGGCCAAAATGTGGCTAAATGGTGAAGTGATTTGGAAAGTGATAGAGCATGTCGTGATCTTTCCAACACTTCATATAGTTTTTTAATTGGACACCTAGTTTGGAAGTTATGGCCATCAAAAGTTGAGTCTCCATAAATAGGAAATGTAAAAGTATGTTGAACACATAAATGAGTTGTAAAAGAAAGTTACACATATTGGTGTGTGTATTGACACATCATATAGTATCTTTGATTGGAGATAAGATGGGCATTGCTTCATAAGTGGTTTTTTGCCCATTGTTTTGTAGTCCCATTTGATGGTTTTTTCTATTGTATCTCCTATATATTAGGTGCATGAGATGGAGGGTGTGTGTAAGAGTCTTATAGTTATTCAACTACCTCTAGATATCTGGTTCATGATACTTTTGAGAGAAGCTTGCTTTGCAATAATATTGTAATTTGTTATTAGTTTTTAAATAATATACTATGTTGTTTTGGGGGTGTGGATTTTTTCTCCCGAAAGAATTTTACCAATGTAAATCATTGTGTTATGGTATGCATGTTATTTTTGTTAATTTTTGTAAATGTTATAAACAACTGAGAAACTTTTTACACTATCATCTCCTCAAGATTGGTGTATGAAGTTGTTTCGCTACTTAACTTCCTTAGAAGTGATATCAAAGCATGATCAACTTTGGTTTCAATTGTGGGTTGTGTAGATTTTTTGAATTAATTCATATTTGAGTGGGAGCTTGTGTAGAAAATATTTTTTGATCTTGTTGCAGGAATTTTTAGATGGCTTATTTGTCAGGGAGAATATAGGTGGAGATTTTTTTCAGAAATAATTTTGAATTGTGGAAGCTAAGATGGAGGGTTTGTTAATACATTGGGATCTATGGGTGGTTGTTATGAGAATACAATGAGACCTATGGATCCATATAAGACTGCTAAATATGTTGTTATGGATCATAAAGCCAAGGGTATAATTAGATTGTCTTTCAAACTATATTTTAATCATCTATGGAGAGTCCTCTACAAAGAATCTATGGAAGAAGCTTAGTGAGAACAATCAATTGAAATATTTAGTAAATAATATTTTCTTGAGGAAGAAGCTATATTCCTTGGAAATGGAGGAGGGTGGACAAATTATAGACCACTTGGAATAATTCAATATGTTGGTGGCTAAGTTGACATCTATTGGTGTCAAGATGGATGAGCAGGAGAATTGACAAATCTTACTTTTTTATTCACTTGATTCATGGGATTCACTTGTTATGTCTATAAATAGTAATTAAATTGTTTTGAGGATGGAAGATGTGATGGGTTCCTTTCTTTTTGAAGAGATGAGGAAGAAGTTATCCATCAATGCCAAGGAAGCCTATTTATTCATGGAAGACCTAAAGAAAGAGGTAAGAAGAGTGAGAAGCATAATAAATTCAAATCCAGAGGAAAATCCAAATCTCCTGGAAAGTCCACAGTTATTTTTTAGAATTTTGGTAAGCTTAGACACATCCATAAGGATTGCAAGGAAGAAAAGAAGAAGAAAAAGAAATTTTTTTATTTTGATTCTGAATTTGAGAAGTAATATGGTGATGTGTTCATTGCAGCTTTGGCCACTCATTCATGTGATGATGCATGGTCAATTGACTCAGGCACATCTTTCATATGAACTCAAATAATATTGGCTTTTTAATACAAAGAATTTTAATGGAGGTAAGGTGTACTTGGGTGATAACTCCCATTTAAATATTGTTGGTTGTGGTAAAGTAAAAATCAAGTTTCATGATGGTAGAATAAGAAATATTAATGGCATGTTGCATCTTCTTGGTTTAAGATGGAACTCGTTATCTATTAGCAAACTAATAGATTCAGGTATGCGGTAAAAATTGTGAGAGGTGCTAAGATAGTTACTAGAGGTGTGAGAATTGGCACTTTGTATGCAATGGATGCATAAATTTTAAAGTGCAATAGTACTTTTTTGAAGACTAGATATGATGTAAGAGCATCCAACAATGTTAGGGTGGTCCTACATCACCTTAATATATTTATTTTTTTCTCATTTCTTTTTTGAGTTTTTTGTATTTATAGATACCCATTTGGGTGAATTAGAAATTGCAACTCTCAAATTTCCACTACTGCATTTTTGGGTCAACCTACTATTTTTAGTAAGTTTTAATTTTAAGGCATATGGGGATAGAAATTTAAGGGAAGATTCAAAATGGAAAATTAAGCACTCTAGAAAAAAGGAATTAGGTTAAAATCATTCACCATTTGAAATCTATTAAGGTTTTAATTTTATGAAAACCAACCAAAAAATCTTCTGAGCTAGGTCTAAGGCACTAAATGGCCTTGCAAGGCCTCAAAAAATGTGAGCATATGAAAATATCATCCATAGGAGAATAGTTCTCTTGGAGAGATTTCCAATGCTTCAAATGGAGTGCCAATCGGATACCTGAATCAAAAGTTATGCCTCTTGGAACTTGGACAATTTTTTGAGAATTGCCCTATTTTTTAATCTAGCTCAATTTTGAATTTCAAATTCTCAGTTTTGGTGCCCAACCACCAAATTTCAATTTAAATATATGGAGTGAGAACTTTGGAACAATATGTTGCTTTCATTGTCATCATTTTCTTTTATTTCAAAATTTAAATACATGTTGTAAATGACAAATTCTAGTTTTAAAAAGGAATTTTTTTTAAAGAAATATTACTTAAACTCCTCTTTTTAGATTTCAAGGTTTTGTATCTCAATCTTTATTATGTAAACATTCTACTTAAACTTTGAACAAAGATAATTTAATTCATGTTGAAAGGATCTTTATTTATGTCATTTATCATTATTCACACCTCATTCCCCTACAGGAATAAAACAAAAGAGATTAAATAGAGCACAATAATATTCAATTGCCTTCAAATTTTATATAGATAATATAAGCTATCAAATTCGATTTATAGTAGATTATGGACATATTGTCAATTTATATGGAGAATAGTTGTTGAAATGCCTCTTCTCATATGAGAATAAGGCAAAAACTACCCTATGGAATGTACACAATCAACATAGACAAATTTAATTATCTGCACCAAAGGAAAATTAGCCCAACAGTTGTGGCTCTAAAATATTTTCTCTTTTTGATGTCAAATCTTATACTTAAGGATCTTGATCAAAAAATAGATAGTATTTCTCCCTCAAATAAGGTGATTAGGTTAGATCCACTTTCAAATTGATTTCATATTGGATACATATATCATTGGAGGTTGTGCACACTATGATGATGTTTCACTCTATCTCCTTTTCTCCTTACTATGAATCAAAACGTTGTCATTTTCTATTCTTCCTTAGGTATATCCTAACTACCAATCTCACACTTAAGATCATGTGATCTTCATTTAGATAACCAACAACTTTAGATGCCCCTTAATTATAGCTCTTATGTATGTATTTTCACCATGATTTTCTATAGGGTTAATTTTTTAAAAATAGTATGTTTTCTTAAAACCAATTTAATTTGCCCATGTGACAATCATAAACTTTTCTATCACATTTTTTTTCTTTCTTTGTTGGCATTTAGAAAATCTTTCAAACTAATGTCCCATTTACTCATCTATTTGTTGTTTTGTTTCATCCACATCTTCTTCCTCTAAATTAGATTTTCTCCCATGACCATTCTAGACTAACAACAACTACCCATATTTTGAACCATTTTTAGATAAAACTTGATCTATCATCAATACCTCTAATGGGAAAGTACCTATTTCTAGCAAGAGGATCTTACATGAAATTAAAGTTTTGATTTTGAGGCTACTTGTGTAAATAGTGAGTTATTTATAATACTAAAGCAAAGCATTATTTTCCATACTAAAGAATTCTTCTTTTTGTTTGCAATGGACAATATTTATTCTCCATAAAAAGTTACAAGTGTAATCAAATAAGAAATGTGAAAAATGAGAAATATCATAAGCATCTTATGTAAAATGTACAAACATGTGTATATGTAAAAATTTGATGTGTTATTCATGCAAACAAATAAAATAAATGAAAGAAAGCATCTAACTAACAAGAGATTAGCACATACCTTTGATTGAGGTTAAATGGAAGCACCCTCATTCCATTGATTTTCTCTTTAATGGGATAATGTGGATATGCTCTCCAAACACAACTAGTAAACTCACCAAATGATTTCAAAGCCTTTTATGGATGATGTAAAGCTCCAAGATGCAACTAGATGAGGAAAATAATGAAGCTAATGCAATGGATATGCACACACTATTGATCCCTAAGATTTGTTGTCCATTAGTGTCTAGCACTTAGTCATTTTATAGGCAATGTTGGTTGGCCATTGTACACACAAAAGTAGTGCACTTCTATGAATCCTTACAATCAAGAACACTCAAGAATGAGGTCTCAAAAATTGATCCATAGCTCTCTATGTATGGAGTTGCAAGATTGTGAAATTGCTCTCAGCTAGAGCTAATAAACTTAATGACCTTGCTAGTCAACCACACAATGAGAGATTCAAGTGAAGACAAGGGCAAGAATGCCAATATCTCCAAGAATCAAATGAAATGCAATGCAAGTAAGCTAAGAATGAAGATGCAAATATGTAAGCTATGCTATGAAAATGAAAGTACAATCTAAACTATGAAATGGAAATAGCAAGTGTTACAATCCTTCCTATTAAACTAGATGAGTGATTATAAAGCATGAAAGGAAGTCTAAACTATGAAAGCATGAAATATGAAGCTATTATGCAAGAATGAAAACTAAACTATGAAGCAATGAAGAAAGCCAAGATGTGATGCAACAATGATCTCCAAAAGCTTCAAAGTCTTCAAGAATTCCTCCAGCATAAAGTTAGCATAAAAGTGAATGTCCTAGAATGAGGAAGAGAGCTCTTCTTTTATAAGAAATGAGGAGAAATGGACCATGGAGATTAAGAGGCAAAAGTATTAATCAAGGGTGGAGCTTGAAAGAGGAGCAATCCATGTGCACAAATATCCTCCAATGAGAAAATAAGAGTTGACTTTTGTGTCCATATGAGACAAAAAGTGCTTTTTCCCTTTTTATAAAATAGGAATAATACTTTATTTGTGCAACTTGGGATAAGAGGAAAAGTGAGGGATTTTTATTTAATAAAAGGGGAGGAAATATTCCTTTTAATAAATAAAGACTTAGGATAAAATGGTTAACCCAAGGAATAATCGAAAATGATAAAATAGGACTTGATCAAGGAAATTGATATTAAGCTGAAAATGTTGATTTTTGAAAATATTGATTCAGGGATTTGATAAATTGCTGAACGGGGGCTCAAAGTCTAGGTGACCATTTTAGGGTGCATACATTTGCCCCTCTTTGACTAATGTGTGATCATTTCAGGAAACATGCAGTCAAAGAAAAATTGAAATGTGAGTTCATTTTGGGATCACAAAACAACTTAGACATGTGTTTACTTTGGGAACAGGCCTGGACAAAAATAAACAAAAGATTCTGGACATGAGTTCATTTTGGGCTCACATCCAAAATAAGAGATAAAAATCTCAAGCTGAGCGAAAGCTCATAAAAGATAGCTGAATCAAGAAAATCAAAGATTAAATCCAATAGGTACTGCCCCCTCGGAATCAAAATCGAAATCAGGTAGAGGAGAACAACAAATTGATAAAAGATGATCAAATCATAATGAAATCATAATCGAAGATAAAGGATAATAGGATAACCATTAGGCAGTGAAAACATGCCCCAGTTTGACTGAGAAAGATATAGGATAAAGATGAAGTCAAACCTCAAAGAGAGATGAAGCGAGTGAAAATGAATGAAAGACTAGAAGTTTGGAAGAGATGGGGTGAAGAAATGAAGATGCCCCAGCGAAGATCGAAGGATCAGGCCTCAAATGGTCAACCAACTACGCAGAAGAAGGGAAAAATTTGAAATGCGATTTTGACTATCAAGATTAACTCAAATTTTGATTTTGAGTTTGAAAATTGATCCAAGACGTCGAAATTAGCTAGGGGGCCAATTTTCACACAATTCTGAGGTGTTTTGAAAATTAGGTCAAAAAGTCAAAATGCTATATAAGGGGCAAAAAGTGTCATTTTTAAAATCATTTGACTTTTATTGATTTGAGAATTTTGAGAGCATAAAGAGAGAAAATGGCCCAGCAAGCAGCAGTTCCCATCCACAGACATCGATTTGAGCTTTCCCGGTTGCACAACCGGCCTCCACACTATGCTGCCCTAGTATTTTTTGGAAAAACTCACTTTGTTGAGTCATTTATGAGCATTTAATATATTAAAACACATTTTTAAATAATTTTTCAAATTTTAAATTTTTAGTTTAGGTGAAAAGTCGCGCGACACTTTACAAGTGTCGCGCCCTTTGAGGAGAAATGTTGTGCGACACTTCATGGGTCAAAATAGTGTCACACGAGTATTGTATCCAGTGTCACATGACACGAGACAAAATGTCACACGACACTATGTGAAGTGTCGCTTGAATAGAAATCATCGCACTAGTATAAGATAAAGTGTCGCATGACACTTAGTCAAAAAACAATGTCGCCTAGTATAAAAAGTTGACATGTTTTAATATTTTTGAGCAAAATAACATGGGTCCTAACAATGTTTGATTTTAAAATGCTTTGTACTGATTTCATACATCCTTCATGATATGTTTTGACATCTGGTGTGGTTTAAATGACTTGCAGGAGCACTTCCCTACGCTCCGTATCAGAGCACCTCAGGTGACTGGATTGTGATTTGTCTAAGATCTGGATGATCCAGGCAAGGCCGATTTGAGGGCTATGGGCTTTTGGTACTTACTACAGATGCCCCACATTCAAGCTAACCATGGGTTGTTGATTGCTCTTGCTGAGAGATGACATAGTGAGCACAACACCTTTCATCTACCTACTGGAGAGGCATCTATCAGCCTGGAGGACGTTTATCGGATCCTACAGGTTTCGTGCCATGGAAAGCCTGTAAGTATGATCATGTTTATAGATAGTCATAGTTGTAAAGTTTCTATATGATAGAAACTGACATGATTGTTTGTTGGCATAGGTATACTATGATCAAGATCCGACAGAGGGGAGATAGGTTATCCAGGGTATGTTCCAGGATATCACCATCCTAGACCGACATGTCAGCTAGGATCGATTGATGGATGACTTTGGTAGGGACTTCCCAATGCCTTGTATTGTTGCATCTTTTATTGGATAGGCCCTCATGACTGACAGGAGTCAGAAGGGGTTTCCATTGGGATGGGGTAGGTTGCTAGCAGATCTGGTGGCACGTCCACGATAGATGGCATGGGGTCTGGCCATATTAGCTGAGATGTACTATGAGTTGCACGAGATCATCTATCGAGATGGTAGGACTTAGGCTTGCGGGGCCATACTCGCTCAGATATGGGCGTGGGAGCACATTGTTGTGGTGCATCCATGAGTGCAAACTAGGGAGCGTAGGTATCCCCATATGTATAGGTATACAGGTTTCATCTCTCAAGCACATACCGAAGATGTCTCTTATTATCATAGGGTGCTGGATGAGCTCACCTCATTCATCTGGAGACCTTACAGGACATCTGAGCAGTGGGGGGATAGGTATGAGCTGGATTACATGCTTTGTAGTCATCCATTGGTAGGTCGGCATTCCGATATTGTGGAGAGATACATTATTACTCAGGTCTAGAGATAGTTCGGATGCCAGCAGAGGGTGTCTACGGAGACCACTACACATGCTTGGTTTCGAGATGAGGAGGGGCATGGTTGCTTGCCGATGCTAGATTACCAGCAGGTAGTACAGGACATAGCTGCTATATGTCAGGAGCCATTGGATTACCTATCGGACATGGCAGATGTGGGGGCAAACGTAGCTTATAGAACAAAGAGGCGTAGGGCTCCATTCCCCAGATTCACGATGCCAGATGTACAACCGACTGCTCAGGGGGATGATGGGGGAGATGATAGAGACAGAGGGGATGGAGGGGATGGAGGGAGAGGGAGAGGGAGGGTGATGGAGAGAGGTGAGGTATCTAGATTAGGTGGCCAAAAATGGTCACGGGGATGGAGATCAACGACTCTAGAGGATGAGGTGAGACTAGCTCACCGACAAGTAGAGGTGCAATAGGATCAGCCTGCAGGAGGAGAGGACCTAAGAGCTAGGATACAAGCTCTAGAGGTAGAGATGCAATAGCTTAGGATCACTATAGCTATTAGGGAGTAGTAGCTCACCTATCAGAGGGCTGAGATAGAGCGTCGAGAGAGGTAGCTACAGGTTGCCCTTGCAAAGAGGCAGAGAGAGGCAACACAAGCTGCATATTACCATGTTCTCTACATACAGGCAGTACCAGTGGATCAGAGAGCTCCTTCTTACTCAATAGTAGTGGGTAGATTGGATGTAGTACCAGATGCTGCACCACCTCCTCCACCACTAGGTCCTTGGGATGGTGGCAGCGAGTCCTAGGTTTAGGGCTTAGGTTTTTAGATGTTTAGACATATCATGAGACTTTGTGATCCAGATTTTGGGATCTCATATTGTATATTGTATGATGACATTGTTATATATATGAGATTTACTAGATGTTCGATATATCTTGTGTTTACATCTCACTTGTGATGGATGAATCAGTTTATGTATTGTCTTGTCATTTTGCTCAAAATGTATGTTATAAATGTTCATGTATATTCTCTCTCATAGATGTATGTTTGATTCTCATATGTATGATGTAGACTCATGTTTCTGAAAATGACACTTTTAAGGATATAGATATGGTGATAAGATTAACCCCTTATGATGACAGGAACAAGTCACAATGTGAGGATAAGGATCAAAAGACATGATCGAGAAAAGGGAAGATGAGCACAGTTGACTGACAAGTCCATGAATGTGAAAAAGGAGAGCTCTCTCCATATGCAAAGATGCAAAACTAAACTAACATGAACCTAGAAATGCAAGCTACTATGAAAAGTGGTTGACTTGCAAGGTCACAACACTTATAAACATCTAATTATCATCATCAAGTAGCGTCATAAGATCATACAATACACACTAGTATGACTATGGGTATATGAATATGATCTATATCAGATAGAATGTGGGAATCCCACCTAGGCACCAAAGACATGTAGGCCAAGATGACTAGTGCAATGAGATTACCTAAGTTTGATATAGCGAGATTATGCTTGCATCAGGGCACAAGAAGATCAATATGGCTATAAGCATGCACTCTCATAACAGTCAAGGATAATACTTGTAGATACTAGGTGTCAAGTGGATCAAGCATAAATGCTAATGACAATTAGGACCAACAAAATATACCCACAAGCATAAAAAGCAATAAAACATGTCCTCATACCCTTAGTCTTCTAGCTATGCATCATCGAAAACTATCATAGGGAGAGAACACTCATCAAAGAAATCATCATAGACAGCACACAAAGAAAACAAAGTCAATCAAGTCTCACTGAGTTGAGTGTTTAAGTGCATGTGTGTAGGTCATAGAGTTAAACTTTGAGTATCACATCTATTTAGTGAGAAATATCACATCATACTAGATTGTGGGTAAGATATCTAATAAGTGTTGAGAAATACTCGACACTAGGGTAGTGTTGAAAAACACTGTTTGGGGTGGTGTTGAAAAACACATGTTTGTGAAATGCCCCAAGAGACAAACGCACCTAAAGGACCTATGCTAATAGGTGTGCCCCCTAGACAAAAATAAAAACCAATTCTAGACCAAGTCAAATAAGGTCAAGGCATGATGGAGAATGGCTAAGTGTCGAGGATGCATGCTAAAAGATGAGGGTGCAAAGGCCTCAAGTAGCACCTGTTTCCAGGTTTTCACCACTTGGAGATTTTTTTAATTTTTCAATTTTTTTGTATTTTTGCTACCAAGGCGTCTATTTCCAAGTTTTCACCAAGGCACTTTTTCTATTTTTTTGAATTTTTTGCATTTTTTGATTTTTTTGTATTTTTTCAAGACTTTATATGCTTTTTAGAATTTTTTCAGCATCATATATGAATTTTTTTGGTTTTTTCTCAAGATCATAAAATATGTACAAAGGATGCCCCCAAACTGAATAGGCATCATGGATAGAACTTCTTGAGGTGCAAAACATTGATGGGATCAGGGAGTTGTTCTCCATCCTCATCAGATAACAAGTAAGCACCTATCCCAAAAGTAGTTGTGATGACATATGGCCCAAGCCAATTAGGTTCAAACTTACCCTTTTTCTCTCTATTTTGTTGGTTCTTAGGATTCTCTTGCAAAACAAGATCACCTACTTGAAACTCTCTAGGGTGAACCTTCTTGTTAAATGCCTTTGACATATGCTTCTGATACACCCTCATATGATCAAATGAGGCCTTGTGCTTCTCATCTAGAAGTTCTAAGTCTTGTAACCTCATGGCACGATAATCATCATCTATAATCAAACCTTTGAGAGAGACTCGAAGTGAAGGTATCTCAACTTCTAAAGGTAATACTGCTTCAGCACCATAAGTGAGGGCAAAAGGAGTAGCCCCTGTGGGAGTACGTATACTCATTCTATAAGCCCATAAGGTTGGATTGATCTATAAGTGTCAGTCTCGACCATTCTTGTGAACTGTTATGTGGAGAATCTCGAGAATGGTCTTATTAGAGGCCTCTGCTTGTCCATTTTCTTGTGGGAAGTAAATGGAGGACCAATGTTGTTTTATCTTGAATTTCTTGCAGAGGTGTGTAAGATCCTTATTTTTGAACTAACCTCCATTGTTAGTGATTATCTCAAAAGGTATCCCAAACTAAAAAATGATGTGATTCAATATGAACAAAGAGATTGTCTTTCCTAAAGCAACAGATAGTGGAATGACTTCTACCCATTTGGTAAAGTAGTCAGTAGCAGTAATAATGAATTTATGTCCACTTGATGAGTTGGGATGAATCTGCCCAACAAGGTCAAAGGCCCATTGCTGAAATGGCCAATGAGAAATAGAAGGAATAAGCTCCCTACTTGGAGCATGAATCAAGTTTCCATGTTTCTAACACTTTTCACATGATTTGACAAAAGCTATAGCATCCATCTGCATTGTGGGCCAATAATACCCCGCCCTAAGCAACCTTCGGGCCATGGCAAGGCTGTTAGAATGTCCTACACAAATGCCCTCATGAATGTCAACTAACGCTTGGTCAGACTCATCCTTTTCCAAGCACCTAAGAAGTGTCCCATCTAAACCCCTCCTATACAAATCACCAAAGATAAGGGTACAGTGAGAGGCATTACGAATAAGGTTTCTTCTTTTAGAACGGTTAAATATATCAGGGATGATGCCATCACGGAGGTATGAGTAAATAGCACCATAGCGGGATGAGTCATGGCTAACCAAGGTACAAATGATATGGTTGTCTGGGGAGTCAAAAATGGGGTGACGTAGCTCTTCCACCAAGAATTCAAATCTTGATTCATGTTGTTCCAATTGAAGGAGTGAAGCTAGTGTAGCTATAGGATCTGCTGCCTTGTTTTTTGCTCTAGGGATCTGTTGAAATGTCACAAATGTGAAGTAACGTCACAATGAATCAACCATCTTTTTGTAAGGTATCAGCTTATCATCCTTAGTTTGGTACTCTTCATTTAATTGGTTGATAATTAATTGCAAATCCCCAAAGACATGTAACTCTATTATATTCCACTCTATAGCCATCTTCAGTCCATTGGTTAGAGCCTCATATTCTGCAATATTATTTGTGCATGGAAACAAAAGTTTGTAAGACTTAGGTATGTTGTACCCATGAGGAGAAATAAACAATACTCCAGCTCCTGATCCATTTTGCATATTTGAACCATCAAAGAACATTTTCCAAGTACGCGTGGTCATGTACATGATATGCTCATCTAGGAATTCCACTTGAATAGGCATGCTATCCTTGACTAGGAAATCAGCAAGTTGATCTACAATAGCTTGCCCTTTTATAGCCTTACGCTCAATGTACTCTATATCAAATTTTGACAAAACCATCATCCACTTAGCAAGTCTACCCGTGAGAGCAGCCTTACTAAGAAAATACTTAAGAAGATGAATTTTTGCAACAAGATGTATAGTATGGGCAAGCATGTAGTGTCACAACTTTTGGGAAGCAAATACTACCACAAGACAAGACTTTTCAATACTATTATAATTGATCTCATAAGATAATAGAGTATGACTAATGTAGTAGATGGCTCGTTCCTTCCCAATATAATCAAGTTGAGCCAATAATGCCCCCAAGGAAGAATCTGTCACTGAGATGTACAAAATTAATGGTTTTCCTAGGATAGGAGGCATTAAAATTGGAGGATTAGCCAAGTATTGCTTTATTTGATCTAGGCTCTTTTGGCAATCCTCATTCCAAGCACATGTGGCTCCCTTATGCAATGTCTTGTTGAATGGTTGTGCTCTATCTGCAAGCTGTGAAATAAACCTCTGTATGGATTGGAGTCATCCTTGGAGACTTCTCATCTGACTAATGTTCTTAGGAGGTGGCATATCTAATATAGCTTCAACCTTTTCAGGATCCACCTCTATTCCTTTGGCTGAAATTATCAATCCTAGAAGTTTACCTGAGGTAACCCCGAATGCACACTTTTTCGGATTCAATCTTAACTGAAACTACTCCATTCGATCTAGAATTACTTCCAAATCTTTTAGGTGTGTATCCCTTTGCTTAGACTTGGCCAAGGTATCATCCACATAATCCTCCATGTTTTTATGCATCATATCATGAAATATTGTGGTCATAGCTCTTTGGTATGTGGCTCCTACATTTTTTAATCCAAATGGCATGACGTTCCAACAATAGGTTCCCGATGCACATGTGAAGGCTATCTTTTCTTGATCCTCAGGAGCTATTTTTATTTGGTTATAAATGGAAAAACCATCCATTAAAGAATATATCTCATAGCTCGCAATCATATCCACTATCATGTCTGTGTTAGGGAGTGGAAAGTCATCCTTTGGGCAAGCTTTGTTAAGATCTCTGAAGTCTGTGCATACACGAATGGACCCATCATGTTTTGAAACTGGAACAATATTTGAGATCCACTAGGCATAGTCCATAGCTCTAATAAATCCTTCTCCTAAGAGCTTTTCTAATTCAGCCTTAACAAGGAGAGCTATGTGAGGATGCATTTTCCTCAACTTCTATTTTATTGGTTTAATTCCTAGAGCTATAGATAAGTGATGCATAATGAGGTTAGTGTCAAGCCCTGACATGTCTGAATATGTCCAAGCAAAATTGATTTTCTTCTTTTGTAAGAACTTTGTGTATGCCTCTTTTTCTTGCACTAACAGAGACTGAGCTAGATGTATCACTTGTGGAACCTCTTCCATATTCAAATTTACTAGTTGTGTAGGTTCAATAAGAACTGATGACTTGTCTTGGAAATAACTCAATAGGTTATTAAGTACCCCATCCTTAGGTGCCTCAAAGAGGTTTTCACCTTCGGATACGTCTTTTATTTTTACTATTTAGGGTTCTGACACCACCACAAAGTGGTTTTCACCATCAGAACCATTTCTCTTTTTTTTTGTTTCTTTTATTTTTTGACTGAGGTACTTAATATCTGGCTCCATCATACTCGTTGTAGGTTCACTAGTGGAAGAGACTATGGATTCAAGAGCGTTCAAGTAGCAGGCTATCTCGTAGTCATTCTGAAAGGTTGGGAGTTGGGAGTTGAGGTTCTTGATAGCCTTGAGACCAGTCAATGAGGTCAAAGTGAACAAGGGGTAGATTAATGGTGGGTTCAGTGTTATTGATATGAAAGGTGTTATCTCTGGTGATCGCACAGTTAGGATCTGTCAAGTCTCCTTCTAAGATACCCGAATTAGGACTCATCCTACCAAATGAAGCATCATCCACTAAGGCAATTCGAGGAGTCCAATCCTCTAGTCCTACAGTAGGTTCGTTGGTCACATTAGGTTGAGTACTATAGGTATGGACAACATCCATGTCCAAATGAACTATTTCATTTGAAAGAGAGTCCCACTTGAACTCATGCGAATTTGTTTCTGAATCTCTGCTGGGATGTTTACACCAAGAAGGCTTGGGATGCCTTGATGTAGAAGCATCAAGATTGTGAAGGGTATCACCTTCTTTGGTTTCTGTATTTTAAGCTATTGAATCATCTAAACCTCCCCAAAGGAGATTGGTGGAAGGCACCCAATCATCAATCATGTCTTGCTGGTTTTGAAGATTGGGTGTATAATCTAAGTCACTATCACTATCCATCGCAGCTAGGATAGGGACACTTGTCTTCTTTTCCTGATGAAAGCCTAGGCCGACTGTTGAATTAGTCCTATGACCAAAAAGAGCATAGTTGAGTGGTTCAGCCTTGGCATCTAGCCTATGACTAAGAGGGCCATGACCTGGGTAGCCCATGTTTTTAACCAAAGTATACCCTCTCCCATAGGTTTTAGGATATGGTGCAAAATTCTTGTTGTGTTGATACTTTTCTTCTCTATAGATCCAATCTCTAATGGCTACCTCCTCTTTCTCCTCATGAATAGGTACTAAGGACTCTACAAACTTTCCAAACAAGGTCATAGCTGAGGATGAAGGTTTCCTCTCAGGTGAAGGTTTTCCATAAGACCTAGGCGAGTTTGGCATGTTTGTGAAGGAATCCATTTGGTAGTCTCCCATGCCAAGATCTATGGACTTAAACTTATTCTTACACTGCTCAAGAGCTACATCAAAATTATCAGCCTCTATATTCAGAGGGACATGAGAGCCAGCTGAAATTGCATTAACAAATAATGTGCTATCCCCTGGTATGCATACTTCAACTCCATTGTAAGGGAACTTAACACATTGGTGGTAGGTAGATGGCACTACTTGCATGTCATGAATCCATGGCCTACCCAACAAGATATTATATGCCAAAGGTCTGGTATCAACAATCTGAAACAAAATGTCCTTTTCCACAGGACCGATCCTAATAGGAAGAACAACCAATCCCTTGGAGCTTCACTCTGCTTCATCATAGGCTTTAATTGTGATCTTCTTCGTAGTGTCAACTATCTGCTCAGAATATCCCAAAGCTTTCAATAGACTCAAAGAGAAAATATTAAGCTCAGCACCCCCATCTATTAACATGCACCTAACATAGGTTTTATGGATCATGACCTCGATATGAAGGGCCAAATTATGCCGATGACTTAATGCTTTATCATCCTCTTCTAAAAATGTGAGGTAATGAGGGCTAGCAAGGTGATTGACCATGTTTTGGAATTGATCATTATCTATGTCATTAGGAACATTAGCAGCTCGCAAGGCATCCTCAAGGACACGCCTGTGTCTAGGAGACAATTCTAAGAGCTCAAAAATGGAAATCTGCACTGGTGTTCACTGTAACTAATCAACAAGGTTGTAACTCATATCAAGACCAATTGAAAACTTGGAAGGAACACTTTTGGACATTGGTTGCTTGGATTTGTTAGAATTAGGACCTCTAATGACAATAGGACCTTGGGACTGACTCCTAGTAATAGCATTGAGAGGTTGAGATGACCTTCCAGATTGAGGACCTCTAAGCACAACAATGGGTCCTTTGTCAAATATGGGAGGTGAGTTTACATCATAACCATAGTGATCTTTCCCCCTAATCATGTTGGCATCATTGTCCACAACTTCAAGCATATTGATGACATTTTTTGCAGTCATATAGGTATAATTGATCACGGCCTTGCCATTCTTATTTTTAGAAGTCTCCCCCTTCTCATACTTAGGTAAGGGCTCCTTAAAGGCCTTGTGATCTGCATTTGTGGTCAACCCATCAACCTATAATTTCCCAGTCTCAATAAGGTCTTGAACAAGATACTTAAGTTTAAAACAATTTGCAATGTCATGTCCAATTCCATTATGGTATACACAGTAAGCTTTCTCATTCCACCAATAAGGTTTAGGATCCGGTATGTGAAACTTTGTAGGATCCTGAGGTTGTGCCAAATTATGAGCAATCAAGGTCTTAAAAATATCTGCATAAGAATCTCCAAGCTTAGTGAATTGCCTCTTTCCTAACTTAGGTTTATCTTGATACTTGGGCTTGTGCTCTTGTTGATCTAAGGATGTCTACAACTTCATAGCTTGAACTGCATTAGATAGATTAAGAACTCCTTGTTCCTTAGGTTGTGGAGAGTCAACAACTCCATCATTGACTACTTGCTTATTTTTGTTCCAATATGAGTTCTTTTTATCCTTATTGTTGTTGTTATTGTTTGGCCCATTGTTGTTGTTACTTTGTTTGGCCAAAATACCTTGTTCTTTTAGAACATCCTCGATGCGACATGCAGTTTCTACCATAGTGTCGAAAGAATTAAAGACCATTTTTCTAACTTCATATCTTAATTCTGGCACTAGATTGCTCACAATTATATCAATCCTTTCTTCCTCAGGGATGGTTCTAGAATATTTGGAGCATAAGTGTCTCCACCTTTGTAAAAATGTCACAAAGGGTTCTCCCTGATTTTGTTTTAGCTTGCACAAATCAAGCATAATGACTGACCTTGATAAATTATATGCAAAGTGCTGCACAAACCTTTGGACAAGTTCTTTGAATGTTTTAACAGGAGGGTTAAGGTTGGTAAACCACTCCATAGCTTGGCCTTTAAGGCTCCTCGAGAATTATCTCATAAGGTAGGAGTCCTCATGATGAAATTCAAAGCTCATGATATAGAACTATTGTACATGGTCATGGGGATCACCACTACCATCATATTTGTCATATGTGGGGATTTCAACCTTTCTAGGAAAATCTACCATAACCACACTCTTTTCAATGGGATTGGGACATATGGAGTCCAAGTTGAAGGTATTCTTTGGAGCCATCATTTTCTCCATAGTCTTTTGCATATGCTTAATCACCTCATCAGTTGAAGGGTTTTGCTTCTTAATTTTTTTGTCCACATCAAAGTTGTATGGGACCCTTGCACCCTTGTTGATCAAGCTTTCCAAGAATTGATCCTTATTTTGCTCAACATATTTTTCCACATATTGTTGAAATAGTGGTTCTTGTTGTATTCTCATAAAATCATGAGTATCAAAGTTGGCACTACTTCCTCCATGTTGAGAGCCGTGATGTGCTCATTGGGAGGGATCTCTTGATAGTCTAGGAGGTGTGTGTCTCCTATAATGTGCATGTCGAGAGGTCCTTCCTCTAGGACTAGGTGATCTTGAAGGGGTCCTTGACCTCCTTTGACTTCTTGGAGTTGCTGAGGGAGTTGATGGTGGAGAGTTGGTTCCACTATTGGTACCCCCATTGTTAAATTGATTGTTGAGTTGTTGGGCCAATATCCTATCTTGTTCCTCTTGGAATGTTTTTCTCTCTATGTCCAACAAGGCTTGTTGTTCCTCTTCTAAAAGCCTAAGTTTTTCTTCTTTTGCGGCTCGTTCATTTTTTATAGCCTATTTTTCCCACTCAATTATTTTTAGCCTTTCACTTATCTATCTTGAAGTTGTGTTTAGTGGGGAACTTGGTCTTGAATGTTTGTACCAATCATTGGCATGCGTTGCGTTGACATGAGCTTCACTAGATGCATTGTTTTGGTCCTCATGTTGTGACCATACATCTTGATGATCTTGTGCATAATGTCTTTCAGCTCATTGATGAGCATCTAGATATCTTGAATTAATAGGAGGTGAGTCAGGTTGATTACCATCTTCGAATGACATGTTTCTCTTATGTCTCAGAAAAATGTCACCAAGTGATTGATCTATTATCTCTCTTTGTTGTTTGGTCAAGGTATAACTCATATCCATATTTGATGAAAAATGTGCTACAAAGGTACTTAGTTTGCTAGGATTACTCTTTGGGTCAAAACAAACCTCAGACTCACTCTTAGGAGATTGATCAAAAATGGGCTCTTTCCCCTTTCGCTGTTGACGAGTCTTAACTAAGGGTAACTGATTAAAGGCAAATGGGGGTCATTTCCCTTGATTGACTTGGTACCTTGTTGTAACTGACATGAAAGAAAAAGATTCTTGATGATAAGGTGACCTCTTAAAGTGTCAACACCAAACTAGGATAATCAAAGTTCTCTAATGTCCAAAAAAAAGAGATGGTAGGATAGAAATTGCAAAAGGCATTACCAACACTGTCAAAGAGGTGCTTAAATCAAAGGATCAATATCCTTGCACATTTGAACCAAGAGGATGGACTTAGCCAATTGTATAATTAAAATTGAATTTGAATGGAAATGATTTGGACAAAAAGAGTACTAAAATTCTCCAAGAATGTTACTAACAACTCTAGAGATATACTTTCTCAACAGGAATAATCTTCTAACTTGACAATTCTTCCCAAGGTGACTTCGTAAATCAAAGGGCACTACCCCTAGAGGGCTAAAAATAGAAATTCAGAGTAAAGACAGGCTTCTAGCGGTAAGATAAGTTACCTACTTAAAGACCTAGCCAACTAAAAGCAACTGCGAAACAACTGAAACCAGGTATACATCAAAAAATTCTCAGGTGATACTTTCTAGGAAAACAGTGCGCCACTTTGTGCCACACCAAGAGACACTTTCTAGGCTAGTAGTACGCCACTTTTTGGGTAAGCAGGGTGATAGTCGTGCAGGGATGAACTATCGCGCGACAATTCTTAGAACAGGGTGTGATAGTTTTTCAGTATTCCGCGACTCTTTCACCAGTGAAGTGCAAATTCTCAGTTTTTGGGACTATTTGTTCAAAATTCTTAGTTTGAGGGTCAATTTTTTGATTCCACTCATAATGAAAATAGTAAGTTGATAGGTTTACAAATAGTATCGAATCAAACGTGTCTTCAAACACTTGAAACAAGGGAAAAAGCAACCTTGCCAAGACAAACTATTGTGATATCAAAAATAGAAAAACACCCTATGAATACTACCAATTGTTTGAATGTTCAAGAATGTTAACACTGATATTACACAATCGAAGACACTTCAAGCAATATCTATCCTAGAAAATCAAGGCTCATTACTTATCAACTTGGCCCACAACTTGATGTCCCCTCGCCTCACACAAAGTGGTTACCCACAATAGATGTTGGCTTTGTCATGGAAGTGTCAATGACACAACCAAAGGAACACATATGGTGAGTATCTTGAGGTGATCCGGGTTATTCCACTTGGATCAATCCTTGCACCAAGAAGCTAAGCGGCTAAAATAAGGTGGCCTCTATCTAATGGTTCTTAATTAGGGCTTCCGTTCATAGTACCCCTCTTGCTCCCCAAAGGAACTCCTTACCTTGCGGCAAGTAACGGACCTCATGGCCTCAAGAGTACCTTAAGCATTCTTGCTCAATATTTTTCTCATGGTCACAATCCCTCAAGTACTCACATCAAGCGAAGACAAGCACTACATCTACCAAAGTTTTGTGTCCTCGATAGCCTTGAGTTTATAGTGGGTCGGAATAGCTGGCAATAAGCTTGTCCCCACTTGGGTCATTCCTCTTGATTGCTCAAGAGCAGGCCCACTAAAGGATTCTAACAATCTAAATAAAAAATTGGATCAACTTACAAGATTCAAGGATTTTGTTCCACCACAAGGGTGAAGAGCATACTCCCTTATCCCAAATTTTTCACCCAAACACACCAAGCAAAGTTCAATTACCCTCTTGTTTCCAAAATCCTAAGATGGGTCAAGATTTTCTGGTTCACCGCAAGGGTGAAGAGCATACTTCTCCTACCACCTCAAAATTCTTTCCACAAGATATTATGTTCCTATGAAATGAAACAACTAGTAATTGCCACACTTGAAATGAAATAAACAACAAGCACTTGATTCAATTTTTATGCTATAGGCAGCCCTACAAAAACCGTTAGTAGCCCTTGTGCATTTGAAGCTTTGACATGCGTTCTTTTGGAAAAATATTTCAAGAAAATGTACCTACAACCACAACTTGTTAGGCCCCCAAGGTTAGCAAAATCCAAAATCTAAATGAAATCTGCAACTAAAATTTGCTTCACCATAGTGAACTAAACCAACAAACTAATTAAATCTAAACTTAGCCAAAAAGATCTAAAAATAGCTCACTATCGGTATAGGCGACACTGTAATTAGCAAGATTGTCGTGCGACACTTCTCGACATAATGGTGCGATATTTTAGCCTGATGCGACAGTGCACCTTATTTGCAAGTGACAGTTTATGCCAAATAGTGTGACACTTTCTGTCAAACGGTGCGACACTTTTAACTGGTAAAGTGTCATGCTGCTATACAAGAGCCTGTCACATGACACTAGTGAAAGATGTCGTACGACACTCTGAGATAGAAAATCAAAGATAAAAAATAAAGCCAAAAATTGACCAAAAAATTAATGAAAATACAAAAGATAAAGGACAAAATGCTAATGTTCTACCCCATGGTAGGTGCAAAAAATGTACACACAAAAGTAGTGCACTTCTATGAATCCTTACAATCAAGAACACTCAAGAATGAGGTCTCAAAAATTGATCCATAGCTCTCTATGTATAGAGTTGCAAGATTGTGAAATTGCTCTCAACTAGAGCTAATAAACTTAATGACCTTGCTAGTCAACCACATAATGAGAGATTCAAGTGAAGACAAGGGCAAGAATGCCAATATCTCCAAGAATCAAATGCAATGCAATGCAAGTAAGCTATGAATGAAGATGCAAATATGTAAGCTATGCTATGAAAATGAAAGTACAATCTAAACTATGAAATAAATAGCAAGTGTTACAATCCTTCCTATTAAACTAGATGAGTGATTCTAAAGCATGAAAGGAAATCTAAACTATGAAAGCATGAAATATGAAGCTATTATGCAAGAATGAAAACTAAACTATGAAGCAATGAAGAAAGCCAAGATGTGATGCAACAATGATCTCCAAAAGCTTCAAAGTCTTCAAGAATTCCTCCAGCATAAAGTTAGCATAAAAGTGAATGTCCTAGAATGAGGAAGAGAGCTCTTCTTTTATAGGAAATGAGGAGAAATGGACCATGGAGATTAAGAGGCAAAAGTCTTAATCAAGGGTGGAGCTTGAAAGAGGAGCAATCCATGTGCACAAATATCCTCCAATAAGAAAATAAGAGTTGACTTTTGTGTTCATATGAGACAAAAAGTGTTTTTCCCCTTTTTATAAAATAGGAATAATACTTTATTTGTGCAACTTAGGATAAGAGGAAAAGTGGGGGCTTTTTATTTAATAAAAGGGGAGGAAATATTCCTTTTAATAAATAAAGACTTAAGATAAAATGGTTAACCCAAGGAATAATAAAAAATGATAAAATAGGACTTGATCAAGGAAATTGATATTAAGCTAAAAATGTTGATTTTTGAAAATATTGATTCAGGAATTTGATAAATTATTGAACGGGGCCCCAAAGTCTAGGCGACCATTTTAGGGTGCATACATTTGCCCCTCTTTGACTAATGTGTGATCATTTCGGGAACACATGCAGTCAAAGAAGAATTGAAATGTGAGTTCATTTTGGGATCACAAAATAACTCAGACGTGTGTTCATTTTGGGAACACGCCCGGACAAAAATAAACAAAAGATTCTGGACATGAGTTCATTTTGGGATCACATCCAAAATAAGAGATAAAAATTTCAAGCTGAGTGAAAGCTCATAAAAAGATAGCTGAATCAAGAAAATCAAGGATTAAATCCAATAGGTATTGTCCCCTCAGAATTGAAATCGAAATCAGGTAGAGGAGAACAACAAATTGATAAAAGATGATCAAATCATAATGAAATCATAATCGAAGATAAAGGATAACAGGATAATCATTAGGTAGTGAAAACATGCCATAGTTTGACTGAGAAAGATATAGGATAAAGATGAAGTCAAACCTCAGAGAGAGATGAAGCGAGTGAAAATGAATGAAAAACTAGAAGTTTGGAAGAGATGGGGTGAAGAAATGAAGATGCCCCAGTGAAGATCGAAGGATCAGGCCTCAAATGGTCAACCAACTATGCAGAAGAAGGGAAAAATTTGAAATGCGATTTTGACTATCAAGATTAAATAGGATTTTGATTTCGAGTCCGAAAATTGATCCAGGACGTTGAAATTAGCTAGGGGGTAATTTTTGCACAATTCCGAGGTGTTTTGAAAATTAGGTCAAAAAGTCAAAATGCTATATAAGGGGCAAAAAGTGTCATTTTCAAAATCATTTGACTTTTATTAATTTGAGAATTTTGAAAGCGTAGAGAGAGAAAATAGCCTAGCAAGCAGCAGTTCCCGTCCACAAACACCGATTTGAGCATGCCCGGTTGCACAATTGGCCTCCACACTATGCTGCCTCGATATGTTTTCAAAAAAACTCACTTTGTTGAGTCATTTATGAGAATTTAATATATTAAAACACATTTTTAAATAATTTTTTAAATTTTAAATTTTTAGTTTAGGTGAAAAGTTGCGTGACACTTTACAAGTGTCGCGCCCTTTGAGGAGAAATGTCGCGCGACACTTCATGGGTCAAAATAGTGTGGCATGAGTATTGAATCTAGTGTCGCACGACACGAGATGAAATGTCACGCGACACTATGTGAAGTGTCACCAGAATAGAAACCATCGCACTGCTATATGACAAAGTGTCACATGACACTTAGTCAAAAAATAGTGTCGCCTAGTATAAAAAGTTGACATGTTTTAATATTTTTGAGCAAAATAACATGGGTCCTGACAATGTTTGATTTTAAAATGCTTTGTACTAATTTCATACATCCTTCATGATATGTTTTGACATCTGGTGTGGTTTAAATGACTTGCAGGAGCACTTCCCTGTGCTCCGTATTAGAGCACCTCAAGTGATTGGATTGCGATTTGTCCGAGATTTGGATGATCTGGGCAAGGCCGATTTGAGGGCTATGGGCTTTTGGTACTTATTGCAGATGCCCCACATTCAAGCTGACCATGGGTTGTTGACTGCTCTTGCCAAAAGATGACATAGTGAGCACAACACCTTTCATCTGCCTACTGGAGAGGCATCTATCAGCCTGAAGGATGTCTATCAGATCCTATGGGTTCCGTGCCATGGAGAGCCTGTAAGTATGATCATGTTTATAGATAGTCATAGTTGTAAAGTTTCCATATGATAGAAACTGACATGATTGTTTTTTGGCACAGGTATACTATGATCAGGATCTGACAGAGGGGAGACAGGTTATCCAGGGTATGTTCCAGGATATCACCATCCTAGATCGACACTTCAGCTCGGATCGATTGATGGATGACTTTGGTAGGAACTTCCCAGTGCCTTGTATTGTTGCATCTTTTATTGGACATGCCCTCATGACTGACAAGAATCAGAAGGGGTTTCCACTGGGATGGGGTAGGTTGCTAGGAGTTTGATTTGTTTTCTATATAAGATGAGATCTTAAACCCTAAAATGTAGTATGCATGTGTATGAATGGAATGAAGGGGATCTCATATATAGAACAAAGAAGTATTTTGATATAGGCAGAGATCATTCAGAGTGACTGAGAAAAGTAGTGAAGGGCAGAATAGAGATATATTTGATTGAGGAGATCAAACAAGTATTGGAAGGAGAAGATTTGTTATCAACATCATAGTGCAAACTGAAGGATCGGGTACTGAGACATTTTAATAGGTGAATCAGGGTAAATCTCTTAATATAGTGGTCCTCACAGGCCTATGTAAATCTCTTAACCGAGTGCTTATTTTGTTGTAAGTTTTAAATCCTTTAACGAAGGTAGATTGTATAAGTTTGTAAGCTCTTAACAGGGAAGACCCCTCACAGGGTAGATCATCAGTTTATGATCAAATTTTTTAGCCCTAACATGCAAACTTTAATACTGTAGTAGTGAAGATTTTTGGGTGTCATCCCCACCCCAGTTTTACCTTTCAAGGGTTCCTGGGTAACCAAAATATTTGTGTTATGTATTTCATTTCATGGATGAAGATTAGATTGTTAGATCTATTTTAGTATTGAATTTGATGTTTATGTTAAGTAAGTTGAATTTATGTCAAAGTGGAATTAATAGTAGATATATGATTCACCCACCTCTCAATATCTTACTTTCCCATATTAGATTTCCAAAAATTGGTATCAAAGCTTATAGGTGCATTGTCCATAGTTTATGTATTCTCAATCCTTGGATAATCATGTACCTGAATTAAAATAGGACTGGTTCTCAGTAGAAATTGATCTCAGGCTACTTCGACAAGTATTTGACTCTTAATTTCTTCCTCATTTAATATGTTAGCTTTGATTGGGGTATCCTTAGTGATATTCATGAAGAAGAAAAACAAGCAAGAAGAGTTAAGAAGAGAGCATCAACAAAAACAAATTTTGCATAAAATTAAAGGTATATTTATTGAGGCTTTTGAAATGGATGATGTGAATGACACTGCACCTATCTTGGAACAACTCATTCAAATTGTTAAGAAGGTGAATAGTGATGACAGTGAGGCAAATGAAAAACTCATGCAGTGGTCTGAGTGAAAGTTCAAGACCAAGGTACTTGAAAAGGTCTCCACTGAAATAACAATAAAACAGGTAGAACTTTTTGCCTTAGTGACTAATTTAGAAGAAGTTGTGCAAAATGTTCATTCTGTGTACAAGAAATTATGTTATTTTCGCATCAAAAAATGGAAGCACTACCATTTAGGACTAGTTTAACCCTCCGAGTAAGTGGTTTGGGGTCATGTTGAATGCCTTGAATGGGTCTTTGACTTGGATCTGGCTTTTTCCCCTATTCTGTCCCATTTTCCACTTCTTCCTACCTAATCCTAGCAACCTGCTTTGAGAATTTGAGGTTCTTGACCTTAGAGTCAAGGTTGACCTTCTGGGTCATGGTCAACTTTGACCTTGACCTAGGGTCCAAATTTCAAAATCCAAAGGTTTCCAGATGTCGGGTTTTGGAAAGATTTATTTTCCCACTTTCGGGTCGGCTGTTTCGGGCTTCAAAATGGTAAAATCTTAAATGATATGTAATTTAGGTCCACTTCCAAGGGTATAGGCTTAATGAAAATTTAATTCTCTCATGTTGGCCTCTCTAGAAGTTTGTGTCCTAGACTAGTATAAAAGGAAGCTTTCTCCTCTCATTTCAATCCATCTTTACATCCCATCTCTTAATCACTCAAGCAAGGGAAATCAAGAAAACAATAAGCAAGAAAGAAGGAGAAGGAAAGAATTCAAGCATTCAAGATCCAATTCATCAAGGAGATCCATTGGCATCCATTGAAGGATTCAATCTCTATGGAGCCCTCTTGTTGAAGATTTATCCATCCATATCAATTCAAGCTTCTTCATATTCCAAGATCCATTCAAGATTGGTGTTGAAGATCTAAAGACAATTGATTTGAGATATCCTACATACAATTCTACATTCATTTGGAGCATCCATAGTTGTGGATTCAAGGATTTGAATCCTCCATAAGGGTTTCAACATAAGCAAGGTGAATTGTTCCATTTACTTTGTTTATTACTGCAATTTCAATTCAATTTCAAGGTTAATTCCTAAATTGGGGTTTGACCAAGGCAAACCCCTCCCCCTCAACAAATAAAACCATTTTTCTTGTAGGTGTAAGTGTGGAACAATGAATTACATAGAAGATCTAGACACCCTTTTTGGCAAACTTTCAGGATCCATGAACATAATTTCCGTTGGAGCAATGCAGGTCAAGGTTGACATTTTGGGGTCAAGGTCGACCTTTCTCAGAAAAGGAAAATATTTATTGGTTTTCTCTGTCTCTATTTTCCTATCTCAGATTTAATTGCAGAGTTTCCAGAAACTCAGTACAGACACCAGAAAACAACATTTTCCAGATCTCTCATACTTTGAGGTTAGTATTTTTATTCAATTCAATTAATACTTTAATACTCTTTTCCATAATAGAATATAAGGTTTTCTTCTTTCTTTATATTCTTCATCGGTTGATTCATTTATACATTGGACATTTTCTTATGGTTAATCTATTTGGATCTTTCCTTTGGAAATTTAGGGTTAAGAGGAAGATCTTACCTTTCCTAATCCTATCTATTCACATATATCACATATACATAACACCACATTTTTATATCTTACATTTTGGTGAACCCGCAATAGACAACTCTTTCTTTTATGGTGTTAGATCTTGCATGTATTAGCCTTCTTTTATGTGTTTGAATTTACATTTTAAAAAAATAATCATATAAAGTAAAAATACAAAAAACATTTATTTGTTCATGCTTTTTGTTTTCCTAGTGTATTTCATTTGTATTGCATTGGTATATGAGCTTTACTACCTCTAGTCCTACTTATAATATTCTAGTTAGAAGAAGTTGTAGACTTATGGGTTTCTTTGATCCTAAGTCTTCCTCTCCTCTCCTTAGGATCTCAGATGACAATTTAATTACTCATGATGCCAATCCTACTATGGAGCATAACTCTTCTCACTCATCTCATGATGAGGATGATGCTTTAAGAGTTCCTCCTAAACAAATCCAAAAACTTTCAACTAAACTTGATAAAATGGGAAATTGGCTTATTCAATAAAACCATAATCAAGATTCTATTCAAGCTATAGAGGCTCTTAAGAAAGTCCTTCATGATAATGATCAAGGTGTTAATCTATTGCATGGTATTACTCATCTTGTGCATTTAAATGTTAAACCTTTAGCTCAAGAAGCTCAAGATTTAGGATTTCCTCCTCCTGTCACTAGTATGGAACCTTGTTCTGTTCCTTTACCTAGCATTCCTACTTATACTCCTCCTTTAGTGACTACACCGACTCCCTCTCTTCCTATGAGTGTTCCTCTGGTGTCTCTACCTACTTCATAACCTTCTTATCATAAAGTTCCTTTTACCTATTCCAACCCTCTTCCAACTATGGTTCCAAGTGTTCCACCAGTTGTGTCTTCCATTCCTGCTACTTCCTACACTTTCCCTAGTGTTTCTAATGTTTGTATGCCTCCTATTTCATCTAATGATTCCATAATCATTAGTTTGCCTCAAACTGTGTCCTCTTTACAACAACAACTTGTGTCTTTAACTCAAGCCAATATGCCTCATCTTGAGAATTACAATGGTAAGGGAGACCCTGTTACTCATGTTAAAATATTTCAAATCCTTTGTAGTGACTATGATCATGACCATAGGATTTTAGCCAAGTTTTTTGCTAGAACTTTTCATGATAAGGCCTTGCAATGGTATTATTCCTTGCCTCCTTATTCTATTGACTCTTTTCCAAAAATTTCTAATGCCTTTATTCAACAGTTTCAAAATAACATTGGTCTGCAAGTGTCCTTAACTGATTTGATGCATTGTAAACAAAATACTAAAGAAAAATTGTTTAAATTTATTGGTAGATTTAAGCATTTGTATGCTCAAATTTCTTATCATGTTCTTGATATTGATATTCAGCATATGTTTATTTCTAATTTACAAAATGATATTAGAGATAAGATTATGCTTATTAAATTTACCTCTTTTCAACAACTTTGTGCAATGCTTCATCATTATCAATTACAAGTGACTCAATATGAGAGAAACACTCTAATGGCTCTTGTTCCAGTTGGTAAGAGTGATGTTGCTCCTAATCCCAACAAGTTTCAAAAACCTAACAACTATGCCAAGATAAATAAACAAGCAAATGCAGTTGCTGATCAAGTTGTTGTTGCATCCAACAATGCTACTTCTGCATCCACTGCTTTTTGACTGAATCTTATGTTTATTCCTCTTTTTGAATCTTTGCATTCTATTATAAATAAATTATTGAATGCTAATATGATTACTTTACCTCCTATTTGACCTCTTTTACCTACTACGATGGCATCCAAATCATTTGATTCCAAAGCCTTTTGTCAATACCATCGTTAGAGTGGCCATGATACTGAGAAGTGTTATTCTTTAAAACATAAGGTTCAAGACTTAATTGATTCTAATGCTTTATCTATTGATAATTTTGATGGTAGTGAGAATAAATCTATTTCTCCTCCTAATCAAAACCTCCAAATCTATATGAATCCTTTGCCTACACATGATACCAATACCATTGTTCAACCATCTTTTGTGGATATTATTTATGATTCAAAGATGGATTATCTTAATCATATTGTTAACCATGTGGATCATGTTGTTATGTCTCAATCTGTATCTCCACCCCAGCCTCAATCTCAACCTCAACTTCAAGTTCCACATCAACCTAAGCCTAAGCCGAAATCTCAACCTAAACCTTGAAAGAAACCTAAGAATAAAAGACCTGGGGAACTCTTGATTACCTTTGATGATTCTGAGACTATTAAAGCTCCTGATGGTCCCCTCTACATTTATGCTAGGATTTCTAAGATACCTATGCATGGTTGTCTTGTTGATCCTACATCCTTAGTCAATGTTATTGTATACACCTAAAAATGGTCATCTAGACTATTAGCCCCTTTTGCTAAATCATCAATTGCTTATTCTTGATCAAATCCTAGCTCTATCATTTATTCGATTATTTTCTATGGGCTAACCATCTTATCCTAAGTTTTTGTTTATTTAAAAAGAATTCCCTCCCCTTTTAATAAATAAAAAGCCCCCACTTTTCCTCTTATCCTAAGTTGCACAAATAAAGCATTATTCTTATCTTATAAAAAAGGGAAAAAGCACTTTTTGTCTCATATGGACATAAAAGTCAACTCTTATTTTCCTATTGGAGGATACTTGTGCACATGGATTGCTCCTCTTTTAAGCTCTACCGTTGATTAAATCTTTTGCCTCTTAACTCTTGTTGGTCTAACAAGTTGTGGTTGTACGTGCTTCTTGCTTGAAATTTGCTAAAATCGCATGTCAAAGAGGGCTACTAATGGTTTTTGCAAGGCTGCCCTAAGCATAAAAACCAAATCAAGTGCTTGTTTAATTGCTTTCTTTATTAAGTGTGGCATATACTAGTTGTTTCCTTTCATAGGCACTTAATACCTTGTTGTAGAAATTTTGAGGTGGTAGGAGAGTATGCTCTTCACCCTTGTGGTGAAACAGAAATCTTGACCCATCTTGGGATTTTGAAAGCAAGGGGGTAATTGAATCTTTGCTTGGTGTGTTTGGGAGAGATTCTTGAGATAGGGGAGTATGCTCTTCACCCTTGTGGTGAGCCAAAAACTTTGAACCTCAAGAATTAATCCACTCTTTGTTTAGCTTAGGATCCTTTAGCGGGCCTGCTCTTGAGAAATCAAGAGGAACGACCCAAGTGGGGACAACCTTGTCATCATTTTCCTTGGTGGCGAGTGATTCCAACTCACTATAATCTCAAGGCTATCGAGGACACAAAACCTTGGTAGACATAGTACTTATCTTTGCTTGATGTGAGTAACTTGTGGGATTGTGACCATGAGGAAAGCATTAAGCAAGAATGCTTAAGGTACTCTTGAGGCCGCGAGGTCCTAGTCCTTTATGAGGAGCAAGAGGGGTGCTATGAACGGAAACCCTTACTATGAACCATTAGATAGAGGCCACCTTATTTTAGCCGCTTAGCTTCTTGGTGCAAGGATTGATCCAAGTGGACTTACCTGGATCACCCCAAGACACTCACCATATGTGTTCCTTTGGTTGTGTTTTTGACACTTCCATGACAACGCCAATATCTCTTGTGGGCAACCACTTGGTGTGAGGCAAGGGAGCATCAAGTTGTGGGCCATGTTGCTAAGTAATGAGCCTTGTCTTTCTAGGTAGTAATTGCTTGAATTGTCTTCGATTGTGCTATGCCCGTGTAAACATTCTCAACATTCAAACACACGGTAGCGTTCATAAGGTTTTCTATTTTGATATCACAAGTGCTTGTCTTGGCAAGGTTGCTTTTTCCCTTGTTTCAAGTTTTCTATGACATGTTTGATCACCTACTATTTGCAAACCTATCTTTTATCTACTGTTACTGCTTGTCAAACTGAGAAATTGCACTATCTAACCTTTGAACTTGATCAAAATGCTTTAAAACTAAGAGTTTTATGTTCACTAGTCAAAAAGTCATACAAATCTGCAACAGTATCGCACGCCTTACTGAGAAATATCGCGCAATAGTTCGCGCCCTGCTATTTTATCGCGTGCTTTGCTGAGGTATATCGCGCGATAGTTCGTGCCTTCTGGACTATCGCCCCACTAGCCTAGAGTCTATCGCCCAACCATACTGCAGTCTATCACCTGGCTTAAGGTGAAGTATCACTCGAACTGAGAAGTATCGCCCTGTCTGCTTGGAAAGTATCGCCCAGAATCTTTTTGCTGTCCTGTCATTGCTGCAATTCGAAGTGGCTAAAATTGCACTTTAACCTATCGTAGAGTGTCTTTTTCTATTCTTACCTGAAACTGGTTTGTTACCTACATGCTTAGATTTGTTCTAGACTGAAACAAATGAGCTAAAACTATTGGGTTTGAGTTTAACAAATGCTACTCTTGATCACTTGTCGCATCACGGTTACCTCTCTAGCTACTTGCTTATTGAGCTTCTTGCTCGTTGCTCGGCTTTAGTCAATTGATTGCTGTAAGTGCTTGAGCACTTTTGACGAGCCATCTCTCTCTTGTTCTACTTTGACAAGTGATCTTTATTAGCTTTTCTTATCTCAAATCTAAGAAACTTTGTCTCATTCTATTAGTCAACCAACATCTCTTTTCATGCCGGTTACAACTCGGTCTCAATTTGAGCAGGAGAGTCATCCTTCGTTCAATTATACACAGTTACCTTCTCCAACTAGACGTTCAAAAGCACCCATTAGCAACAACAGTTCTAGTTCTGATCAATCTGAGAATTCTAAGGCTACATTGTGGTATAAAGGAGGTTTCCTCTTTTCCGCATTCCAGACCCCCAAAAACATAGACAGTGTCTCACTCACTTTGACTGAACAAGAAAAGTTTCAACTCTTGCAAGAACACTTTGAGCGTAAGGATAATCAAGTGCGCTTAGACAAAGAACACAATCAACAAAGGATGGATGCTACTAGGCGCATGGCTTATAGAGGGACATTTCATGAGCAACCTGAGACTAGTAATCATGAGCATAGACCTCTTTTTAACAATGGAAACAATGACAACAACACGCCACCAAGATCTCCTCCAAGGCCAACTTTTGCTATGCCTTCTTCACCACCTAGACCTCCTCCCTCTCAACATGAGGCAGAGGCTAATGATGAGATTTCTAGTGAGGATCTTATGAGATGTGAACAAGATGTGGATTTCCAACGAATGATGCATAAGCTTTTAGAGCGTAATGGCGATCAATATTTTCAATATATGACTTCTAGAGGATACAAGCTTCCTCCCGGCTATGATGTCAGACAAATTGTCCAACAAAGAGTACCAACTGAATTGGAAGTCCTTCAAGAAGAATTACGTCAGACAAATCAACGCCTTACCCAAATGGCATTAGAAAGAGAGCCTCCAAGGGTCTCTTTTGTAGAATCAATTTGTGCTCTTCCTTTTGATTAAGATCTATACATAGTCCCATTTCCTAAGGATATTGAGGTTCCTAAATATGACAAGTATGATGGAAATGGTGACCCTCATGACCATGTGCGTCATTTTTATGCTCTTAGTATGGACTTTCTTCATGAAGACACATATCTTCTACGCTTATTCCCTCGAAGCTTAAGAGGCCAAGCTTTGGAATGGTTTGCGAAATTGACACCACCGCTTAAGACTTTTGATGAGTTAGCTCAGCGATTTACCCAGCAGTACTCTTACAACATCCAACAACCTATCACTGTGATAGATCTCGGTAATCTAAGACAACATCAAGGTGAGCCATTTGCAACTTACTTACAACGTTGGAGGTCATTGTATTCTCGATATCCTCATCAGCTACCTGAAAGAGAAAAGATTGACATTTTCATCAACACACTTGTGCTTGAGCTATTTTATGATCTAAGGAAGCAACTGTTCTCCTCTTTCCATGGCATGGTTGAAAGTGCATATTGGATTGAGGATGTAGCCATAAGAAAAGGGGATATTGTTATTAATAAAGATGCTAAAGGCAATGGAAAAGACAAGAACAAACCTTGGAATAAGAACAAGTATGTTGTTAATGATGGGGTTGTTGATGCTCCTAAAGTTAAAGAGCCCGCTTTCAATCTCTCCAACGCTATCTATGCAGCAAAACAACAAGAAGCTAGCAACACTCACAATGCTTCTAAACCTCAATATGCAGATAAGCCTAAGAAGTCATTTCGAAAGCGAGTCTATACCAAGTTGGCAGAACCTTACGATGTGATCCTTAAGACTTTGGTTGACAATGGATATCTTACGCTTCCTGATAAACCTGGTAACTAGGATCTGATAAATAAGCCTAATTGGTGGAGAGAGGATCATTACTGCCATTATCACAGAAACAAGGGACATCCAACAGATAATTGTTTTAGGCTTAAGGATGATATTCAGGATCTTATTGAGAATGGCACAATCTCCACTAATGGCTTAACTAAAAATTCTGATCACACAGCTTTCAAAGATCCTCTACCTAAGCATGATAAGGGGGAAACCTCTCAAACACATAAGAAGAATAATGATGCAAAGATCAATTACATGTATCCTTCTAATACACTTGTGATTAACATGGTAGAGCCCGTTGAGAGTGTTCTAATGATGAGGTCTCAAGATGATAATAACACCAATCATGGTAAGCCAAAGTTAGTCTTGCAAACATGTGGTAGTTCATCTTCCCGAAGTGAGACACTAAATGCTATTACTAGGGGGCAAGCCAAGATTGTCCTTAAAACTGTGCAAGATCCCAAGCAAGCTTTGCCTTCCAAACAAGTGGCTCCTTCAGCCACCCCTAGCTATGATCTTGTCCAACATTTGCAAAAGACACCAGCACAAATATCTATCCTTGATTTGCTTCGGTTATCCCCTTCGCATAGAGAGATTCTTGATGAGGCTTTACGTACAACATGTGTTCCCAATGACATTGATCCAGATCAATTTCAGGCTATGGTCAACCACATTTCATCTCCGCTATCTCTCTCCTTTTCTGCAGAAGATGACATATCTATTGCTCACCCACATAATCTAGCTTTACACATTGAAGTTGTAGTCTACAATACCCGAGTCCGCCGAGTCCTGATAGACAATGGTGCAGGGTTAAATATTGTTTCTTTCAATGTCATATAACAATTGGGTTTGTCAGAATTGGCTATGGATTCCAAGAAGAAGATTACTATAAAAGCTTATGATGAAGTGGAAAGATCTTCCAAAGGTCTTGTCACGCTGCTTGTCCGAGTGGGCCCTATCATGAAAGATATTAGCTTCCAAGTATTGGACATCCCACTCGCATATAACATTCTTTTGGGTCATCCTTGGATCCATGACATGCAGGCTGTTCCTTCCACTTATCATCAGTGCATCAAATTTCCATACAATGGCACTAAGGTTGTGATTCCTGGAGACCATACTATTGCTATCAATGCTCTTGCTGCTACTAAAAAATTTGTTCCTCATAATGAACCTTTTGTTGATCCTAGTACGTCTCTAGCTGCTGCTGAGAAATCACTTAAGATGATGAGCCTTGGTATGGGTGAATATACACTGGGTTCCTTTGCTTCTATACCTGTTTCTCCTAGGTCATATGGGAGACCTTCTGATCATATGAAGCCTTCCACTTCTGCTATGGTGATCTTTGATACTTTTTTTCCTTCATCCATTCCTTTAGAAGCAGAAAGAGAAGAACAAGCTATTCAAGAGTGGATCTATAGAGAGGATTCTAGAAATACTCCCATGCTCAGTAATTCAGACACAGATATAGATGAGTCACCGCTACACACTATGGCTCAAATGGGAGATGATCTTCCTTCTACTTCACTCCTTTGGGGAGAAGAATGTATATCTACTGATGATATGGCTGAGGCCTCTATGTCTAGAACCTATGTGCCTAAAGAATCATTGCACTATGATAGACAACGTCGCAACATTGCATGACTGCTACAAAGAGGTGATCTCTCACATAATGACATGAGTATCTCTACTTCTCAGCATCTTAAGCCTCTTCCAGAAGATCCTCCCATGACAGATATGGATGTTGATGTGGTTCATACCTCTCATAACCCACCTGACGTGGTTGATGGGTCTTGTGTGGGGTCTGATGAGTTTGTTCCTCGTATTGCCTTAGTGGACCATGCTGGTTCTTCTATGATGAATCTAGATCTAGCTAGTTTTGGAGCTTACCCTATAGGATCCACCTCTCTTGTCACCAGAGATGACACCCCTCAAATCAATGCTATTGAACCGATCACTTCATTTCCTCTCGCATCAACACCTGTTACTTCTTCCACCAGCGAACTAGCCACAAAAAAGATTGAATCAGCAATCAAACATCATAGTCATCAAGTCAAAAGAAAAGAGCAATGGTCAGATGGCGAAAAACACATTGTGGCGGTATCTGCACCTAATAAAAGTAAAAATAAAAATCTGCTCAAAAATAATTATTCTCCAATAAAAGATGACAAGTTGATTCTCTACAAAAAAATGGTGCACTACTTCAAGCATGATCTCATATCTGTTATACTTCAGCCCATTCCTAGAGCTAAGAACAAAGTTGGTAATGCCTTGGTTACTTCAACATCCATCTTACAAATGAAAAAGCATAAATTTCACTTCAAGTTCCTGGTGGATGAATTATGCTATCCCGCTCACAAATCTTACAATCCTACCATCTTTTTATATCTTCCACCTCATATTCCTCTTGCAAATCCACCACGCCATTCCTTCCACCATCCCTTACACTTTTCCTTTGTCTCTGGTGACTTGTATAGGAAGGGTCTAGACAGAACTCTCCTTAAGTGTCTAGAAATAGAGGAGTCAAAAAAAGTGCTAGCTGAAATCCACGATGGCATATGTGGATCACATTCTAATGATCCTTCGCTAGCTCAGACATTGCTTAGGGCTGGTTATTATTGGTCGAACTGGTTGAGACCTCCTATCGTCATAGTTGTAGCATTTGGGCCTGGGGCCTATCAGTTCTCTACATCAGAGGAAGCAGATTCTTGATGCCCATTTCTGTCTGGGGCATTCTTTGTACATATTTTATGATCCTGAAAAAATTCAAAAAAAATTCATATATGATGCTGAAAAAATCCTAAAAAGCATAAAAAGTATTGAAAAAATGAGCATCCTAGTGAAAACCTAGTAATAGGCACTTTGATGTCTCACCAAAAAAATAAAAAAATCAAAAAAAATCAAAAAAAATTGAAAACGTGCCTTGGTGAACACCTGGAAACAGGCGCCTTGGTAGCAAAAATACAAAAAAAATTATAAAAAGTCCTGAAAAAATTGCAATAAATCTATCAAGTGGTGAAAACCTAGAAATAGGCACTGCTTGAGACCCTCTGCACCTATGTCTATCAGTCTTGCATGGCGCTCATTTGCTCCACTTCTCGCTTTGCCTCTCCTAGCCTAGAATTGACTCTTGTCTTAGTCTAAGGGGCATACGTTGTTTTAAGCTTATCTTGGGTCTCTTTGTGCGTCTGGGTTTCTTAGGCACCTCACAAATGGTGTTTTTCAACACCACCCCAATTGTGTTTTTCAACACTACCCTAGCATCGAGTGTTTCTTAACACTTATCAGATATCCTACCTGCAGTCTAGATGATGCAATATTTCTCACTGGTAGATGTGATACTCAAAGTTTGACTCTATGACCTACACACACGCACTTGACTCGCTGAGATTTGTTTGACTTTATTTCTTTGTGTGTTGTCTATGATGATTTCTTTGCTGAGTGTTCTCCCCCTATGATCATTTTCGATGATGCATAGCTAGAAGACTGAGGGAATGAGAACATGTTTTATTGTTTTTTCTGCTTGTGGGTATATTTTGTTGGTCCTAACTGTCATGAGCATTTATGCTGGTCTTACTTGACACTATGGACCTACAAGGTATTATCCTTGACTATTTTGCAAGTGCCTGCTTATAGTCATCTTGACTTTCTTGTGTCTCGATGCGAGCATAATCTTGCTATATCAAACTTAGGTAATCTCACTGCACTAGTCATCTTGACCTGCATGTCTTTGATGCTTAGGTGGGATTCCCAAATTTCTATCTGATATAGATCATATTCAGATCCACATAGTTATGCTAGTGTGTATTGTATGATCTTGCGACGCTACCAATAATGCTCAATGATGAATATTAGATGTCTATTAGCATTGTAACCTTGCAAGTAAACCACTTTTCATGTAGTTTGCATTTTAAGTTCATGTTAGTTTAGTTTTGCATCTTGCATATGGAGGGAGCTCTCCTTTATCTTTCAGGGACTTGTTAATCAACTGCACTCACCTTTCGCTTCTTCCTAATCATGTCTTTCGCTTCTTGTCTTTCATATCACATCATTTTCTCTTCACTTCGGGATCGAAACTGAAATACGAGTTCACCTTGATCATCCAAATCACCTTTTCCCCCTCTTTCGCGTAGTTGGCTGACCTTTTGAGGCCTGATCCTTCGATCTTCACTGGGGCATTCTTCACCTCTTCATCTCCATCTCTTTCAAACTTCCTGTCTTTCATTCACTTTCAAATCCCAAGTTCAAATCCCCCTCCGTGGTGTTTTCGGGTTGAGGGACCGCTTGGTTCGTGCCCCGGGTCCCATGTGTGGGGCATATCTTCATTGCTTGATGGTTGTTCTGTTCTCTTTCTTCGATTATGATTTCTAGTGATTTGATCATGTTGCTCTTACTTCTGCTTTCCCTCTACCTGGATTTCACTTTCGATCCTGAGGGGGTAGACATATCATATCTTATTGGCTATCTCTTTCCTAAGTGTTCAGTACTGTCGCTACCAGGCTGACCATGCAGGATTTGCTATCTCTCTGCACTTCATTCTTTGGAGTCAGATTGCTATTTGCTTGCCTTCTTGGCTATCTCTTGCTTTCTTGGCTGATCTGAGTTGCTTTGTGATCCCAAATCGATCTCACATTTCAACTTCATTCTTTGATTGCATGTGTTCCCAGATCGATCACACATTAGTCAAAGAGGGGCAAATGTATACACCTAAAAATGGTCATCTAGACTATTAGCCCCTTTTGCTAAATCATCAATTGCTTATTCTTGATCAAATCCTAGCTCTATCATTTATTCTATTATTTTCTATGGGCTAACCATCTTATCCTAAGTTTTTATTTATTTAAAAGGAATTCCCTCCCCTTTTAATAAATAAAAAGCCCCCACTTTTACTCTTATCCTAAGTTGCACAAATAAAGCATTATTCTTATCTTATAAAAAAGGGAAAAAGCACTTTTTGTCTCATATGGACATAAAAGTCAACTCTTATTTTCCTATTGGAGGATACTTGTGCACATGGATTGCTCCTCTTTTAAGCTCCACCGTTGATTAAATCTTTTGCCTCTTAATCTCCATGGTCCATTCCTTCTCATTTCTTATAAAAGAAGAGCTCTCTTCTTCATTCTAGATCCCCAACTTTTTATGCTAACTTTATGCTGCAGGTTTTCTAGATCACTTTGGAGCTTTTGGAGATTTGGAGCATTCTTAGCATCTACATCTCATTCTTGCATTCTACATCTCATTCTTGCATTCTTAGCTTAGCTTCATATTTATGCTTTCTTAGATTAGCTTCATTTCTATGCTCTAGATTAGCTCACATAGATTAATTAGCTTGGGTTGTAACACTTGCATATTTCCTTTCATAGCTTAGCTTGCATTTCTATTTCTAGCATAGCATTGCATTGTATTTTCATTCTTGATTCTTGAGGATATTGGCATTCTTGCCCTTGTCTTCATTGAATCTCCCATTGCATGGTTTACTAGCAAGGTTATAGGCTAAATAGCTCTAGCTGAGAGCATTCTTAAAAGCCCTTGCACTCCATGCCTAGGGAGCTATGGATCGATGTGTGAGGGCTCATTCTTGAGTTTCCTTGCATGTAATGATCCATAGAAGTGTGACACATTTATAGCACACAGTTATTACTGAAGAAAATCTTTTTATGGAGAACTTACAATGTGATTCTTATGATACATCGGATGTGTAGATTCAAACTTGTAATGGTTTTCTCTATCCATCAATTGGTTCTATTAACTTGCCTCTTGAACTTTGTGGTAAAGTTGTGAACACTAGCTTTGTTGTTGTTCCTACTTCTAATTAGTTTCAAGTTAAGTTTGGTTTTCCTTGGTTGAATGATATGCATTCCATTGCTTCTCCTATCCATAAGTGTCTTAAATTCATTCACGATGAAGAAGTGAAGATGATTATTCATAGTTTATATCAACCTTCTAGGCCCAGGGATTGTGTTATTCTTGACTTCTTTTGGCCTTCATTACCTAATTCATGTCCTCAACCTGATAACCTTTTTTGCTCATATCAAGCCTATAAACATCACAATATTCTTAAGTTTAGCATGCCTCAAATGGATCTAAATCATGGTCTTTTGTATGTGGTTTTCATACCTCCTTTATCCATTGCTTCTAGTTCTGTTAATCAAATTCCTAGTGTTTCTTTTTAGCCTACTAAGAATCCTACTAATCCTCCTATAGAACCTATGAAGGAACCGGTGGTTGTTCCTCCTAGTTCTCAACATATTTCAAACAAGACAAAATGTAATTGATCTGCCAATGAATGTTATAAGAAGCATTGGGCTCAAGCTAAATCTTGTGCCTCTATTCTTCAAAGTTCTTTATGTTCTTTTGACCAACCTATGCCTGATGTGTTAGAAGAATTTAATGTTAATAATGATGTTAAGATGAATGATTATAATGATTCTATTTGTATCTTAGATTATATTTCGATTAATCTTGATGAAGAAGATACTCTTGATGATACTAATGATGCTAATGATGAATATGAGACTATTGACATTGATATTGATTTACCTAATATGCTTTCAGCATAATTGATAATTACACCTAGTATCGAACATTACGATTCTCAAGAGAATCCTTGTTTAGAACTGGCTATTATTCCTACTGTGTTGGATATAGTCCCTCTTGTGAGTTTCCCACCTTCCCTAAATGACATAGAACGAGATGGGGAGAGGAGGTGACACGCTTGATTGGCTTGTCCTTAATGGTAGCTTTTGTTGTAAAATCAAGATTGTCCTATAGAGAATATATGAGTGTTGTACTGAAATAGATTACCATTGTGATTGATCTTTTCACCAGCCATCAATATGCATTTATATCCTTTGAATAGTCATGTCTTGAAGATACATGACCATTCGTGGCTTATGCTACGTAGGGTCATGACCCTTCATAACCGATTGTTAATATTAACTACATTGTAATATATACAATTATCAAATGCTCTTATTACACACACACACACACACACACACACACACACACACATATATATCTAATCAACTATTAGATTAATATAATTATATCAATCAATTCAATGCTATAATTTAATAGCTTTTTGTGTGTTTTCCTGTTGTATTGTGCTTCTTCCGTAATGTGTTTGCTAAATGTTTGTTAGATTCTTTTATATGACCCTTGTTAATTTGTTGGTGCAAGGTGATAAAGGAATTGAACCTGTTGTGCTATTCCTCTATATGTATCTCTATTCTTCTATATGTTGTTTTCATGTTATGTTGTACCTGTGCTATTATTTGTAAATGTTTTCATTGTGTAGTCTGATTGGATTTGTGACTTGGTAGCACTAATTCTTTTTTATCTCCATGTTGTGATCTAAAAAGACTCTTCTTCGTAACTCTTATGTTTTCTTTCCTCCATTGTGATCATAGTTCTACTTTACTTTGGGAATGATGTCAATTTATTTGCAATAATATCATACACATATATATTATCTTATGATCATATTGACCCCATGGTAGGTAGATCCCTTTTGTGTTCTTTGTATGTTTATGTAGTATTTCTCTTGATTTCTCTTTGCTTGGGGCATCTTGTAGTTGAAACATAATTAGTGGAGTTGTTTATGTGTGTGTGAAAATTGTACCTGATCTGTAGACACAACACTTCAGTAAAATATTAGAGGTTAGCAAAAATCAAAATCGTGCAAAATTGAAATCTAATTTAACCAAGCGATTTACTACCTTCTAGTAGGTGCGAGATTAATGTTCTCAGATTGCTATCGAGATCAGTGACCTAGACGACACCTAAACGAAGGATTTGAATGCAAAACTGATATGAATTGAATGCAATTAATCTATTTTTTTGGTATTTTCTATGCAATAAGAATGATAAAAACTGATATGAATCTATGCTAATATGGAAATTGATATGCTAAAATGATCTAACAATGATATGAAAAAGAATCTAAATGAATGTAAAAAAAAAAACAAATTGATCTCACAATAGCCTTGATTCGCAATAAGCTTTGATTCTCCAAATTCTAATTCTTCAAAATAGTTGTGCAATTCGTAGATGACTTTGGCAAAGTAAGCTTGCAAAATTATGAGATGAATTATGAAGAGCTGAGCTTTGTTTTTATAGAAATCCAGGGCTTTGGAGGTGCATGAGAAAAAGTCATAAATCACTCAAATAACTCAGGTTGATTTTTGAGTTATTTTTAAATAACAGATAATTAAGTCACAAAAATCATGCAAAAGCATAGTTTAACTTGAATTAGAAGTTTAGATCAACTTTAAAACTCAAAAAGATGTTGAGTTTCAAAAAGCTAACAACTTGCATTGATTTTCCAATTTTGAGTTTAACTGGTCCTTGAATATGCACATGGATAATTATGATTTAATAAATAAATAAAGTGATTTATGCTCAACTTAATTGATTTTTGAAATAAAATAATTAATTTATGGGTTAATTAACTATTTTATCAAACTTTTATTAAAAATTATATTATTAAATAATGACAACATACTTTAATTAATGAAATAAGAATTTAATCAATTATTCATAGGAATTTTGATTTATTGTCAAAATTAAATAATACAATTAACAATAGATAGAATTAAATTTAATTAAACAATTAAGTGGCAAATATTAAATCTAATTAATTAAATATGCAAAATATTTAATTAATCAAATTTTAGGATAAATGTGATTTATTGCCAAATAATTATAAAATTAAAAATAATTATGATGATTAGGAATATTACTAGGAATATTCCCCGATGTAGAATTTAAGATAATCAATTATGATTCGATGATGTTTAGATGTGCCTTAGATTAGGACTTTGATGTTGATTTCATTCAAATTGAAGATGTAGGAGATTAATGAACTTATAGCCCATTTTTGGAGTATTACAGTAGTTAGACTATAGGAAATGATAACTTTCCTATTCATAGTAAGGAGCAATGGAGATAGAGTGACACTTCATCATAGAGTGCACAACCTTTAAGGATATATGTATCCAATATGAAATCAATTTGAAAGTGGATCTAGCCTAATCACCTTATTTGAGGGAGATATACTATATATTTTTCAATCAAGATCCATAAGTATAAGATTTGACATAAAAAAGAGAATATTTTAGAGCCACAACTGTTGGTCTCATTTTCCTTTGGTGTAAAAAATTAAATTTGTGTATGTTGATTGTGTACATTCCATAGGGTAATCTTTGCCTTATGCTCATATGATAAGAGGCACGACAACAACTATTCTCCATATAAATTGACAATATGCCCACAATTTACTATAAATCAAATTCAGTATCTCACATTATCTATATCAAATTTTAAGGAAATTGAATAGTCTTGCGCTCTATTTAATCTCTTGTTTTTTTATTCTAGTAGGGGAATGAGGTGCGAAAAATGATACATGACACAAATAAAGATCCTTTCAATATGAATTAAACTCTCTTTGTTTAAAGTTTAAGTAGAATGTTTACATAATAAAGATTGAGATACGAAACCTTGAAATCTAAAAAGAGGAGTTTAAATAAATTTCTTTAGAAAAAAAAAACCTCCTTTTTAAAACTAGAAATTGCCCTTTGCAACATATATTTGAATTTTGGAATAAACGAATATGACAATGAAAGCAATATATTGTTCCAAAGTTATGGCTCCATATATTCAAAGTGTGAAGTTATATTGACTAAAACATGGTCAAAATTAACAATTTATATGATATTCTATGTCTAACTTATGTAATAGACTTGTATTGAAAATGTCTAAACAACAAACTAAAACACATAGTTTACCAAGGGTTCCACTCCCAATTGAACCCTCCCTCTCCCCAAGTGAAATCGGCGTCGGCTATCTAGCCATATCATTCGATATGGTTGGATGCCCATCAAACCATGCATTTGTCTCATAATTCACGCCGTCAGCAATTCGTACGAGTAAAGTTAAATGGGGAGTACATCAAGTCAAGTCAGAGTGTTGTTTGTCCAAATTGATATTGCTGTAAGTCTAGTGCAAGGAGAAACACTTGCCAACTAAACTATATAGTACCTAGGTATATATGAAGAGTTTGAAAAAAAACTAAGTGTCCCCATTGGTAAGACATGCATTTTAGTTATATTATTGTATAATATCTAAATTATTTTAAGAGATATAGAATACATATTTTTATTTTATTTTTATTAATATTATAAGTCTTATAATCAAATATAATTTTATAATTTTTTATAATATTTATACCATATTTTTATTTTTAAAATCTAAATTAACTGTTGTTTTTAAATAATTTTAACAAAAATTTGAGAACATTTTAATAAATTAAAAAAGATTTCAAATAAGTTAATATTTTTTTTAACAAAATTATTCTTATTATTTAGATTTTAAAATAATTATATTTTAGTATTTGAAGGATAATTTCAAATGGATAGGTAATATAATTAAAAAATTATTTGATATAGTTTAATTTAGGCAGTGAATATATACATGAAAAAAGGGAATTGTAAACTACTACTTAATTGAAACTAATAGGAATGGTAAACCATTACTTGATTCAAACTAAGTATAATTAATATGAAAATAATATGGTTGAGATAGTATTGAATTGAAGTCAATACAAATAACCAAATAAGATGAATTCTAAAAACAAATAGAGGCACAAGATTCTAAAATAAACAACGACTATAATACATTTATTTAAAAATGATATGTTAAATATTAATAATTAATTCAATCATGATGTAAATGTGAATTAGGAAGATATGTAAACTCATAAAATATTTAAGGTGGAATTTCCCACATATATAAAGTTTGATAAACTATAATGATATGCATTGTGTTTGTTATCATTATATTTGGTTAAGATTTATAATAGTTTAGCAAAATAATTTTTTTAATTTTATTCAATCAATGTTAAAAACTATTTAGTCTTACAATCAAATATAACTTTATAATTATTTTTAGAGTCCAAATAAGCTATTGTGCTTAAGTATTTTAACTACAATATAATTATATATTTAACTTAACTACAATATAATTATATATTTAATTTAATTACAATATAAAACTATATTATAACACATTAAATATATTATTTACTTTAATTAATAATAATATAATACAAGTTATTTTATAGATTTATTAAATTATAATAATTATTTGAAGTAAATATATAATTAATAATAGATATTAACAATTTAATATAATATATAAAAGATTAACAAATGAAAAAAAATATTATATTATAATATAATAATATTAACAAATAAAAAAATATTATTAAAATAAATATATAATATATCCTATAATATTTTTCATTCATTCTATTTACTTAAACTTTTAATCTATTTCTATATAATATTTAACCATTATATTAAAAAATTTGTAAAGTTAAAAAATTAATAAGTATGTACAACAAAGTCAGCTATGTACAATTACAGAAATAATAAATCCATTGAGCCTATTGTTCGTTGAATCGTGCAGGTACGAAGCAAATGCATCGTTGGATGGGCATTCAGTCATATCATTCGATATGACTGGATAGCCGCCACTGAAATCTACTTCCTAACATCATTAAAATCTTTATTTTCATTGGAAATTAATTCTATGGACCACGTGCTCAATAGAAATATGAGCAGCCGCCCTTCCGCGGTAGGTATTCTAGGTAAAAAAATAGTACCACTTGTAGATGGTGTGTCAACAATGATGTCACTCGGCCGGATCCTTTTCGTTTCTATATTCTATGCAACAGAGCTGCTTTCAATTAGGCAAGCGATCTCTGAATTAATTTCCAGCCCAACATTAGCTGAGACAAATGGCAGAAAATGTGTTTGGCTCGATTCGCTACGCGGTGGTATGTATTTTCTAAATTCAGCCTGTTCTGCTTAAAGTTAAACCTCTGGCATCTGATGTTTTTTTATATATTTTTAATTCTTGTTCTCCCTCCAGATTGACGCATTTACAGACCAACCATTTAAAGGGAATCCTGCTGCGGTATGTTTGTTGGAGGAGGAAAAGGATACAGAGTGGATGCAAACAGTTGCAGCAGAGTTCAATCTCCCAGTAACTGCTTTCGTAAGAAGAAGAGAAAATACCCATCAAAATGGAAATGCTTTAGATAATGATGCTGAAGAGTTTGAATTGAGATGGTTCACCCCAGTAACAGAGGTTAGCAATTTTTTAGTTGGATTCTTTCCGGTTCACTTTTATAATTTTGGTTATGTTAAAGTTTTGGAACGGATAGTTTATGTCTAGGATAGTTTAACAGAATGGTTCCATGGACAGTGCTTAACTGTGATTGGTGATAAGGTTGAATTGGAAGAAACAATTACGAATAACAGAAATGAAAAAACAGACAACAAACATAAAACAATGTGTTGACATAAATTAGGTGTCATTGGTGAAGTCATAGGCAAACATCAATCCCACCGGAACCCACCGGAACACCGGTACATCACACTGGTACTCATAATTGTGAACCGGTAGACTAAACAAGGAAGTGGTGTACTTTAACCGGTCACGCTTATACCGGTCTAGGTTATTCTAATCGGTCATGGGAAACACATAGGAAACAGATGACTAACCAGGAACAAGTTCTTTATTGGTTAAGTGCATAGTAATCCGCACCGGATTAAGCACAACACTTTCAATTACACTGGAGTTAGATTTTTCAGTGGAACTAGAGTTAGATTTGTTTTTCAATGAACATTTCGAGGTAAACTTGGAATCAGTTTGCAAGCTTTTTTGCATGCATGATTTATGTGAGAGTTTACAACTTGGCAGAACTATGAGATGTATTTTTAATAAGGTTAATTTTTTATAAATACAAGTCATAGCACACAAAAGAGTTGTTGAATTTCAAGAGCATAGAGAGAAGGAGAGCAGCAAAACAGAATTATAGTCACGAGAGGTGAAAAACAGAGAAAGATTCAACAGCCAAGCAGAGCAAAGGGTAACAAGTAAGATCTGATTAGACAGAAAGTGTCATCATAAGATCATTGCTTTAGATTGTGAAGCATATTCAAATCCCTTAATCATGGTGAACCCTAACAGGTTCTTTGTATAAATTCCTTTATCGGATAACATCTTTATTGGTGTTGAAAGTCCTCTTACAAGGCGACTCCTAACAGGGTCAAGATCATAACAGGTCTTCTACCAAATCCCTTAACCGGGTAGCACTCTTACTAGTGCTTTGTAAGTTTCTAATAGGACATTTTTATTACTGCAGTAGTGAAGTTGTGAGTTTTGTTCCACCGTGGTTTTTCCCTTCTAACCGAGGGTTTCCACATATATGTTGTGTTAACTTGTGTATTCAATTTCTGTTTATGAGTGCTGTTATATTCTTTTAATTTCTGAAGTTGCAAGAATATATATTTGGGAAATAATTGTAATAAAAATTGTATTTACTGATTCACCCCCCTCTCAGTAACCGGTTAGGATTAACAATTGGTATCAGAACCTTTGGTTCTCAAGATATAAAGCTTAACCGCTTGAGTAAAGATCATGGAGGATTACAGGTATCAAAAATAGCTTGAGGAAGCCAATGACATAATTGCCTCTCTTGAGAATAGACTGAGGAGGTTTCTTGCAAAGAGAAAAGAGCTAGCTCTACAACTGAGTGAAAGTAATGAAACAATTGAGGAACTCTCTAGGAAAAGTGGATCTGATGAAGAAGAGGCAGTCCCTGATCTTATGGAGAAAAATCAGAGTCTAACCGATCAGATCTCCAATTTGAAAAGGGAGCAGGAAAGTAATGTTCTGAGAATAACTGAAATCATTGAAGATAAAAGAAAAGTTGAAGATGAAAGGAACAATGTTGTAAAAGCACTAGTGACCTCTGAAAGAGCAAGAAATTTGACAGAAGATGTGGTAAGAGAAAGTGATGTTCTTGTATTACAACTTCAAGAAGACATGCAGATCACAACTCAAAAGAATGTAATTATGCATAAGAACTTGCATGATAAAGATGATGCATGCAAAAGGTTGGCTATTGAATTGTATCAACTAAAGGAATAAATGAAAACTCTTGAAGAGAGAAATGAGACACTTAAAAGGTACAATGAAAGCTCTGAGAAGCTTGATGAGCAACTGAGGGTTCAAAAAAAGCACAAGGATCTCATAGGACTTGGGCACATCGGTCAAAACAGCAAAGAAACCGGTGAGTCCTCTGGAGACAAGAAAGGGAAGAAGGAAAAGAAGAAACCAATAGAAGACAAAGGTAAAAAGACCTTCAAAACCTCTTGCAAGCATTGTGGTAATCTAGGTCATAAAACAAATGACTATAGAAATGCACCAGTGAAACTATATACTTCTAACAGTTATTGCAACAACTTTTACAACTTACAAGTATGGTCATAGGACCTTTGAATGTAGGTCTCGGTCAAATAGTGTGTCTAGTGGAAGCAGGGGAAGTTTCAAGGGTTACTACTATACATGCAACAATTTTGGACACAAAGCTGAAGAATGCAAGTCCAAAATCATGGCATTCAAAACCCCACCAAGACCGGTATTCCATCATAGGAATATAAATCAGAGCACAACCAACTGTGCTAGTTGTGGACCATCAGGCCATAGCAACACTTGATGTCATTCACCCAAGAATAGGGAAAGAAGGGTCAACCCATGGAGGGCAACCAGAATGGCCTATTACAACTGTAACAAGGTTGGACATCTGGCCAATGAATGTAGGAACCGACCAATGAACAAAACAAAAGGACCTGCCAAACCGGTGAAGAGGAACTTGTCTCCCAACCAAAAGGGTAAAGAGACTGAAAAGGAAGTCAAGAAGACTTGGTTCAAAAAAGAGACAAAGAGCTCCTTTGAGGAGAAAACGGAGATAAGGTCGTCATCTGCTGATGGTGATATCTCTTTAGCAAATTAAGCCTAAGGGCTTAAAGGGAACAAGTAGCCTGCCTACTATTCTCGGTGGAACTGGTGAGTTGTAATCTCACACAGTCAAAAAGTGCAACTAAGAAGAAGTCACCGGTCTATCATGTTAACTAGATAGATAAATGTTGACATTGCAACCAAGGTTTGCCAAACAGGTAAACGTATGAGAACCAGTTGTCATAAGAAAGATTAGGTAAGGGTAATTAATGTTGTAGCCGTTAACAATTGTTACCATTTGTTAATTACTGTTACGACCTAAATATATTTAAGGGAAGGATGATTACTCATTTCACTTTACATTGCGAACTGTGATTTTTTATTTCTTAAGCTTGAGTAATCTTGTCTTGCTTTGTTTTACGTTCTTTGCTAAGCGAATTTTGTAAATCCTTTCAAGAACTTTCTCTGTAAACCAGTTGGATACGATGACATCTTCATCTTCTGTGGTTAACCTAATCAGAGCTAACCAACTTGATAGACCAGTTTACGACATAATGACAATATAGAACCGAGAGAACGATATAGCGGGAGCTCTATCATCGGTGCCTGAAGGAGTTTTGATGACTTAAGACATAACAACGTTCATCCACTCCAAGCAGGAAAAACTGGGTGAAACATTCATCCAAAGTGAATACTTGTCACTCTGTGAAGATGGAAAGCTTCAATCCAAATACGCGAAGCTTGAGTCATCAGGATTGATTAATGGAGTGAAATATCCGATCGTGTTTCGATCGGATTGGATCAGAATGGTTCTAAGAAGAGTTCACGAACCAGGAATGTGGCTTGCGAAAGGTGCAGTCACACCGATAACCAAAGAAGATTTGCAAAGGGTGACTAGGTATAATGACAAAGGGGAAGCTCTTACCCTAAGAACGATAGCCAATGCAGAAGTCACACGGTTGACAAAATCAAGGTCAGACAATCGGTTGATGACTGTAAACGACATCAAAGACAAGGGCATGCGATTTGCATTAGCAGTAATCGGCTACAAAGTGTATCAGTCAAGTAACTTGAATAGCGTACCGAGGGGAGCTATTCACACCGCGCACAGGATCATGCATGATAATGCACAATACGATATATGTGCTATGTTGAGAGGGCAAATCTTCGAAAACCTGAAGAAGCTTGGTCTGGTAAAGAAGTTTCTCAAATTTGGAACGTTGTTGGTATGTTTGTTTTTCTACTATCAAAATTTCTTTCTAGGCATAGGAAAGGTTACTTGGCAGGTAGATAAACCGGTTATGATACAAATAGGAGAACTGACAAATAATCTAGGAAATCGGTTCAATAAGATTATAACCGACTATTTTGAAGCCTTCCAGCTAAGAATGCACTCCAGGGAAAGAATTCCCTCAGCCATTGTTGAACAATACAAGGATGAGGTGTGCTTTCTAGTAAGCACCGATCATTGTATAATCCAGGTTGTGGAGCCTAGAATAGAGTATGCATCAGAACTCGGGTATGAGATCTCTACCAAGGCAGCTTAGGCATATGTTGATGCACTGCAAGATAGTGACCTAGATCTCTATGCATATTAGTTTGGCACCTATGAAGAGATTCAGGAAAATCTGAAGAAAAGGTCATCAATTAAGGAACCGAAAAAGGTGTATGTAAAAAGGACTCCTACACCTAGGAAGAAGAAATTAGTGGCAGAAGAACCCAAGGTTCAGAGAAAAAAGACACAGTAGGCGTCCAATGCACAAGGAGAAGAACTGGAAGAAACAAAAAGTGAAGAGACAACTACGCTTCACAGAAAGAAAAAGACCGAAAAACCAGTGAAAGAGGATGCATCGAGAGCAAGGAAACCAACCATTGATGTAGTGGTTGAAGGAATAAAGGAGACAGGTGGATTGGGAGCAACTGGAAGAAGATATGCTATGAGTAACGAAGAAGATAAGAGAAAAATAGAAGTTGTAGTCTTCTGTCTCTACAAGTTCAATTATACTCCCGCTGAACTTTATAAAGTAATACCTGATAACCTACAGGAAATAATAGAAGGAAGATGGAAGTCTTTGATAGATAAGGAAAGAGAGCTGAGAATAAGGGCTCTACTTGAAGTCCAAAATCATCTTACTTTGGAAGAGGCAACCCATCAAGCTGACCTGCATAAACAGAGTTTCAAGATAAGAAAAAGAATTAGTCAAGTGCTGATTGGATAAGTGGACAAAGTGCATGAGGAAGGAGTTTCTATAGGGACGAATCTTCTTCAACAACAACATCAGGCAAAGGCAGAATGCAAGAAGACCACTGAGCCACCAAAAGGCATACTGGGAGCTGAGACTCTAGTTAGGGCAAAGATTTCAACTAAACCGATTATTGTTGATATCACCAAAGACAAAGCTGGTGGTTTAACTCCACCAAACCTACTTGCTTCCCCAGTCAAAGGTAAGGCACGAACTTTGACTGTAGATAATATAGTTGATGAAGTTATGGATTTTGGTGAAGTATCAAATGCAGCTAAATGGTTCAGTGGTTTAGTAGAAGGGGATAAGCAGAAAATAGAGATTTCTTTGTTGGAAACCTTTTTAGATTTCAACAGAAGTCCTAGAGACTATAGGGTTCAATTTCCTCCTAAATTGAATCAAAGGATAATGGCTAAATGAAGAACCGGTTTAGCATCAAACAATAAGATAATAAGGGAGACTTTGACACAAGTAAGACCAGGTCTCAGTGATGAGACAACTAACCTTCTAATGGAAGCAGTGTCACTAAATTTGGACACAAAGAACAGGGTTGCAAAGATTATTAACAGACTGGAAAAATATGTATATATTCTGGCAAAAATATGACTTTAGTTCTCTAAAGACAACAAGTCCATAGGACATCTCTCAAGATGAACCTAAAAAAGTATTGGTACCACCAGTACAATTCACAGCTAGTGAATAGACATCAACCAGTGAGAAAGAGGTTACTCTTGACTCGTTCACATCCAGTGAACAAGTAAATCTAGGTGAACAAGTTCAACCATAAGAGGAAGCACAAGGAGAGTTGTCAGAGAAGATGATTACTGAAAAAGGAACAGATAAAGATGAAACTGCTTTGATTGATCAACAGGTTGTTGAGGAGCAACAAATCAAGCAACCACTAGAAAAGGAAGTCCATCCAGAAGAAGTACATCCTAAACAAGTCCATTCTCAAGAGGAGGTACATTCGGAGGAAGCACCACAATAGGAAATTCCTCAACGACAGGAGTTGCCTGTTAATACAGAAAAGGAGAAGCCTGCTGAAGAACAACCTACACAGGAGAATAAACAGGAGGAACCATTAGATGTTCCTAGCACATCTTCATTGAAGGGAAAACTAACTTTTGCAACAGATTCTGAAGCAAAGAAAAGTAAAGTTAGTGAAACAGTGGTTGACATAAGAAAGATGTCAACGAGACAACTAAAAGATCTCACTAAGAGAAAACAAGACATGGTTCTCTCTAGTGTAAGAAACATGTTGTACAATTTTGTACCAGATACAAATATAGATGAGGATGAACCTGTAATCGATCAATTGAAGATTCTTGCACAAGCAATTGGGGAAGATGTCACCAACCCGGAGATAGTTGCAATTGATCACTATGAGAAAAAGCGAGTAGAAATTCTTCACAAACAGGTTGAAGAACTAAAGGCTATCGTATCTACAAGCACCGGGGAGCTAATGCAACAAATATAGGATGCAGGAAGATTGATAACAAGGACTTCAAATTTTGAAGACTTTGTTAAAGATATAACTGAGAAAACAAAGAAAACTACAGAGGAGATAAAGGTTTTGTCATCCAAGTTTGATGCGAAGAACTCTTCTGCAACATAGTACAGCCGCAAGCTGACAAGTCTGGCTCTCATCTTAAGGAAGGCATCTGCATAAAAGACCAAAAGAATTCAAGATCTTATTGGATTCTGGTTGTTCCTTGCCCCAACTTTTGATCTAATGCAGACAACAACAAACGAAGAAGACAAACTGATCAAGGAACCCGATTACAAAAAAAGTGGAAGACATGGAAAATATCATTGTCTCACTGCAAGCAACAAAGAAGAGCTTGGATCATGTAATAGGCATATGGAAACCATTCCTTGATTCTGCAAAGAAAATATACAAAGATATATTCAATAAGTTATAGTTATGATATAAAAATATTTCAGAAGTAACAACCTTTTGACTTGCGGAGGCAAAAAGGGGAAGAAGATCAGACACAGAGATCAACACAGATGAAAGTAAAGATCAGATATAGAGAAGATCAGCGCTGGTGCAGGGGCACCAAGCATCAACACGAAATTCATGAAGCCACTCCAAGTACACAAGAAGACTATGAAGACAATCAAGTCACCTAATGAAGATCAAAGGATCAAAGAGGTTAAAGGGATTTTAAACAATGTAAATCCAATAAATTATTGTATGTTGGCACCTTTGATGTTTTAATGCCATCCAAATAAATGGATTTCATTTATATGTTCTAAGGGTCAAATTTGGCTATAATATGGACCAATAGTGTCCAAGGGTGTTTTTGGGTAGTTAGGAGTATAAGAATGATGAAATTGAGTCGCCTAGGTGTTTAACAACCTTTGGAGTTCTTAAATTCCAATTTAATAAGGTTTTAAAGTATTTTTACAATTTAAAAGTTTAAATATTCAAAAAATAATGGCTAGTAGCCACTTTAGGAGGGAAATGGGATTTTATTATTAAAATCACTTAACTAATCCCTCAAACCAGTTGTGTATGGTTGGGGAAGTTAAGATTTGATTTATTATATTGTAGACAACTCCCATTGTACGGGATCATGACTGGAATGTTCGGTTTTGAAAAACAGTAAATGGAAGTAATACAAATCTCTCTGCAAATTTGAATAGATTATTTTGGTGTTGGTCTATTTGTTTGATTTAGGACAATAACATTTTAATGTAGTGAGTCCTCATACATTCACCTTCTCTTATTGAATGATTTGAGGATCTTTTGAGCATTGTACCCTATGTTTGCTGTTCTGAACAGTCACAGTCAGCAAATCTTTTATTTGTTTTGATTTCTTTATGAAGGAATGATCATCCCATGAAATCCAAGGCCTAGAATTCATGAGATGACATATCCTTAACATGTATCATACTTTTCTAACTTGAAATATGCAGAAAATCAGAGTTAAGGTGATCACCAAGCAAGAAAACAGTGAATTAACCTTGGAGTATGCGGGTACAGTACAGCAGTGAGAGTTTGGCCTTAAGGGCAGGGTGTTCTTAAGATTTGAATAGTCTTATAATGGCATATTAATGGTGAATCAATCACCAAGTAAGTCTGAAAGTGTTTGGAGAAGGGAGATTGAAGAAACCCTCAAATCAAGGGTTTAAGAGAGGTATTTTGGGGTTTTTGATGTTACAAGTGTGCTGGGTTGATTTACTCTTGGATTTAGAGGTTTTGAAACATATTGAAACACTGCTGAAAGTTTGGAGTCTTGGGGATATAAGGAACTAGGTGATGCTTTGTTAAATCACCCATTTTTTATGCATTTTTGGGTCACATAGTTAGGACAGTCATACTCGGCCCAAAACAACCATACCGAAGTTTGTGATATGTTTTCATATGTCCAAAAGGGTATCCAAATATATCATTTTTTTTGTCCATCCTTTGGGAAAGTATAGAGTTATGGTCCATTTTATCGCTGGACAGGGCTACTAGACAGGGCAATTAGGCCTCTAGGCTAGTTTGAGACATTTAGTCATTGGAAGTATTGGGTAAGTCTAAAAACCTCAAAACAACTTGAATCCATCCTTATATGCACGAAACACTTCAAATCTATCATTAGTTTTCATTTTGAAGAGTCTTGATTGGGTGGAGTCTTATAAAGCCATTGTGCACCTTTTGGAAAAGTGTGGGTTTTTAAGTCAAATTGGAAAGTTTAGTTGGTGAACAAAGTCTTGCTACCCTTTCCTCTGCATCAAGCGCAGATAAAAGAGTTGAGACAAAAAAAGGAGATACAAACAGTGTGTGTTGTGTGCCAAAATAGGCTACAAGTAGACAAGGAGATCTATAGGGGAAGTCTACAGGTGATGTATTGATATGTTTTGCCACCAATGCCAAAGGGGAAGATTGTTGACATAACTTAGTTGTCATTGGTGAAGTCATAGGCAAACATCAATCCCACTGGAATCTACCAGAACACCAGTACATCACACTGGTACTCTTAATTGTGAACCGGTAGACTAAACAAGGAAGCGGTATACTTTAACCGGTCACGCTTATACCGGTCTAGGTTATTCCAACTAGTCATAGGAAACACATAGGGAACATATGACTAACCAGTTACAAGTTCTTTACTAGTTGAGTGCATGGTAATCCGCACCGGATTATGCAGAGCGCTTTTAGTTACACTGGAGTTAGCTTTTTCAGTGGAACTGGAGTTAGATTTGTTTTTCAGAGAACGTTTCGAGGTAAACTTTGAATCAGTTTGCAAGCTTTTTTGCATGCATGATTTATGAGAGAGTTTACAGCTTGGCAGAACTATGAGATGTATTTTTAATAAGATTATTTTTTATAAATATAGGTCATAGCACACAGAAGAGTTGTTGTTGAATTTCAAGAGCATAGAGAGAAGGAGAGTAGCAGAACAAAATTACAGTCACGCGAGGTAAAAGACAGAGAAAGGTTCAACAGTCAAGCAGAACAAAGGGTAACAGGTAAGATCTGATTAGACAGAAAGTGTCATCATAAGATCATTGCTTTAGATTGTGAAGCATATTCAAATCCCTTAATCAGGGTGAACCCTAACAGGTTCTTTGTATAAATCCCTTTACCGAGTAACATGTTTATTGGTGTTGAAAGTCCTCTTACAAGGCGACTCCTAACAGGGTCAAGATCCTAACAGGTCTTCTACCAAATCCCTTAACCGGGTAGCACTCTTACCAGTGCTTTGTAAGCCTCTAACATGGCATCTTTATTACTGCATTAGTGAAGTTGTGGGTTTTGTCCCACCGTGATTTTTTTCTTCTAACCGAGGGTTTTCACGTATACATGCTATGTTAACCTGTGTATTCAATTTCTGTTTATGAGTGTTGTTATATTTTTTTAATATCTGAATTTGCAAGAATATATATTTGGGGAGAAATTGTAATAGAAATTGTATTTACTGATTCACCCCCCCTCTCAATAACCGGTTAGGATTAACACAATGAACACAAGATTTATCGTGGTCCAACTAAATTGCCTACATCCACACTGAGCAAAGGAACCTTTATTAATAGTTCAAAATTGAAATTCATTCCAATGCCACAACAACAACATAAATAGGCTGAATACAACCAAGAAGCCAAACCAACATTTGGACGGAAAAGAACAAGTGACCACTGATCAAACATTCCCCTGCTCGCCCTACTGATTTACCTCTTTTTTACAAGCCCAAGAGAAGTCCTAGCACATTCGAACTTCTCCTTGGGTACAACCTTGGTCAAAATGTCTGCCAGATTGACCTTTGTGTCAATTTAACAATTTTTAACTTGCCCTCTTCAACCATATGTCACACAAAATGAACATGAATATCAACATGTTTCGAATGACGCTGAGATGAGTAATTGTGAGCCATAAAAATGGCACTACGACTGTCACAAAAAAGAACATAATCACTTTGTTGATATTTCAAATCACTAAACAGACGTTGTAACCAAATCATCTCCCTAGCACCTTCGAAAAGTGCCAAATATTCAGCTTCAGCGGAAGAAAGAGCAATGGAATGTTGCAGCCTTGAGGCCCAACTAATGGCAGCCCCAACAAACATGAAGGTATAACCGGTAGTAGACCTTTGTTTGTCCAAATCGCCGAAAAAATCAGAATCAATAAATCCTTGCAACTGTACATTATTGCCACCAAAACATAGAAAATAATCAAAAGTGCCTTTTAGATATCTCAATATCCATTTAACGGCTTCCCAATGAGTCTTCCTGGGATTGCTCATGAATCTACTCACAAATCCCACCACCTGAGCAATGTCGGAATGTGTAGAAACCATATCATACATAATGCTACCAACTGCCGATTTGTATTGAAATCCTTTCATAAAATCCTTGTCTTCTTGTGTTTGCAGACACAAATCAGAGCATAAGTGAAAATGGGAGGCAAGGGGAGTAGAAACAACTTTTGCATCAGCCATACCAAATCTGTCAACTACTTTATCAATGTAGTCTTTTTGTGATAAAGTGATCTCCTTCCTTCTATCTCGGGTGATTGTCATACCAAGAATCTTCTTGGCTGCCCCTAAATCTTTCATAGCAAACTTGCTTGCCAAGTGAGCTTTCAACTCACCAACAATCCTTGGACTAGTACTGGCTACCAACGTGTCATCAACGTAGAGAAAAAGAATGATGAATTCACTATTAGGAAGTTGTTTACAGTAAATGCAAGGGTTTGAATCACAACGAATAAAGTTGTGATCAGTCATGAATTGATCAAATTTTAAATACCATTGTCTCGGGGCTTGTTTGAGCCCAGACAAACTTCGCTTCAATTTGCAATAAAGATGCTCTTGTCCCTTTTTGACGAATCTTTGAGGCTGCTCCATATACAACTTCCTCATTGACATCACCATGTAAGAATGCAGTCTTCACATCAAGCTGCTCCAATTCAAGATCCCATACAGCTACCAATCCCAATACTGTTCGGATTGTTGTAATTTTCACAACCGGAGAGAAAATGTCAATGAAATCGATCCCCTTTTGCTGAGCATAACCTTTTATCACTAATCTGGCTTTGTAGCGTTTTCTACCTTTGCTTTCGTCTTTCAATATATATACCCACTTGTTCTTAAGTGGTTTTCGATTTGGTGGAAGAGTGACCAAATCCCATGTGTTATTAGCTGCTAGTGAACTCATTTCTTCGTTCATGGCAACCATCCATTTATCATTATCACTGTTTTGATAAGCAACTTTATAATTAGCCGATTCAACTTGCTCAGAGATTAACAATTCGGGCTTTGCATCTTCAGCAAATAACAACTCATAATCAGAGAATTTGGAAGGAATTTTTCTTTGCCTTATGGATCTTCTTAGTTCGGGAATGCTCTCATTCCTCTATAGAATTGGTACCAAAAACACTATGTTTATGCAGTCTCTGTTCTTTAATTGATGACTGCTTATCACCAGGAGGCCTACCATTTGCTGGAGAAACGGAGTCTGTCCTGTATGTCCCATGGGTGTATAAAGTTGTCAAACAAGGGCAGGTCTCGTTCATTGCCATCATTTTGTTTTCCACCGTAATTCCTTTGTGTGGACGGTGTTTGACCAGACAACTTCACATTGCCTGTTGCATGAGATGACATTGACTAGCTATGAGCTGCGTTAAGATTTCCTAAGGCAGTCTCACTGTGTGCAACTTGGTAATTGTCATATGTGAGCGGTGTTACATTCACCACAGGTAATGAGGCTGGACTGGGATCGGTTACATCCCAATCGTGGATAGCAACAGGCCCATCGATGGTCTCTGCGGTTGTGATTAGAGAAACCATGTAAGATTTCTTGCCACCACCTAGTTCATGAGAGGTTATCCCCTGTTCAACATACGGGACACTTTGAACATTACGGATGTGAACATCATGTGCTATCCCTTGTTCTGACCGCTCCCTATCCCGTGTGGGTGCCTCCTCAAAGATGCCATTGGGTTGTCTATGTTGTTCACTTTTGTTTGAAGAATTCGTTGGTGATGTAAATGGAGGAACTAAAAAAAAGGTCGGTGTGATAGAAATGATAGGAGGCATTGATTGTGATCAACTATCAGACAACCTTTGGGTGGAATTGTTTTTAAACAAAGAATTTGACACGTACTCTATTGCTGGTGTTTCCACTGATTGTAATGCTGGAAAAAATTTCTCATTGAAGATTACATCCCGGCTTCGAATTACCTTCTTTTCCATAATATCCCAAATTCTAAACCCAAATTGATCCTCTCCATAACCAATGAATATGCCCTTTTGCGATTTAAAATCCAACTTTGTCCTCTTTTCTTTTGGGACATGAACATAAGCTTCACATCCAAAAATCCGGACGTGGGAGTAGGAAATCCTTTTTCCCAACCACTCTTCTTCGGGAATACCAAACTTTAAATGAGATGAAGGACTGCAGTTAATTAAGTAAATTGATGTGTTGCATGCCTTTGCCCAGAATTTTTTGCTTAAACCAGCATTGGAAAATATACACCGAGCTTTCTCACGAATGGTTCTATTGAGTCTTTTTGCTGCCCCATTTTCTTGAGGAGTGTAGGGGACAACTTTAATCCTTCGAATACCATGATCTACACAAAAATTATCAAACTCCAAAGAAAAAAATTCACCTCCATTATCCGTCTTTAAGAATTTTATTTTGTGACCACTTTGGTTTTCAACAAGTGCTTTAAAAATTTTAAATTTTGAAAACACTTCAGATTTTCTAGAAATCATATAAATCCAAACTTTCCTAGTACAATCATCAAGGAAAGTAACAAAATAGCTTGTGCCTCCATAAGAGGTTACCTCCGTAGGACCGAAGACATTTGAGTGCACTAGTTTTAATGGTGTTGTCTTCTTATTGTGTCCATCCTTCAAGAAGCCGACCTGTCTTTGTTTCCCATGAAGACAATGTTCACAAAACTCCAAATTTGCAGATTGAAGACCCGGTAGTTGTTCTCAGTTGAGCATAAGCTCAAGTCCTTTCTTGCTCACGTGGCCTAATCTTTGATGCCAAAGAGCCACATCACTACCCACAACAATCATAGAAGCTCCCACCTCACCAATGGTGTCTGCAATATAAAGGCTGCCAACTTTGTCTCCTTTTGCAATCACCAAAGAACCTTTAGAGACTTTCCATGCGTCCATGAGAGTGGTGAGAAAGCCTTGTGTATATAGCTGACTTACGGAAATCAGATTTCTCTTTAATTTGGGAACATGTCGTACTTCTTTTTGCAACCATTTGACTCCTCTAGCTAGCTGCAAAACAACATCACCTTTCCCAACGATTTCACAAGCTTTGTTGTCACCCAAATATACATGTCCAAAATTACCTTCTTGGTAATTTGTGAAAGCCTCCGTGCAAGAAGAGGCATGCAAGGAAGAACCAGAATCAATTACCCACGAATTTGATTTTGTGTCAGTTGTTGATAGTATTAGAATACCATCACCCTTATCATGAGTTATGTTTGCTTTGCTGTCCAACACCCGTTCTTGTGCCTTCTTGTGTTTTCTACAATCTTTCTTGATATGGCCAGGTTTTCCACAAAACTAGCAATCACCTTGTCTACCTCAGGATTGTGATCTTCTTGCAGATTTGGACCTCCTATGGTGATTATTTTGGCCTCTATTTTGATTTTTCCCCTATTTTCGGTACTCACCATTGTTAAGGCTTCACTGGTTGAAGACTCCATGTTCTTTCTTCTTACGTCTTCACTAAGAAGAGTCGTTGAAACTGACAGTCCCAACCGGTGTTGAGAGGGGAGGGGTGAATCAACACCTATAAAACTTCTAATAAATCTGATGAAGTATACTTATAATTGTAAGCTAAACAGATTCAAGCATAAAATAACATCAAGCAATCAATCACACAGTGACACTAGATTTATCACGTGGAAACACAATTTGGGTGAAAACCATAGTGTGAGGAGACCTCACAAATTCTACACTCTTTTGAAGTGCGTCCTGTTAGGAGTCTTCCCTGTTAAAGGATTACAACGCACTATTAGATGCAACTCGGTTAAGGGATTTGTTACAATAAGGCCAGTTAGTGCTTGCCTTGTTAGAGGACTTACAACACCTTACAAGATGTCACCTGGTTAAGGGATTTGATATAAGGGACCTGTTAGAGTCCACTCAATTACTGAGATTTAATTATTGTAGTTGTTAGAAAGCAATAGAGGGATTGACCTTTTACAAATGGCTTTGCTTAGCCTAATAAGATCTCTATTATGCTCAACTGAGAAGCATCACCGGTTGCCACAGGTGTGTCCTCCTTTACTGTTGTGCTTTTCTGCACACTCTTCTCTCTCTTCTTCTATTTTCTGTTTACCCTAGCTTATTCAGCGTACAGGTTCACTCTTTTCTTCGGCACAATGAAGGAAACTAATATTCTCAACAAGCATAAGAATATATAGAGTTCTTGCCCTAATTGTGCCTCTCATGCATGACCTAATACGAGATCCCTTTTCGGACACATCACTCGGTGGAGTATCAATTTACTGAGGAAACATCTGATGCATGCTCTTGCTTTATCCGCTTTATGAAGAAAACAATAGATGTGTGTCAAACATCTTTCCTTCTGTCCTTCACATGAGATAACTCCTTGTTTTAAAGCCACAAACTTCGGCTTTAAAACCTTTAAACGTGCCTCAAACCAATCACCATGTTAACTCAAAGTCATTCCGGATTTAGTGCAGTAAATCCCGGTCAAAGAGTTGGTTCAAACAGATAGTTGACTATGACTTCCCCGGTTCTTCGTAACATACCGAAGTCTTCACTTGATTGGTTGAGATCCTCATTCCTCATGTTGTGAATAGGTAAGAACTTTGACCTGTCACATTTCCTTTGTCACTTTTCCTTCCTTTACCGGTTGCACCTTTTCCTCGGTTGAGTTGTTGACACCGGTTGAATCCCTTGCTCAGTTGTTGATGCTCTTTGCTTAGTGACCGGTTGCTCTTGATGAGCAGATATAGTCTTTTCTTCCTTGCATAGTGTCACCAGTTGCCAAACCAGCCTCTTTACATACAGTTCTCCTTAAATCTTTGGATCTTAGATTGAGAATGATCTTTTCTCTTTTGCCAATCAATGACAATACTTAATTTTCATGTACCGGTAGCAGGCTTACCGGTAACCATCTCTTAATGCTAACAATCTCCCCCTTTGGCATTAATGGCAAAACCTTAATGGGCAATCATGTCACCTATCCTATCTACTTGTATCTCTGTGTAGCTGCCACTTCCGGTCTGTTAGCTACTTAAGATTTTCATTGTTGTATACTCACAAAACACCATAGGCCAGTAAAAGACACCGGTTGTCATACTCACAAAACACCATACGCCGGTAAAAGACACCGGTTGTCACTCCGAATACTTAGAAGACACCGGTAGTCGAGGAGACGAGTGTATGCATCGGTAGATACTGAAAAGGGCACTACATCGGTGGGCTGATTCAAGTTTACAGTCCCGGTCTTGGATTGCGTACAGAAGAATATCGGGTACAAGGGAACACTGATCTAAACTGCCTAAAAATCCGCTTCGGATTTTGGGGAAGCAGTTTGAGTTAAAACTAGATTATACAGGATATCCACCGTTTGTAAGTGGAGTTAACTTTTTAACAAGAGTTAGCTTTATTTCTACGGATGTCTTGCAAGGTAAACTCCAGATAAGAACGGAAAGCTTAACTTCTAGTTGCATGATTTTATTGTTGAGTTTACAGCCTAGCAGTTTTATGAGTCAAGGGTTTCATGATGGTGAACTCTTGTATAAATATAGGTCATAGGACGCAAGGAAGTTGTTGTTGATTGTTGGCAATTGCATAGAGCAGAGGAGAGACATTTTCTGAGAGAAGAGCTACAAACTAAGAGGTAGCAGAGATCAAAAGTCATGCAAACCGGAAAAGAGGTATGATCTAAGTAGACATTCAATGTCATATCAGATCATAGCTTTTGTTAAGAACAGGAAGCAATTGAAATCCCTTCATTAGGGTGGACCTAATCAGTTTGTTGTAAAAATCCCTTAACAGGGTAACGTCCTTTTCGATGTTCAAAGTCCTGTAACCAGGTAGCTCCTCATAGGGTTCAGATCTTAACAGATCTTTTGTAAAATCCCTTAACCAGGTAGCACCTTAACCAGTGTTTTGTAAGCTCCTAACAAGGCGCCTTCATTCTGTAGTAGTGAAGTTGTGAGCTCTGTCTCACCGTGGTTTTTTCCTTCTAACCGAGGGTTTCCACGTATATATTTGGTGTTAATTTGTGTACTTGCTTTTCATGCTTGCATATAATTAATTGTTTTAAAAAAGTATTGTTCAAACAAGTTTCAAAAAGAAAAGAAATAGTTGTTACTGATTCACCCCTCCCCTCTCAGTAACTGGTCAGTACTAACAATTGGTATCAGAGCCTTGGTTCTCTATACTTAAAAGTCTAACAACTTGAGAAAAAGATCATGGAGGGTTACCAATATCAAAAACAGCTAGAGGAAGCCAACGACATTATTGCCTCTCTGGAGAATAGATTGAGGAGATCACTTGCAAAGAGAAAGGCGTTGACTCTACAATTAAATGTGAGCAATGCAACCATCGATGAACTCTCTGGGCAAAGTGGATTTGATGAAATCGAGGAGGCAGTATCTGAGCTCATGGAAAAGAATGAGATCCTGACCGATCAGATCTCCGACCTTAAGAGGGAGCATGAAGAGAATGCCCTAAGGATAACTGAATTGATCGAGAAATTGAGAAAAGCTGAAGATGAAAGGAATACAGCGGTCAATTCTTCGATTGCCACTGAAAGAGCAAGGGACCAGGCAGTTGATGCTGTAGAGGCGAATGAACTATTGCTTCTACAACTTCAGGAGGACATGCAAGATATCACCCAGGAAAACACCAGCATACACAAAGCATGGCAGGAGAGGGATGATGCAGGCAAGAAACTGGCGATAGAGGTGTATCAACTAAAGGGACAAAAGAAATTCCTTGAAGAAAGAAATGCAACCCTGAGAAGATACAACGAAAGTTCAGCCAAGCTCGATGAGCAACTAAAAGCTCAAAGGAGGCACAAAGATCAAACCGGTCTTGGATTCACCGGTGAAGTCACCAAAGTGACTGGTGAATGCTTTGGAGCCAAGATAAGCAAGAAAGCAAAGAGGAAGCCGTTGACACACAAAGGCAAAAAGACCTCTAACTTTTCTTGCAATCTTTATGGGAAACCGGGTCATAAATCAAATGACTGCAGAAAAGCACCGGTAAGGCCCAACAACAGTTATTGCAAGAACTGTTGTAAAAATGGCAAGACCATTGAATGATGGTTCAACCCTACATCGGTGTATAATGGAAGTAGGGGAAGCTTCAAAGGCTACTGCTATGGCTGCAACAAATTTGGGCACAAGGTTGAAGAATGCAGATCGAAAACTATGGCATTCAGGTCTCCAAAACCGGTATTCACCAAGAGAAACAAGAACCGGGGCACAACCAATTGTGTAAACTTTGGACCAAACAGCCACAATGACTCTTGGAGCAAGTCACCCAATCCAAGAAGGGTGAACCCATGGAGGACAATCAGGATAGTATGCTATCACTACAACAAGGTTGGACACCTAACAAAAAATTGCAAGAACTGGTTGTTCAATAAGAAGAAAGAACTGGCAAAATCGATTGACAAGATCAACAAGGAAGAAAAGACTGAGACGTCAATTAGACAAATTTGGTTCAAAAAGGAATCAAATAGCTCTGTTGAGGAGAAGACAGAAGAAAAATCATCATCTGCCGATGGTGATATCTCTTCAGCAAACTGAGCCGTAAAGGTCTAGAGGGAACCGGTAGATCTTCTACCATTCCCGGTAAGATTGGTGAGGAACAAACTCACTCAATCTACAAAAAGAACTGGACAAGGAAGAAGTAACAAATCGGGGGTCACCCAACCGGAAAGACTGGATCACCGGTTAAGGAAAACGGTAAGAGAAGTTAGGTAAGGTATTTATTACCATAGCCATTTAACGTATAGTTACCGTTTGGTAATTACCGTTATAACCTAACCCTATAAAAGAAAGGAGAATTACTCACAAGTTCTTACTTTGTTTACTTTGTTATTTGCGAATTCTTGTGCTAAGTAACATTCTCGTGCTTTGATCGCTGTGAATTATTGAGCAATACCGATCTAAGCTACCTTCTGCAAATTACCGATTAGCAAAAATGGCCTCATCTTCCGCTACCGTAACATTGATCAAAGGAGATCAGGTGGACAAGACAGCCTACAACATCTTGCCAGATCAGAACAGAGAAAATGACATGGCTAGTGCGCTTTCATTTGTACCAGAAGGAGTCCTCTTGACCGAAGATGTCACAGCGTTTATTCACGCCAAAAAAGAAGAACTGGGAGAAACATATATTCAAGGCAAGTACCTATCACTGTGCGAAGAAGGGAAACTTCCTAACAAATACGCCAATCTATTATCATCCGGATTGATAAATGGTGTATGCTACCCAACAATCTTCTGGGAAGACCAAGTCAAACTGGTGCTGAGCCATCTTCACAAACCAGGTTTCTGGCTCACCAAAGGCGCATGTCACAAGATCACCAAAGAAGATCTCCACAGAGTAACTGGATATAGTGACAAAGGGGAAGCATTAACCCTACGTACCATCGCCAATGCCATCGTTAACAAGCTGACCAAGTCGAAGTCTGATGGTCGACTTATGACCGTGGAAGACATTGAAGATGATGGAGTATGCTTTGCGTCTGCTGTTATTGGTTACAAAGTTTATTAGTCAAGCAATTTGAATAGCATACCAGGTGGAGCTATTCACACCGCATTTCGCATTATGCACAACAATGCCCAATACGACATCTGTGCAATGCTTCTGAGCCAACTATTCGAAAACATGAAGAAGCTTGGAGTTGTGAAAAAGAAATCCATGAAGTATGGAACTCTTCTGATGTGCCTATACTTCTACTACTTAGATTTCTTCCCAGGTATCGGTAAAGTGACATGGAAAACCGATAAACCAACCATGCATCAAATCATTGAAATGGCCAAGCGATTGGGAGATCAACTAAACAATGCGATGACTGAACATTTTGAAGCATTTCAGTTGAAAATGCACGAAAGAGAAAGAGTGCCGTCAACTATAGTTGACCTGTACAAGGACGAGATATGCTTTCTGGTTACCACCAACAACTGCATCATTCAAGCAATGGAACCAAGAGATGTATATGCTCCTGAGCTGGGTTACGAGATCTCTGCCAAAGTTGCTAAGGCATATGTCGATGCCTTAAATGATGCAAATTTGGATCTCGGTGCCAATCGGTTGGGCACGTATACTGAGATTCTTCAGAATTTGTCAAAAAGGGCACCAATTGAGATTGTCTACAAAAGGATGCCCACACTAAAGAAGAAACCAGCGATAGAGCAGCCCAAGGCTCGGAGGAAGAAAGTAGAACTGGCGCCCAGTATACAAGAGGAAGAACTAGAAGAGACCGAGACCAAGGAAACAGTTCCTCTGATCAAGAGAACAAAGCCCACAATTGATGAAATTGTGGCAGGACTAAAAGAATTTGGGAATTTAGGTTCTGTTAGAAGAAGATATCAACTTGCCAATGATGAAGACAAAAGAAAAATTGAAGAAGCTGTATCGTTCTGCCTTCATAAATTCAATCTTCATCCCGGTGGACTTCACACAACTCTACTTGAACAGCTTCTACAAATTATTGAAGATCGGTGGAAAGCTTCAGAAGATAGAGAAAAGGAGCTAAGGATAAGAGCTCTTCTAGAGGTCCAAAACCATCTCACTCTAGAAGAAGCCATAGAACAAGATGAACTTCATCAGAAAACTTTTGCAACTATAAGAAGGATAGGCCTCATGCTTATTGGAGAAGTTGAGAAAGTACATAATGAAGAAGTAGCAATATGGACCAAACTTCTTTAGACACAACAGCAAGCAGAACAAGAAGTAGCTCAAAGAACAATAGCTATACCGGTCTCGGACACTGGTAAAGGGAAAGGTGTGCTTGGAGTTGAGGCACCAGTCATAGTAGACATCACTGATGACAAAAGCAGCAAGTCAACAAATCCAATAGTTCTTATCTCTCCAAGCAAAGGTAACACTAATCTTATATCTGTCGATAATATTGTAGATGAAGTGACAGACTTTGGAATAGTAGATAATGCTGCAAAGTGGTTCAGTGTATTAGAAGAAAACGATAAACAGTCAATTATTGTAGCAATAGTGGAAACATTTATGAACTATCATAGGACGCCAAGGGACTATAGGTCCAAGTTCCCACCAGAACTAAACAACAAGCTATAATCAAAATGGCAAATCGGTCTAGGCATAAACAACAGAATCACTAGGGAAACATTGCTTAAGGTCAGACCTGGATTCAATGAAGAGAGAATAAAGCTTCTATTAGAGGAAGCATCCATGAACCTAAAGACATTAGATAGAGTTGCAGAGATATTAAACGGATATGAGAATCAAGTCTACAAAGCGACTCTGGACTACTGGCATAAGTATGACTTTAGTGCATTGGACAAATTAGGTCCTCAGGATCAAACTGAACGTATGCCAGCACCACCGGTTAGACTCACATCTGCTGAAGAGGCTGCTACCGGAATTGAAAAAGGTCAGACAGAGGAGTTCATGGCTGGTGAACATGTAAATACTGGTGAACAAGGGGTTGACAGTGATATACCCTTAGGAGAACTTCATACTGCTGAGGAGCAGCAACAAGAAGAAGTCCTTCAGGAAGATCAAGAACAACACGCTGCAGTCAATAAGCAACCGGAAGAAGAAGCTCAGATCCAGGAAGAACCACCTGTAGAACATGTTCTACTTGGCGCCGAGGTTCAATCAGGCACTAACAATCTTAAGGGACAAGAGGAAGAAAACCCAATGCACACTGAAAAAGTTCAACTAGAGCAAGAAGATAAAGCTGACATACCAAGCTCCTCATCAAAAAGGAAGCTATCTTTTGCTAAGAAGAAGGAAGTTAAAAGGACTAATGTCACCGATACAGTGGTAGACATCAACAAGATGTCAACTAAACAACTGAAGGAACTGACCAAGAGAAAATAGGACATGATTCTGACCACTATCAAGAACATATTGTGCAACTTTGTACTAGACGCAGACGTTGATGAAGATGACCGGTCATCGACCAGCTCGAAGTTCTGGCACAGGCAATCAGTGAAGATCTAACCGATCCAAAAAAAGTGGCTATAGACCACTATGAGCAGGAAAGAGTGGAGATACTACACAAACAGGTTGTAGATATCAAGGCCAACGTGTCAACCCACCTAAGACTGCCCCAACAACAACTTAAGGAGGCAGGAAGTTTGATGAGTAGGACATCAAACTTTGATGTGTTTTTGTAGGACTTAACAGAGAAGTTAGAAAAAGCTTCAGAAGAGATCATAGCTCTGTCAACACAATTTGATATCAAGCATATAACTGCAACTTCTTTCAGCAGACAAATGACAAGCTTAACTCTTACACTGAGGAAATATGTTGAAGAGAAGAATAAGAGGATCCAAGACATTATTGGATTTCAGATGTGTCTAGCACCAACTCTTGACATTATGAATCAAACAAAAAATTCCATAGAAGCTCTGATCAATGAACTAGCTTACAAAACTGTGGAAGATATGGAGAACATCATTGTTTCTCTGAAAGCATCCCAAAAGAATAAAGAATATGTAACCGGTCAATGGGAGCCATTCCTTCAATCTGCCAAATTAATCTACAAAGACATCTTCACACAACTTCAAAACTGAAGGGATGTCACATCCTTTGTCCTATGGAGGCAAAAAGGGGAAGAAAAGAAGAACGGAGAAATAGGAGAAACAAAAGAAAAATAGTAACAAAGCATGGGAGAAGAGCAACACAACAAAACAATCACTAGTCACTGGAGCACTCAGACAGGGGAAGTGTTCTACGGATTGTCATCTACATTGTCACCAGTAAGTGAGTATGGTTTTGTGTATACTCTTGCCACCAATGACAAAGGGGAAGATTGTTAGCTACTTAAGATTGTCATTGTTGTATACTCACAAAACACCATACGCCGGTAAAAGACACCGGTTGTCACTCCGAATACTTAGAAGACACCGGTAGTTGAGGAGACGAGTGTATGCACCGGTAGATACTGAAAAGGGCACTACACTTGTGGGACGATTCAAGTTTACAGTCCTGGTCTTGGATTGCGTATAGAAGAATACCGGGTACAAGGGAACACCGGTCTAAACTGCCTAAAGATCCGCTCCGGATTTTGGGGAAGTAGTTTGAGTTAAAACCGGATTATACGGGATATCCACCGTTTGTAAGTGGAGTTAATTTTTTAATAGGAGTTAGCTTTATTTCTACGGATGTCTTGCAAGGTAAACTCTAGATCAGAACAGAAAGCTTAACTTCTAGTTGCATGATTTTATTGTTGAGTTTACAGCCAAGGTAAACTCCAGATCAGAACGGAAAGCTTAACTTCTAGTTGCTTGATTTTATTGTTGAGTTTATAGCCTGGCAATTCTACGAGTCAAGGGTTTCATGAGCATGAACTCTTGTATAAATATAGGTCATAGAACACAAGGAAGTTGTTGTTGATTGTTGGCGATTGCATAGAGCAGAGGAGAGACATCTTCTGAGAGAAGAGCTACATACTAAGAGGTAGCAGAGATCAACAGCCAGGCAAACCGAAAAAGAGGTATGATCTAAGCAGACATTCAATGTCATATCAAATCATAGCTTTTGTGAAGAAGAGGAAGCAATTGAAATCCCTTCATTAGGGTGGACCTAATTGGTTTGTTGTAAAAATCCCTTAACAGGGTAGCATCCTTTTCGATGTTCAAAGTCCTGTAACCAGGCAGCTCCTAATAGGGTTCAGATCTTAATTGATCTTTTGTAAAATCCCTTAACCGGGTAGCACCTTAACCAGTGCTTTATAAGCTCCTAACAAGCGCCTTCATTCTGTAGTAGTGAAGTTGTGAGCTCTGTCTCACCGTGGTTTTTTCCTTCTAACCGAGGGTTTCCATGTATATATCTGGTGTTAATCTGTGTACTTGCTTTTCATGCTTGCATATAATTGATTATTTTAGAAAAGTATTGTTCAAACAAGTTTCAAAAAGGAAAGAAATAGTTGTTACTGATTCACCCCTCCCCTCTCAGTAACCGTTCGGTACTAACACGGTCATCTACTGGTTTATTGCCAAACTCTCCCCCTTTTTGACAATAATGCCAAAGGCTAGTCAGAAAGACTACCTTTTTCTAATCTGCTCCCCCTACAAGCAACATTATTTTTCATCAGTCCAGAAAAGATGAGGTGAAACCCTCGGTTGAAGCATAATGAACTGATGATCACCTTTGTTAGTTTACTGATGATCAGGAAGTGGTATCACCCCTAGTTTACCTCTGAGATACTCAAAAGTACTCTTTGGTAATGGCTTTGTGAAGATATTAGCAATCTGTTCTTTAGTGGGAACATACTCCAATCTTACCTCTTTGTCTTGTACCACCTCTCTCAAGTAATGATACTTGATGGCAATGTGCTTTGTCTTGGAGTGCATGATAGGGTTTTTGGATATGTTTATTGCATTGGTGCTATCACAGTAGATTGCAATCGGTTCAGGTATCTGTTCCTGGATTCCTTCTAGTGGTTGTTTGATCCAGATCACCTGTGTGCAATTGATTACAGTAGCAACATATTCAGCTTCTGCAATAGACTGTGAAATGCAGTTCTGTTTGATGAGATCATCCTCATGGGTCACATAGGAAGTACCGGTAGCAATCCAAGATGCTAACAAGGGCTCTATCTCCTCTGGTGACCCGAACTGAACCTCATCTAACTCCCTACTAACAAATGAATCCAAGTCATGTTGGCATGTGTCCGTGTCTACTATCTCAAACTCAACACTGGTATCATCACATGCAGACTTCATGCTCAAATCCTCAACACAAGAGAATACTGGCATCTCCTATAGTAACCCCATCTCGGGACTGCCACTATCCAAATCTGTACTATCTGATTCCATCTCCTCAAGGCAGTCCTCAAAAGTGGTATCATCCTCCTCTGGCGATCCAGAGTCCACCATCATATCCTCCAACACTACAACACTCCCACTATCAGCAACTCCCTTGACATCGACCATAGGACTATCCTCCTGAAAAACTGAACTGGAGTCACTGGCTGTCTCTATAATACAATCTAGTATAGCACGAACATCAACTGTAGGTGCCAACTCTTGCTGTATCATCGGACCATCAACTGAGTCTTGAGTCTCCATGCATCTATCGACCGGTGTAACTGTCATGTGCTTATCCATTGAGATAGGTAATGACCCTACAATAAAAGTGTGGGGTAACTCAACTGGAGAGGCATTGATCTCTGGAACTGATGTGCTAGGCCCACGTGCAGCTGTGAAATCATCCTGCAGGTGTCTCCTAACCTCCCTCACTGTGTCAACCTGTCTCGTTTCCTGTGTCCTGCAAGAAGATCTTCTTTAGAGTGAAACCATGTATCTAGCCACCTTGTCAATGGTAGCTAGATTTGATAGCTGTTCACTAAGCCTATTCTGAATATCCCAACTATGATCCAATTGTCTAACCAGGGCATCAGTTTGCCTTTTAAATTCAGACAAACTATCTGATGGTTTCTTTTGTCTACTGCTATACGGTTTCACTTGTCTACTGCTATAAGTTCCCCTGCACCTATCCATTCAATTTCAATAGAGTGTTGATCACTCACTCAATTTTTTACAAATTCCCACAAGCTGGCAAGAAGAAGGCTCTGATACCACTGAAAGATCCCCAATCCCGGTGACCTTGGCATTTACTATATGTTTCAAAATTTGAATCTTTGACTAACGTTTGGTATCTCTGAATGGTCTTGGCTGAGTTCTGATTTCTTTGCTTTTTACTTGTGTTTTTCTAGTTTTTGGAGTTTTTCGAAAATAAAACAATTGCATAAAAAATGGAAAATAAATAGCATTTAAGAAATGTAAATCCTGCTGCAATTCTTATTATTGCTGAATTCTGAAATAGTACATACCCGAATCATATAGAAATCTGATATATTGGCTTCAAGAAAAGATCAAAACAAACATACAATATTGTCCATCACACAAATAAATGCCAGCTACATGGGAATGCTTGATGTGTGCCCCAAATCTGAAGAAGATGTTGTAAATAATCCACCAAAGCGTCAATGAATGCTAAACCACCCAGTAATGAGTAAAGGGCTTTTCTAAACCCCACGTGAGTTGCTGGAATGAAACGCTTGCAGGCAATAAGCTGGACGCCAAGCTGAAAGTAATTCTCTTCCCCCAATTGCAATGCCAATACCAAATCAATCACTTCCTCTGTCAATCCGAATGCAATGAAATACCAATCCAATCACCAGAGACTTGCTGAGGTTTGTGTCCCAATTGTCTAGACTTGAGGATTTCATCCCAAGCCACAAATCGCTCTCCAGAGCAATTTCACAATTCAAGAATTTCGAAAATGTCAAAAAGGTAATGAGAAAATGAGCTTTATCTCTATATAACTTCTCTCAGGGCAATTTGAATCCTAAAGGAGAAATACACTTAGCACTTTATAATAAAATAATATTTTCCCAATTAAAAGTGTCCATGCTATAGGAAAATAGTACTTTATTAAAAAAGTTATAACTCAAAGCACCAAAGGTCTCCGGATAGTGAAAATGTTTTATAATAATTCGAGACCTTTCAAACGAGCTATCACACGAAGGCATCCTTGACCAAATGAAGCAATTATTCCCTTATTACTCCAAAATGGCTATTAAAATAGCCTTATTATAAATTATTTAATCATTGACTTAGGAAATATTTAAATACATTAAAATATTTACTTTTTTGCCTCTGATAGCCCAAACCAACCAAATAAACATGAGTTTGACCATGTCACTTGTCTGTGACTGATGTCGAACGAGATGGGTCAACTAGCAGTCCCATCTCTACAATCTAGGGATGCTCCTAAAAGTTAGGAAACCAATCCTGTTGCACTGAAATTGACACCAACTGAAGGGTCATGAATAACCTCATGACTGGCAACTGTCACAACCTCCTAAAATTTAGGGATATCCCCTAAAATCTAGGAACTACTCCAAACTGGCTCCAAACTGCTTGTAAAGCCAAAATCCAGTCACTCTATGCACTGAATGAGTCCCTATCCATCTCTGCTAGCCTACGAGACTCCAATGATAGGCCAACTCCTCCGTCTCTAATGTCCACTCTAGAAAGGGGACATGACATACATTGTCGACAATATATGATAGGATGTCATTTGGAGACATTGTATTGGATTTTTTCCTCCTTGTTGATTTCCATAATCACATGGCAATGCATTATATGGCTTTGATGGAATGGACTCTCCCTATGCGAAGAGTAGTTGTGTACTATTCTTTAAATTATATGGGCATTCCTTTATTGAATGACCCATCACCTAGCAAATCTCACAAAACATCTTTTTAGGATAATTACCTTTCATGTGCCCCTCAAATTTGCACTCAGTTTACCATAGTTAATTGCTTTCTTTATTGGTTCCCTTCTCAACTTTCAATTACTTCATTATTCTCATCATATCCTGCCATAGGGCCTAGATTGTTATCGATTCATCATCACTGCTATCTTCGATGCTCTCGTCATAGTGTATCCTCCAGCTCCTTGGGGAAGATGCTTTGTTTTCTCAATGAAGGGATCAATCCCTTGATAAATCAACACTTCTTAAGTCCGTTCGCTAGTTGGTTCTCCAATTTCACCAATAATTCCTTGAGCCTACCATTGTAGGCTTAAGCTCGCATGTTATCATGTTTCCCTTGTTTGGTGTTGTAATTCAGTGACAATCTCATTGTCATCCAACAATAGTTTAAACTTGGCCTCAAATGTCTTCTTCAGTGTATCCTAGGAGGTTGTTGATGAAGCATATAGTTTTGAGAACCAATTAATGGCTATACCCCGTAGCATTGCTAGAAATGCTCTCAATGAATAGTTATTGTCCTTTTGTTTTCTTTATATCCAGATAGTCTTGCATGTCTTGCAATGCCTTATAGGATATTCTGATCCATTCCCCATGAAATTTGGCAATTTTTTTCGATCCACATTCGGACTTTCTCGAGGAGTCACCATCTTTCTCGTCTGCTTTCTCCCTTGTTTGTCAGACCTAGGTGGATTGTCCCAACCTCGACATTCTAGTGCTTTCCCTGCACTCTTGGCTAGGTGTGTGTCCTCTATACATCCAACTCCAGCGTCCCCAACACTTCGGGTAGTTTTAGGCTCTAACTCGTTCTTGTGCTCCCTTTATCCAGGGGTCTTTGGTTCAGATCCTCAAATTTTGGGTTCTCCTGAGATAGATAGATTCTCAATGTGGTGGAATAAGTATGTTAGTTCAAGATTTCCTTCTTTGTACTACTTGTCTGACATTGACTATACGGATGGGTTGTCTTCTTGGTCAACAAGGTTGGGATATGTTTTGTATGAGATTGGTAAGTGCTTGGAAATCTTCTCCCACTCACTCTATGTACAATTTGTGCCTTCCTCGTTAGATGGTTTCCTTTCCTCACAACTACAACTTCAACTAACGCTTCGACTTTTATTTCTTTCTCAGAAAGGGCTCCAACTTGGGAATCCTCCCACTATATTTTCCTCAAATGTTTCTCGTACTCTTCTTCTTTATTCTCTTTGTTCTACAATCCTTAAAGATCTCTTGATCACTTGGTCTTTACCACCTTGTGGCTTCTTCTCGCCTTTATTGGGATCTAAGGGCATGAATCACGCAATCCTGACATGATTTCTTTTAAGGAAATGGTGTCGAATGTGTACTGCTATATCTTCTAAATTACATACATGAAATAATAATAAAGATGGCAATGTGTACTTGATACAAGAGTGAAATATGTCTTTGTTTTCTCATGAACTTATTATAGAGAAGAAGACCAGAGATGGTTAGCCAAGGATTCCAGTTCATCGAACTATACCATACTCCCTTCCTTGACAATGGACAACATATAGAAAGGACCCAATGGTTGCCAAGAGGAACACAAACATCAACCAACCAACACTTATAACTACCCGAAGGTGACAACCAACTTAATATGGACAATTAAAAAATTGTCAGATAACCAATATTATCAAACATAACAATAGGCATTATACTCTGACTATAGATGTCTTTCATTGGACAACGGATATCAAAGCTTTGGTAAATGATTAAAGACATTTTGTTAAACAATCGGGCTTCTAAATACAACAATGCCATTTTTATTCTTAGTTAGATACATTCTCAAACTCAAAGATATGATTTCAGCTCTTCTAGCTAAAGAAAATAGAACAATTGTAGAAAATACAAAAGATAATTCTTAATATGAAAGTGCATTATATTCATAAAATAATTATAGAAGATCAAATGAAGAGAAATGGGAGATTGGATGTTATTTCTGCAAGAAAATAGGTTGCACAACTTGAAATGTAGAATTCAGGCCAGTGATGTTCTCTAAAGAAAGCACAAAGACAAATAAAATGAAGTTGATTAGCCTTTGTTGAGGATCCAATGAATGCTACTATTGAAAATCAAAAGCATGCTAATAGTGGTGATTGACTACTTATTTTAGGAAGTCCTCTTCTTGAAGATAGGAATAGATTTAGTATAGATGAAACTCGACATGGATGGCTGCCTAGATAGTTTGGGAGTTTATGGATCTTGGGAATTATATGCTTACATTAATAGTCATATAAAAACTTGATGGAGCTCTTTGGTTGTAACTTGATGTAGATGGTTGTCCAATAAGTTGGAAGATTTGTGATTTGGGAATTTGGGGAGGTAGAATTTTCTCTTCTTAGCTGAAGAAAAAAGAACAATTGCAGGAGATACAAAAGGTAATTATCAACATGAGAGTACATTATTCTCATGATATAATAATAGAAGATCAGATAAAGGCCAAAGAGATATTGAATGCTGTTATTGCAAGAAAAAGGGTCACAAAACCCAGAATTATAGAATTGGGCCAATAATGTTCTCAAAGGAAATCTAAAACACAAACCAATATAGTCTTCGTTGAAGATTAGATGCTATTATTGAAATTCCAATGAATGTTAATAGTGGAGATGACTCCTTATTTTAAAATTCCCTTTTTTTAAGGTAATGAAGAGATTTAGTATAGACGAAACTCAGCATGGATGGGTGCCTAGATAGTTTGGGAATTTGTGGATCTTGGGAGTTATACTATTACAAGGGTCATGAGACGTTTCAATGGAGCATTGAGGATATAGGTCAGAATGGATGGTTGTCCAATAAGTCGGAAGATTTGCGATTTGAGAGTTTTGGGAGGTGGAATCTGAGAACTTGAGAATTTAGCTAGGAAGCTACACTTTTATGAGGGTTACAAGGTAACTTGATATAGTTCTACCTATTCCAAAAATTAGTTTCAAAGAGAAACTTCTAAAGAATACGAGGTTATGATTGGTCAGCATGTTGTTGCTTTTTGTATTGCAAACCTTAAGAGGGAGTTTTGGAAAATAAGGCTTACATTTTGTAATAAAGTCACCTTAGTGGTGTTTAATTTTGTTAGCTATGGGAAGTTTGGTGATCTGTATGGTAATGCAATGTTAAAGACCCCATTTAAATATGAATATTATTTACATACTGTAGTGTTATCTGTGAGAGGAATATGGTTCAGGTTTTTACAATATTTGTGCCTGCAAATTTCAAAACTTCTTACACAACTATGTTTTTTGAGTTTGCTGAGTTTATGTTCTTGAAAGAATACATGGTGCTGCATGCTGAATCCCTTAGGCCTATTTCCCATGCCCACATCTACTGGTCATGTAACTTTGATGGATGATTTTTGGTACGAGGTGAGTGTGGGGTGTACATTCTATTAAAGGGTTATGTATATTCATAGCAAATAACTCGATTGTCCCAGGTAGTCATCCTGCTTCAACTGCCTAAATAGACCCTAGATGGGTTACTAAGCATTGATCATGACAAAAGAAGTTTCATGTACCATGAAATTCCCATGGTGGATGCGAAAAGGCTATTCAAGTCTAACCATAATTGTTAAACTGACTACTGGCTAGGGCTGATACATTTCTGGGAAAGACCAAGACAATCTTATGGCATTGATACAAATGGCTATCTGTCTTTAGCTTCTGAGTATAAAAGATCAAAGGCATTATACCTTCCAGTTATAGACCAATTGTATTACTACGTGAGCAATTCTACCCCAGGGTCTTTGTGAGATATTCTTATCCATTCTTAGGATTAATCCCTTTTTCTTCTTATTTATCCTTTTAAACTGAAGACAAATTGAATTTGAGGGTTGGACATGATACTGCATATTTTCATGATGCCCTGATCCAGGCTGTTCAAGATCTTCCTCAAAACAGACCTGAATTCTGATTAAAAATCTCCGATCCACTTCGTAATTGAACATGGATTCAGACATTAACATAAACATGCACATAAAAAAAAGTGACAACAGCATTGCACTCTGTCTAGCATGTGAAAAACAACTCAGAAAACAGAAAAGTGCAAGAGAAAACATATGCAATCTGAGACACCAAATTTATGTGGTTAAAACCCTTGCTGAGAGACATCCCTACAGAGAAAAATCAAGAGTGATTCCCCTTTGTTAAGGAACACAACATGCCCTCCCCTTTGGAAAGCTTGTCCACAAATCTTAGAGTCAGATGGAAACTCTCCAATGCATATCTTCTTCTTCCTCTTCATTGTCCTTAACTTAGAAATGAAGTTATGAAGCCCCTTGAATAGGTAGAAATCTGGATTTGTTGGATTGGGTGGATTCACCTGTTTCAGTTCGGACCTTTCAATTCCTATAGAAAGTTCAAAGATTCTTTTTGAAAATTTATGATTTCCAATTTTTTGACATTCTGAACAAATCAATTATTTTTAACTTGGAAACGAGTAAAGGACTTGACAAGACTTTGTTTTGATGACTTGAATGAACCCATTCATTGTAATCTGGTCCACATTCTCAAAGATATCATATGGATTAATGCATGCCTCATTAAAATTTCCATTCACATATATTTTCATGAGTTATTTAATTAATCGTCAAGACTCAAGGTGAATTGAAATTTTAAAAAAGGCTTATGTTGAACACTATCCTCGATGACTTTCTCATGACTATGTGCAGTCATCTTTGTATTTCCCTTTTAGATGATAAACTATAGAGGAAAACAAATTCCCAAAAGTTTTTAGATCTCTATAGCTTCCTGACCATGCTCATAATAAAGGAGAGGAAAATTATAAAAAATAGACTGGAAATAATTTTCTTCATCAATTATAAAAGATTCATAAAATATAAGCCAAGATAAATTGTCCTTAGACAAATGAAAGAAATCCTCATACCATTCTGTGTATATATCCTCTAGATTTATCCACTCATCTATTTCCCTTTCATTTGTTGGTGCCACATCTAAATAATTTGTGAATTTATTAAGGGCTCTATCAAATGCATTGGATCTTCTTTTCATCATATTTTCTTACGCTAAGATTTGAAGCTGATATTAGGTTTCTGCATGCAGACTCTTTATCTCCCTCTATACTTTTTTGAAAGTAATGGAAAGCAATTCGTTTAAAAAATTTATGAATCCAAAAAAATAAAATAAATTCAATCAGATGCTTGAGCAGAAGTTATGACCAGCTGAAGTAAAGGCACCGGAAATTGCAACTCACGACAAAGAATTCTCTTCATGGAACTTCAAAAGTGATGAAGGCTTGTCAGAAATGGTTTGTAGTCTACTTTTCAACAACAACAAAACTATTCACATCATTTGTCACTCAACATAAAGTAATGGCTCTTAAACACAACTTATTTAATATTTTTCAATATGTGAGCATGTTTTGTTCTATTAATAACATATTAAATTATTTAATATAAATGAGCTATTTTGATAGAAAGATCATATTTTATCACATCATGTTATACAAGTGGTACTAAATATTAGGGCTAGGAAGATTATTAATAGTGGTTAGTAAATTTTGGTGGAATCTTGTAGAAGGTTCATTGAACTTAGCTGATTTAATACTGTTAGTAAATGGATTTGTTGTTGCAAATTCTTCTTTTGATTGACCCTAGTTGCCCTATGAGCAGTGACAAATGTTTACAACAGTTGGAGAGATTGTTGTAGGATAACAATCTTCCTCTGCATTTGAGAGGGGCAGTTCCCTTGTATGATGGGGGTATTTGGTATTTTTGGGATTTTTAGAAACAAATATGCAAGAAAATGGAAAGAGAGATAGAAATATAAACTAACTTTTAGGATTTGACATATTTACGTCAAGGTACCAAGAGCGTGATATGTTAATCTTATTCACATATGACATTTAGGAAAGCAAAGAGTTATCATTAATGAACATACAAAGCATCAATAATGTAATATCCCACCCTTGATAGGATGAGTACTTTCCCTATTTTCGCTTGTCTTTGTTTTGGGTTTTATGTTTTATGATATATTTGCAATGTTTGATACAACAATATAATGCAACAAAATAGAAGATATTGCAATAATAATTTCAATTCAAAAATTGGACACTAATAGGGAATATACAGCTGAAAATTTTTAGATTTTTAAATCAGCTTAGATACTCAGTATTTTCACAAAATATCGACAATCTAGTCGATAAAACATCCCCTATTATCTAAATCAACAATGCCCAAAAAATCTAGAAGTTACAATTTCATGAACTTATAGGTAAGATATGCCTTGAAATCCTTTTCCATACATGGTTGTCAAAATGAAGTATAAAGTTTGTAGTAGTCATACAACAGAAACAATATCATCAAACCCCGTCCAATGTATGGCAGCAATTAAATCATCAAACCCTTGAATTTTTTTGTAGATTATCACTTCCAATCTGCATACTAATGATTCTCCAACGTGCCAATAAAGAAGCCAAAACCAGCAATGAAGAAATTTAACAATGCTTTCTTCAATAACTTCTGATCTGCTCTAAGTAACCTCTGGAAATGTTGATAAAAAAACTCCAATCAAGCGCAATGTGACTTCTGAGATAAAGCCACCAATTAGCAAACTTCAGACGATCTTTCACTCCCTCGGAAAGATTGAATCAAAGAGAAGCTGCGTTCTCCAAGACCAATTTGCAGCAAAACCCTATGTCTCACCTCCAAAATGCCAAAGCACAAAGCCGAGTGTTGAAAATGATCAATAATAATGAGTTCCATTTGCTTTTTGAACCGTTTTATAAACTTCTCAAAAATGGTCAATCCCTTCTAGAGACTTCTTAATCATTTAAAATAATATTAAATGTGCACATGACTTTATTAGAATATTTTAATATTTAGTCTCTAGGTTATAACTAATCAATGTACTTTAAAAATCACTTAAATAAGGGTCATGGCCCCATTGCACATAAAGTGATTTTTAATACCTTATATTATAATTGCACTTTATTAATAAAGTAATTACTTTATTAATAATTACATAACTCTGCAAACAATCATTATTTCTCAATTCCACCTGAACCTCGAAATCAACCCTTGTGTCCCTCTCTATTAGCCATTGACATACTATAAATAGTAAATCCCTCATTATCTGATCAAACCAATTGTGCATTGCAATCGTAGCCTACTCAGGTTCCCTGCTATAGATAGTAACCCTGACTTTTCCTGAAATAGTCACTTACTATAAATAGTAAGTGTGCCAAACTGAACCAAACGAAGAGCAATCCTGGATACTTCTAACCTCTGGAAAGGGAATAAACCTCCTTCACTACCAACTAGGACCCTCTAACCATCAATTTTAGCCTACGAGGGCCAATAATAGGCTAATCCAATCATAAAACATATCATCCCAAAAAGGGGACGTTACAGTCTGCCCTCCCTAAAATTGCTTGTCCCCAAGCAATATTAGAAACAAAATAACACACTAGTCCACCTAGTCCCAAGGGAAGAACTGTGTAATGTCCCTACTGATACCAACTATCTCCTGTAACACCAACACCAAAATAAATGATAGTACCTACCGAACCAAATCAATACCAACAACTGGTGTCACAGGAGGAATCAACTCAAAAGGTTGACAAAGTTTACTTCCCAAAACTGTGCAAAGTGAATTGTCATACACACTATCTAACAAGTGTGCTACTGAATTGTGCATTTGAAAGAGGTCATGCACATGAGGGTCAAAATTAAAACCGTACATACTCGGCACCATGTACACACCCAAAAACTCCTCTGCTAGCCCTGTCTGAAATCCCAATGCACTAGAAGGATCCCAAACTCTGAACAAATTCCTGCCAAGAAGAACATCTCCGACTTCTAGTGCTCATTTTTTATCTCAACTTCATCATGCCAAATGTGGTGAAGCCTTTTAATGTTATTGTAGCTATGGTCAGATTCCTTCAGGCCGACATAGATAACATAATTATTGTGATAATATAATTATATTGATAATATAATTATTGGGGCCGCTTGGAAGACTGATGTCCCTTAGTGGAGGGGCACTACCGATAGGTATAAAGGTAGAATGGATCTTCCTCTCTTATCATCAATCATACACACAATCTACATTATTTAAAAGAGAAGTGCTTGGGGAAGATGATAGTTGTATATCGTCTATGGTTGGGAGGGCAACAATGAATCTGTGTCATTGCCTATGGTTAAACGAGCACCAAAAAAAAAAACATGGTATCAGAGCAGATACATTCCTGAGCCTATGCATTGGTTGTTGGAAAGAAAGTTCCTAAGATAAATTCGCTGTGGGGTGGGGCGAGCCGCATGCACGGATTGCAGAGAATGTGGAGAACCCGCGTTTGGGGCGGCTTGATGCCTGTTGCCTGTGTGTTCAGATGTGTGCAAGGGATTGACCACTGATGGGCCGCTTGCCTTGGGACAAGAAGAGGCATGGGCCACTGTATTCCTTCTTCCTTTTTTCTTATAATGCCATTCCAAACACCAATGCAAGGCGCGATTGATCTATCGGATGATGTGTCCTGCAGCGTGTTGAGTGGACACTTTTGTGGCAGAATGTCCTTGGACTCAGCTGCTAGGCTATGTTTGCATGGATGACTCAAAACCACGTGATGGGTGTCAATGCAATTGGGTTGCACTGGGCATCTTGGATGAGCCAAGATCCTTCTGTGTTGTGTTTTGTTGTTGAATCCCCTGTTGTTGATTAGATCAAATGAGTCGCACACTACAATGCATTTTGGCAGAACTCGGCGTTGAGGGTCATGTTTCAGTCATTCTACCTGCATGTAGGGGCCGAACGAGAGATTTGCCTCAGGGAGTATCAGACAGCGGTGAAGTTCCAATGTTGTGGTTTAGATTGCGGTTCACTTGAAGTGTTGAATCGAGATGCTCTTGTGATTGGATGAGGATCGATCACCGCAACAGGAGTATATTCCCATCGGGAGCTCTAGGGTCGAGTTGGCTTATGTGATGATCTGTTGAGATGTAGGCTACATTGGTTCTGATCGGATGCGAGGCGACTTAACCATTGTTTGCAGGTTGATGACATGACAATGCTTGTCACTTGGATCAGCGAGTTTGGGTGCCACAAGGGCGAACTTGGGGGTGCTTCGCACTGCGTTGATGCGGATTTTCCTATCTGCGCTTTGTTCGATGTCGATATTGCTTGGGGGCACTTCGCACTGGCGTCGTTTTGAAAGTTCTCTTCCTCTTTACATTCGCTCCATCACTTCATGCAAGAATTGTTGGAAGGGGTCATTTATGCTTCTTCCAAAACTCTTGCCTTGTCCATTAGAAATATTTTTCGATCTTTCAAGAGGGTGTCAAAGCTTTCATATTCCATCTTCAGGAGCCTATATTGTTCAGAGCTTTGTAGGTTGTAAATTCAAAAGTTCGTCGCAGTGCATTGCTGCTTCTAGTAGACATGTTCCCTTTGGAAGACCCAAATGCATCTAAAGAAGAAAAGGAAGCTTTACTAGAGAAACAATTTGTTCTTCTTGAAAAGTTGCTTCTAGATGACTGTCCTGATGTACGCTTGACTGTTGTTGAAGGTGCTTGTCGAATTCTTTGACTGTTCTGGGAAGATTGTCCCATCTACGTTTACTGCAAAACTTCTGACCAAAGTTGATGAAATGGCACATGACCAGTCTAGCAGCACAGTTAGGCGTGTTGTAGTTGATGGGATAATATATTTGCTCGATGACCCACAAAGTCATGAATTGCTTAAAGTACTTCTTTCGAGATTATCCCCGATGCTTGATGATCTTACCCTACTGGTAAGAACAACAACTACAGATCTCCTAAATTTGAACAACATTCGAGTGCTACCATTTTTCAAAGTTGTTAGCGTGGAATCCATACTAAAATCTCTTGCAATTGACCACTGTTCAATTGCTCAATGATTCATCAAACTTCTTCTATCATATTTTTGTTGAAAGTATCAGTCGATGTCGACGATGCACGCAAGCGAGTCAAGGCATGCAAACAATTCATTAAGCTAGCTAAAAAGATCTTTGTTTGTAGCAGTAAGGTTTTGTCAATATGCTGCATGTATAGGGATTCTTGTAAAGTCTCTCGTTAAACTAGTAAATGCCTTATTTAAGAAGTTCATGACACCAGATGATATGGATGCTCAGATAAGACAAGGTATTTTAGTTGCAGTTATGAAGCTTTCTTCCAACTTGGCAAACAACCGGTCATGCAAAGTGGCTCTTTGTGAGTTATTTTCAACTTATAACTTCAAGTGCATATTAAGTTCTACATGTAGTCCATTTGAATTGGCAGCTATACTTCACATTGCCTCAATTATTCCACCCAAAGATATATCAGAACTCATTAAGCATTATGAGTGCGGAGTGTTATTCCTAACCGGTTACTGAGAGGGGGGGTGAATCAGTAAATACTATTTCTATCTCAATTAAACTTTGTATATATATTCTTGCAGTATAAACAGAATATAATTAATCATTCATAAACAGAAATAGAAATACTCAAATCAACACAGCATATGTACGTGGAAACCCTCGATTAGAAGGAAAAAACCACGGTGAGACAAAGCTCACAACTTCACTACTGCAGTAATAAAGATGCCCTGTGAAGAGCTTACAAAGCACTTGTAAAAGTGCTACCTGGTAAAGAGATTTGATAGAAGATCTGTTAAGATCTTGACCCTATTAGGAGTCGCCTTGCAAAAGGACTTTCAACACCAATTAAGATGCTACCCGGTTAAGGAATTTATACAACGAACCTATTAGGGTTCACCCTGATAGAGGGATTTGAATATGCTTTAACAATGTAAAAACAATGATCTGAATTGACACTTTCTGTCTGATTAGATCATACCTGTTAACCTTTCCGCTCTTCTTGGTTGTTGAACCTCTCTACCTTTCACCTCTTGTGACCGTAGGTTCTCTCAGAAGATATCTCTCTCCTGCTCTGAATATTCAACAACACTTCTTTTGTGTCCTATGACCTATATTCATAAGAAATTAATCTTAATAAAAGCTCAACACATAGTACCGCCAAGCTGTAAACTCGCCCATAAATCGTGCAACAAAAAGCTTTGCGAAATGATCTTGAGTTTACCTTGAAAGATTCATGTAGAAATAAAACTAACACCTATTAAAAAGCTAGCTCCAGTTCTAACTATGAATGCTCTGTCTAATCCGGTTTTAATTGAAACAGCTCCGCATAATCTGGTGCGGATTATCATGCAGTCGACCGGTATCAATCTTATATCTGGTTGTTCATACATCCCCTGTATGTTTTAGAAGACCGGTTGTAGACACTCTGTCTGGTCTACCAGTGCCTATTAAGGAGTATGAGTGGTCTACCGGTTTACCGGTGGGATTGATATTTGCCTTAAACTTATCCAATGACAACTCAAAATATGTCAACAATCTTCTCCTTTGGCATTGGTGGCAAAACATCACTTTTCATTCCCTATCATGTAGACTTCCCCTTTGCTTGTATGTTATAATTCTTCCTTCTGCTCTGTGGCTGAATCTACCCTGTATTCTGACCTTCCCTTCCAAATCTTCTTCTCTACCCTGTATTCTGACCTTCCCTTCCAAATCTTCTTCCAGTTCTCCATCTTCTTCCCCTTTTTGCCTCCATAGGACAAAGGGTTTATATCTGTATCTTTGTGAAGATATCCTTATAGATTTTCTTTGCTGATTGAAGAAAAGGATTCCATTGCCCAGTGACATGTTCCAGACTTTTTTGTGCTGCTTACAACGATACAATCATTTTCTCCATGTCTTCTACTGTCTTGTAGTCCGGTTCCTTGATCATGGTTTCGGCCTCTGTTGCAGTCTGTTGCATTAGATCAAATGTTGGGGCAAGAAATAATTGGAATCTAATGAGATCTTGGATTCTCTTGGTTCTCTCTTCAGAGGCCTTTTTCAGAATGAGAGCTAGGCTTGTCATTTCCCTACTGAAATCTGTTGTAGATGTTTTCTTTACATCAAATTGGGAAGAAAGAACTCTTATGTCTTCTAAAGTCTTAGATGACTTTTCTGTGATATCTTGAACAAAAACATCGAAGTTTGAAGTCCTTGTCATTAGACTTCCTGCAACCTGTAGCTGTTGCTGGAGTACCCTTGTGTTTGTAGATACTGTTACTTTTATCTCTTCAACCTGTTTATGGAGAATTTCTACTCTTTTCTTTTCATAATGATTAATGGAAACTATCTCCGGATCGGTGACATCTTCTCCTAAGCCAAAATCTCCAATTGATCAATAACAGGTTCTTCTTCATCAATATCTGCATCCGGTACAAAGTTGTACAAGATGTTCCTTACACTAGTGAGGATCATGTCCTGTTTCCTCTTTGTGAGCTCCTTTAGTTGCCTAGTTGACATCTTGCTTATGTCAACCACAGTTTTGCTAACTTTGCTCTTCTTGGCTTCAGTTTCTGCTGCAAAAGTTAACATCCTCTTAGATGAGGATGAGCTTGGAACATCAACCTATTCCTTTTGCTTTTGTTCCAGTACCGGTTGTTCTTCTGCAGGTTGTTCCTGTTGTGGTGCTTCGTCTAGCTGTACTTCCACTTCTGGTAGTACTTCCTCTTCCGGTAGGACCTCTTCATCAATACGAACCTCTTCTTCTGGGTGTGTTGCTTCTTTCTATTGAACTTGCTCTTCAAGTGGAGCTTTCTCTGTGTGTTGCTCCTCAACTTCTTGTGGCTTATCCATAGTGATCTCTGCCTCATTTGATCCTTTATCTGTAGTCATCTTGACCGATGACTCTCCCAGTACTTGTTCATCTGGTAGAGCTTGTTCTCCCAGATTCAGATGTTCACTAGTTGTGAACGTCTCTTTTGAAACTTCTTGTTGCTCATCGGTTGGTTCATGAGTAGTGAATTGAACCGGTGGTTCCTATACTATCTCAGGTTATTCCTATGGACCTGTTGCCTTCAGAACACTAAAGATATATTGTTGCCAGAACTCAAGTGTCTCTTGATAGACTTCATTTTCATATCCATTTATTATCTTGGCAACTCTATTTTTAGTATCCAAATTCATTGATACTTCCTCCATTAAAAGTTTAATAGTATCTTCATTGAGACTAGGTTGTACCTGTGACAATGTCTCCTTTACAATTCTGTTGTTGGAGCCTAGACCGGTTCTCCATTTTTTCATGAGTCTCGTATTGAGTTCAGGAGGAAATTTAGACCTGTAGTCTCTTGGACTTCTATTGAAATCTAACAAGGTTTCCAACAGAGCCACTTCTATCTTTTGTTTATCTTCCTCTCCTAACACACTAAACCATTTAGCTGCATTGGCTACTTCACCAAAATCCATGACTTCATCTACAATTTCATCAACGGTTAGTGTACGAGCCTTACCTTTTTCTGGAGACACTAGTATGGTTGGTGGAGCCAGATCACCACCTTTGTCGTCAGTGATATCGACGATGACTGGTTCAGTGGATACCTTTGCTTTGACTTGAGCCTCGGCTCCCAGAATTCCCTTTCCTTTACCAGTATCTTTGACCGTGGCTCAGTGTTCTTCTGGCATGCTTCTTCTGCCTGTTGTTGGGTCTGAAGAAGTTTGGTCCATGTTCCAACACCTTCGTGCACCTTGTCAACTTCTCCAACAAGCATTTGACTTATCCTCTTTCTTATCAAGAAATTTTGCTTGTGCAATTCTGCTTGATGAGTTGCCTCATCCAAAGTTAAATGATTCTAAACTTCAAGCAAAGCCCTAACTCTTAGCTCCTTTTCTCTCTCCATTGAAGCTTTCCATCTTGCTTCAATAATCTCTTCAAGATTGTCAAGTATTGTTTTATGAAGTTCAGTAGGAGTAAGATTGAACTTATGAATACAATATACCATAGCTTCTATTTTTCTCCTATCTTCTTCATTAGCCAAATCATACCTCCTTCCGACTCAAGCCATACCACCTGTATTCTTTAACCCTGTCACAAATTCATCAATTGTGGGTTTCCTTCCTCTTGGTGCATCTTCCTTCACCGGTTTAGCAGATTTCCTTCTTCGAAGAAGAGGAGTTGTGTCTTCAGTCTCTGTTTCCTCCTATTCTTCCCCTTGAGCGTTGGGCACTTGTTGTGCTCTCTTCCTTTAAACTTTGGGTTGATCTGCTGCCGGTTTCTTCTTCGGTGTGGGAGACCTTTTTACATATACCTTTTTCGATTCTTTAATCGATGACTTTTTATTCAAATTCTCCTGAATTTCTTTAAAGGTTCCAAACCGGTAGGCTGACAAATCAAGATCACTTTCTTGTAAGGCATCTACATATGCCTTGGTTGTCTTTGTAGATATCTCATACCCTAGTTTTGGTGCATAACCGGTTCTAGGTTCCACAACCTAAATGATGCAATGATCAGTGGAGACTAGGAAACACACGTCATCTTTGTAAGAGTTAACAATAGTTCAAGGAATCCTTTCCTTGGCGTGCATCCTTAGCTAGAATGCCTCAAAATAGTCATTCATGACTTTGCTAAACTGGTTTCCCAGTTTGTTGGCCATGTCACTGATCTGAATCATTACCGGTCTATCGGTTTCCCATGTCACCTTGCCTATTCCCGGAAAGTAGTTCGAATAATAAAAGAATAAGCATACTAGTAGGGTTCCATATTTCAGAAACTTCTTCACAATACCGAGCTTCTTTAGATTTTCAAAAATCTGCCCTCGAAGCATGGCGCAAAGATCATACTGCGCGTTGTTATACATGATCCGGTGAGTGGTGTGAATGGCTCCTCCTGGCACACTGTTGATATTGCTCGATTGATAGATTTTATAACCTATCACTACAAATGCAAACCGAACTCCTTCATCTTCAATATCATTAACGGTCATCAACCGACTATCAGATTTTGATTTTGTCAATTTTGCAACAACGACGTTCGAAATGGTTCTTAGGGTAAGGGCTTCCCCTTTGTTGTTGTACCCGGTCACTCTATGCAAATCCTCCTTGGTGATTTGAGTGCATGGTCCTTTCGTAAGCTAGAAACTAGGTTCATGCACACGACTGAGAACCAGTCGTATCCAATCCGGTCGAAACACAGTTTGATAGCAGACTCCATTTATCAACCTTGAGGATACCAGCTTTGCGTATTTATCTTGAAGCTTTCCATCTTTGCACAGTGAGAGGTACTCGCTCTGGATGAAAGTTTCACCCAATTCTTCTTTTTTAGCATGTATAAAAGCTGTGACATCTTTAGTCATTAGAACTCCATTTGGCACAGATGACAGTGCACCAGACATGTCATTTTCTCTATTTTGTACAGCCATGATATTGTAAACGGGTCGGTTGAATTGATTCCCTTGAATCAACTTGGCGACAGATGATGATGATGCCATTGCTATTAACCGGTTTACTCAAAAAATCAATTGATCGATCTTACAGAAATAACTTATCAATGACCATGAATCAAAGCACGAGAATATTACTCAAACATAAGAAATCATAAATCACAATTCGCAAAGTAAACTGAAATGAGTAATCCTCCTTCCTTTATATAGATTTAGGGTCTAATGGTAACTATTTGTTAATGGCTATAGCATTAATTACCTTACCTAATCTTTCTTTCCTTTTTCGACAACCGGTTTTCAAGCTTTTTACCTATTGATCAAACCTTGATTGAGATGACATCTCTTACCTATCCATTTTTACATATTGACTGAGTGAGTTTATTGCTCACCAATCTTTCAGGGAACAGTAGACGGGCTACTGGTTCCCTCTAAGCCTTTTAGGTTCAGTTTGCTGAAGAGATCACCATCAACAGATGATGATCTTCCCTCTGTCTTCTTCTCAGCAGAGCTCTTTGATTCCTTCTTGAACCAAATCTTCTTGACTTCTTTCTCGGTCTCTTTTCCCTTGTTGTCCTTTTGATTGGGAGACAAGGTCTTATTCATCCGTTTGACCGATCCTCTTCTTTTATTCACTAGCTGACTCCTCCAATCTTTGGTCGGATGTCCAACTTTGTTGTAGGTGTAACAAACTATTATGGTTGCCTTCCATGGATTTACCCTTCTTTCCTTGGGTGAATGACACCAGGAGTCATTATGGCTATGCATGCCATAGTTAGCACAATTGATTGTGCTCCGGTTCTCATTCCTTTTAGGGAATATCGGTCTCGGTGGGGATCTAAATGCTATTGGGTGTCCAAACTTGTTGCATGCGTAGCAATAGCCCTTGAAGCTTCCCTTGCTTCCACTGGACACACTGTTGGGATGATACCTACATTCAAAGGTCTTGTGGCCATACTTGTAACAGTTTTTGCAGTAACTGTTAGTTGGCTTTACCGGTGCATTTCTACAATCACTTGTTCTATGTCCTGATTTGCCACAGTGATTGCAAGAAGTATTGAAGGACTTTTTACCCTTTTGTCCTATCGGTTTCTTCTTTTCCTTCTTGCCTTGCTTGACTCTAGATGACTCACCGGTTTCCTTGGTGTTTTGACCAGTGAACCCAAGTCCTGTGGGATCTTTGTGCTTTCTTTGAGCCTTCAATTGCTCATCAAGTTTTACTGAGCTTTCATTGTATCTTCCGAGTGTTTCATTTCTTTCTTCGAGAGCTTTCATCTATTCCTTCAGTTGATACAACTCAATTGCCAGCCTCTTGCATGCATCATCTTTATCATGCTAATTTTTTTGCATGTTTACATTTTCTTGAGTGAGTATCTGCATGTCTTCTTGAAGTTGTAGAACGACAAGATCACTTTCTCATACTGCTTCTTCTGCCAGATTTCTTACTCTCTCAAAGGCTGCTAGTGATTTCACTGCAGTGTTTCTTTCATCTTCAACTTTCCTCTTTTTCTCAATTAGTTCAGTCATTCTTAGGGCATTATCTTCCTGCTCCCTTTTCAGGTTGGAGATCTGATCGATTAGGATTTGATTCTTCTCCATAAGCTCAGAGACTGCCTCCTTAGCTTCATCTGATCCACTTTGCCCAGAAAGTTCCTTAATCGTTTCATTGCTCTCACTCAACTGCAGAGCTAGCTCCTTTCTTTTAGCAAAGGATCTTCTTACGCTATTCTCAAGAGAGCTAATGATGTCATTGGCTTCCTCAAGCTACTTCTAATACCTGTAACCCTCCATGATCTTTTACTCGAGCGGTTAAGCTTTATATCTTTGAGAACCTGAGGCTTTGATACCAATTGTTATTCCTAGCTTGTTACTGAGAGGCGGGGGCTAAATCAGTAAATACTATTTCTATCTCAATTAAACCTTGTATATATATTCTTGCAGTATAAACAAAATATAATTAATCATTCATAAACAAAAATAGAAATACTTAGATCAACACAGCATATGTACGTGGAAACCCTCGGTTAGAAGGAAAAAACCACGGTGAGACAGAGCTCACAACTTCACTACTGCAGTAATATAGATGCCTTGTGAAGAGCTTACAAAGAACTTGTAAGAGTGCTACCCGGTAAAGGGATTTGATAGAAGATCTATTAAGATCTTGACCCTGTTAGGAGTCACCTTGCAAAAGGACTTTCAACACCAATTAAGATGCTACCCAGTTAAGGGATTTATACAACGAACCTATTAGGGTTCACCCTGATAGAGGGATTTGGATATGCTTTAACAATGTAAAAGCTGACAGTCCCAACCGGTGCTGAGAGGGGAGGGGTGAATCAACACCTCTAAAATTTATCTTTAAATCTAGTGAAGTATACTTATAACTGTAAGCCAAACAGATTCAAGCATACAATAACATCATGCAAACAATTACACAGACACCAGATTTATCACGTGGAAACCCGATTAGGGTGAAAACCACGGTGTGATAAGACCTCACAAATTCTGTACTCTTTTGGAGTATACCCTATTAGGAGCCTTCACGGTTAAAGGATTACAACGCATTGTTAGATGTGACCCGGTTAAGGGATTTGTTACAATATGGCCAGTTAGTGCCTGCCTGGTCAGAGGACTTAGAACACCTTAAAAGATGTCACCAAGTTAAGGGATTTGATACAAGGGACCTGTTAGAGTCCACCCAAATACTGGGATTTAACTATTGTAATTGCTAGAAAACAATAGAAAAATTGACCTTTTACAAATGGCTTTGCATAGCCTAATAAGATCTCTGTTTGTGCTCAACTAAGAAGCATCACCAGTCGCTACATGTGTTTTCTCCTCTATTGTTCTGCTTCTCTGCACACTCTTCTCTCTCTCTTTTTCTCTTCTCAATTTTCCCTAGCTTCTTTTAAGCTTTCAGGTTCACTCTTTTCTTTAGCAGAATGAAGGCAACTCATATTCTCAATAGGCAGAAAAATATATAGTCCCTGCCCTAATTGTGCCTCTCATGCATGACCTAACTTTAGATCCCTTTCAGATACATCACTCAATGGAGTAATAGCTCACTGAGGAAACATCTGATGCATGCCCTTGCTTTATCTGCTTTATGAAGAAAACAACAGATGCGCGTCAAGCACCTTTCCTTCATAAGAGATAATTCTTCGTTTTAAAGCCGTAGATTTCGGCTTTAAAACCTCCAGACGTGTCTCAAACCGATCACCATGTTAACTCAAAGTCTTCCGGATTTAGTGCAAGAAATCCCAATCAAAGAGTTGGTTGAAACAGATAGTTGACTATGACTTCCTCGGTTCATACCAGAGTCATTACTAGATCAGTTGGGATCCTCATGTTGTGAACAGGTAAGAATCTTTGACCTGTCATTGTCCCTTCCTTTGCTTACCTGTCGCACATTCCTCGGTTGTGTTGTTGACACCTATTTGTAACAATACTTTCTCTGTGCTTGTCTACACCGGTTGTATCCTGGTCCTCGATCAACAGTTGAATCCTTCTTTCCTTGACTGTAAACATTACCCAGTTGTTGATGCTTAGTGTAGTGACCGGTTGCTCTTGATTACAATCTTTTCTTTCTTGTATGTTGAAACCGGTTGCCAAACCAGCCTCTTTTCATACAGATCTCCTTGGATCTTTAGACTTTAGAGAGATGACAAATCTCTATCCTCTTTTGCCAATCAATGACAATACTTGTACCAGTAGCAAGCTTACCCGTTACTCTTTCTTAATGCCAACAATCTCCCCCTTTGGCATTGATGGAAAAACCTTGATGGGCAATCATATCACCATTATATCACCAGTTTTCTGTACTTGCATCTCTGTATCACTGCTACTACCACTGCCGGTTATCTACAGGTTAATTGCCAAACTCTCCCCCTTTTTGACAATAATGCCAAAGAAAGACTACCTTTATTATATCCGCTCCCCCTACGAGCAGCAATCCTTTTCATCAGTCCAGAAAAAATGAGGTGGAACCCTCTGTTGAAGCATAATGAACTGATGATCACCTTTGTAGGTTTACTGAAGATCATGAAGGGGTATTACCCCTAGTTTACCTCTGAGATACTCAAAAGTACTCTTTGGTAATGGCTTTGTGAAGATATCAGCAATTGTTTCTTTTGTGGGAACATACTCCAATCTCACCTCCTTGTCTTGTACCAACTCTCTCAAGTAATGATACTTGATGGCAATATGCTTTGTCTTGGAATGCATGACAGGGTTCTTGGATATGTTAATTGAACTGGTGCTATCACAATAGATAGCTATCGGTTCAGGTATATGTTCTTTGATTCCTTCCAGAAGTTGTTTGATCCAGACTACCTGTGTGCAATTGATTGCAACAACAACATATTTAGCCTCAGCAGTAGATTGTGAAATGCAGTTCTGTTTCTTACTTGTCCAAGAGACAATTCTCCCACCGAGAAAGAATGCACCTCCACTTGTGCTCGATCTGTCATCAATGTTTCCAGCCCAGTCTGCATCAGTGTAAACTTTTACTTGGAATCCTCCCTTGTGTGGAAACCACAAGCCATATTCATCAGTACCCTTTAGATATCTGAAGATTCTCTTTACTGCTATCAAATGTGTCTCTTTGGGATTTGCAGAGAATCTTGCCACTATGCCAACTGCATGTGCAATGTCTGGTCTACTGTGAATAACATACTGTAATTTACCTATCATGGACCGATACATTGTTTCATTTACTTCTTTTGCATCATCCTCCTTTGATAACTTGAGGTTATTTATCATTGGAGTTCCAACCGGTTTAGATTCTTCAAGTCTAAAAGTTTTAAGAAATTCTTTTATCTACTGGGACTGAGAGATAAAAATACCTTTTTTTAGCTGATGGACCTGTAATCCAATGAAGAATTTTATGGCGCCTATCATAGACATCTCAAATTCTTTCATCTCTTTAGCAAAGACTTTTCTCATCCTGTCATCTCCTCCAAAGATGATGTCATCGACAAAGATCTCAGCAATCAAATTTCCATCTTTTCAAATCTTGAGATACATGTTGTTGTCCCCGGTTCTTGTGAATCCTATGGTCAGAAGGTATGAATGCAACCTCTCATACCAAGCCCTTGGAGCTTGCTTAAGCCCATAAAGAGCCTTTTTCAGCTTACAAACCATACCACCTTTTTGTGCAGATGTGAAGCCTTCCGGTTGTTCAATGTAGACTTCCTCCTCCAATATTTCGTTCAGGAATGCAGACTTGACATCCATCTGATATACTTTAAATTTCTTGTGAGCGGCATAGGCAAGAAGAATTCTCACTCCTTCCAATCTGGCCACTGGTGCAAAAGTTTCTCCATAGTCCAGTCCAGCTTCCTGGGCATACCCTTTGCAAACCAGTCTTGCCTTATTTCTTATTACTTTCCCTTCCTCATTCAGCTTGTTCCTGTAGACCCACTTGGTCCCTATGACATTCTTGTCTTGTGGTCTTGGCACAAGCTCCCACGTATCATTCTTTTCAATTTGCTCAATTTCGTCCTCCATGGCCTTGACCCAATTTTCATCTTCTAGAGCTTCCCTGGTGGATTTGGGCTCTATACAGGAAAATAAACAGATATTCTCTTTGGCCTTTTTCCTAGTCAAGACATTAGCATGTTTGTCACCAATAAGGTTGTCAGTGGAGTGATATGTGACATACCTTGGGAGAACCGGTTTCTGTTCTCGGTCAGGCTCTTCCGGTTGAGCAATTTCTTCATCATGGTTTTGAACATCTTCTTGTTCACCATCCTGTGCTTCAGATACAGTCTCCTGCACCAGATGTCTATTCATATGGTGTTCTCTTTCATCTTCAGGTTCTGCTTCATTGAACTCAAAGGCATTTCCTTCAATTTGACCTTCAAGACTGTCATGATCATTATGACCAGTCTTCTTAATCAGTTCCGAAGATTCATCAACTTTTACATTGATGCTCTCAATTATTTTGTCTGTTCTCTTGTTCAGACACTGGTAGGCCTTACTTTTAATAGAGTAACCCAAAAATGTTCCTTCATCGCTCTTGGGATAAAACTTCCCAGAGTACATATCTCTTTTGATGTAACATTTACTACCAAACTTTTTGAAGTAACCTACACTAGGAGTATGTTTGAACCATAGTTCATAAGGAGTCTTACCGGTTCCCTTTTTTACTTGAACTCGGTTTAGTGTGTAGACAGCAGTGCTGATGGCTTCTCTCCAGAAGTAATGAGGAAGATCCTTCTGAATCAGCAGGGTTCTAGCACAGTCGATTAGAGTCATGTTTCTTCTTTTTGCTACTCCATTTTGCTGAGGAGTCCTTGGTGCAGATAGTTGTCTCTTTATTCCATGTTCCTCACAATAGTGAGTGAACTCTTGAGAGGTGTAATCACCTCCTTTGTCTGATCTCAGACACTTTAAGCTTTTACCAGTTTCCTTTTTCACTCTAGCCTTGTAGATTTTGAACATGTGGAAGGCCTCTGATTTCTCTCTACGAAAGAGTGTCCACATCATTCTTGAGAAGTCATCTAAAGAGCATGAAGTATCGGTCTCCATAATAGCTCTGTCTTCATTGGTTCACACAAATCTGTGTGCACAAGATCTAGAACATTTTCAGCAGAGAATGATTTATTATTGAAACTTGTTCCTGTCAGTTTTCCTAACTGACAATCTTTACAAACACTACTGATGGGTTTTGTAATCTCAGGAAGTCCTCTAACCGATTTCCTTTTACTCACCTTGACAATACTGTCAAAGTTTATGTGGCAGAGTCTCTGGTGCCATAACCAGCTATTGTCTTCTTTGGAAATAAGACAGATTTTTCTTGATTCTCCTTTGACTAAAGCTATGAGACAAGCTCCTTCCATTGAGTCTAGGTAGAACAGATTACCTTTGCTCTGTCTACCGGTTGCAACATGGGTTCCAGACTGATTCTTGACTATACAGGAACCTTGTCTGAATTCCAATAGGAATGCTTTGTTATTCAGCTGTGCAACACTCATTAAATTGTACTTGAGTCCTTCAACCCAATACACATCTTCACAGACAACACTGTTGTAGAGTGCAATAGAACCTTTTCCTTTAATGGCACAGGGAGCATTATTTCCAAAGGTTACTAATCCGCTGTCGTTGAGCTCCAAGTTGATAAACTTGTTCTTGTCACCGGTCATGTGGTGAGTGCAGCCACTGTCAATGATCCAATCATCATGCTGATGAGATCTTGATATAAGTGTCATTTCACTTACCACTGGGCTCTCTTCTTTTATTGCAACAAATGCAGTTTTTGGATCCTTAGAGTCTTCAGATTCATTGTCTATGACTCCTTCCTCTGCAAGATAGCATTCCTTCTTTGCTTTGCTTTTGAACCAGTCTCTCTTATCTTTATTATCATTATCTGGACATCTTGCAGCAATATGTCCTATCTTGTTACAAGAGAAGCATTTTAGAAGAAGCTTACCTTTGTACTTCCCTTTCCCTTTGGGGAATCTCCTAGCGATGAGTGCTTCGAACTCATCTTGCTCCATCTCTTCTGAGAGAAGATTCTCAACAAGATTACCAATCTTACTGGTAGAGCAATTACCGGTTTCTCTTCCCTTTTTGGTGGAAGAGATATTGACAGAGGACTTAAATGCTGCTTCCTGAATGGGTAAGCTATTATCAAAATTACTTAATTCAAAGGCAGCCAACTTACCGATTAGGGAGTCTAGGGTGACTTGATCTTTGATCACCGATCTGAGCTCTTGAATAGCAGAGATCTTAATGGCATACTGAGGTCTGAGAGTTCTCAGTATTTTGCTAACCACCTCCTCTTCACTGAGCTTTCCTCCAACGCTTTTGATGGAGTTGATCGCCTCTTTGATTCGGTTGTTGTATTGCTCAATGTCTTCTCCTTCATTCATCCTCATGTCATCATACTTTCCTCTAAGGATTTCAACCTTGGCACTTTGAACATTTGGGTCTCCTCCATATACCACTTGCAACTTGGCCCACATTTTGAAAGTAGAATCAAGATGTTCTATCTCAACATAGACAGGGATTTAACTATTGTAATTGCTAGAAAACAATAGAAAGATTGACCTTTTACAAATGGCTTTGCATAGCCTGATAAGATCTCTATTTGTGCTCAACTAAGAAGCATCACCAGTCGCTGTAGGTGTGTTCTCATCTATTGTTGTGCTTCTCTGCACATTCTTCTTTCTCTCTTCTTCTCTTCTCAATTTTCCCTAGCTTCTTTTAAGCTTTCAGGTTCACTTTTTTCTTTAGCAGAATGAAGGCAACTCATATTCTCAACAGGCAGAAGAATATATAGAGTCCTTGCCCTAATTGCGCCTCTCATGCATGACTTAACTTTAGATCCCTTTCGGATACATCACTCAATGGAGTAATAGTTCACTGAGGAAACATCCGATGCATGCCCTTGCTTTATCTGCTTTATGAAGAAAACAACAGATGTGCGTCAAGCACCTTTCCTTCATAAGAGATAATTCTTCATTTTAAAGCCACAGATTCCTGCTTTAAAACCTCCAGACGTGTCTCAAACCGATCACCATGTTAACTCAAAGTCTTTCGGATTTAGTGCAAGAAATCCCGGTCAAAGAGTTGGTTGAAATAGATAGTTGACTATGACTTCCTCAGTTCATACCAGAGTCATTACTAGATTGATTGAGATCCTCATGTTGTGAACAGGTAAGAATCTTTGACCTATCACTGTCCCTTCCTTTGCTTACTGGTCGCACATTCCTCGGTTGTGTTGTTGACAGTAGTTTGTAATAATACTTTCTCTGTGCTTGTCTACACCGGTTGTATCCTAGTCCTCGGTCGACAGTTGAATCCTTCTTTCCTTGATTGTAAACATTACCCAGTTGCTGATGCTTAGTGTAGTGACTAGTTGCTCTTGATTATAGTCTTTTCTTTCTTGTATGTTGAAACCGGTTGCCAAACCAGCCTCTTTTCATACAGATCTCCTTGGATCTTTAGACTTTAGAGAGATGACAAATCTCTATCCTCTTTTGCCAATCAATGACAATACTTGTACTGGTAGCTGGCTTACCGGTTACTCTTTCTTAATGCCAACAAAAGCAATGATCTGAATTAACACTTTCTGTCTGATTAGATCATACCTGTTAACCTTTCCGCTCTACTTGGCTATTGAACCTCTCTGCCTTTCACCTCTTGTGACCGTAGCTTCTCTCAAAATATATCTCTCTCCCACTTTGAATATTCAACAACACTTTTTTTGTATCCTATGACCTGTATTTATAAGAAATTAATCTTAATAAAAGCTCAACTCATAGTACCGCCAAGCTGTAAACTCACCCATAAATCATGTAGCAAAAAGATTTGCAAAATGATCTTGAGTTTACCTTGAAACATTCGCGTAGAAACAAAACTAACTCCTGTTAAAAAGCTAACTCCAATTCTAACTGTGACTACTCCGTATAATCCGGTTTTAACTGAAACAGCTCCACATAATCCGGTGCAGATTATCATGTAGTCGACCGGTATCAATCTTATACCCGGTTGTTCATACATCCCCTGTATGTTTTAGAAGACCGGTTGTAGACACTTTGTCTGGTCTACCGGTGCCTATTAAGGAGTATGAGTGGTCTACTGGTTTACCGGTGGGATTGATGTTTGCCTTAAACTTATCCAATGACAACTCAAACTATGCCAACACGGAGTTCATAATTAATCTCTCGGCTGCCATTTTCATGTGCAGAAGTTGAATTTGGAGTTGCGCAGGATTTTTTTTTATCTAAGAATTACCAACAGTGTGTGTACTCTGTACAGCTAAGAAGGATTTGATGTAGCCAAGCCTAGGGATAAATCCATAGTTTATTACATTCACACATGTTACTACGGACTCAAAAAAGTACAATTGTATACAGGAAACTGATGTCATGATCATTGAACAAATAATCATGTGCCTGTGATGAGGAGACCTATTACAACAAATTCAGCTCTAATGCATCCTGCAGTATAATTGCTCGTACAAACTGAAGAGTTCATGCAGAAGGAATCAAGAAAGGATGCTCAATTTTGGACACAATATGGAACACGGTGAACTAGACCTCAGTCCAGTACTTTGACTAAGAGTCTGCAGGATGACTCGAATAAAGTGATCTGGAATAATGTCAAGAAGGAAAGTCCTAAACTCTTAGCAGCAGTAGTAGACTAGGCTGATTCGCCCGTTAGTGAAGTCATTAGAGTCAACTCAAACTTGATTGCATTCTTGAAGCAAGATATCTTCCATGATTGGGACCATGTGAGAAGGGTATGCTTTCGTGTCAGAGGGAGTAGCTAGAGGATCTACTTTAGTTGACATCCAAGGATCTTGGTCATATTGGTTCAAAGGGAGTGGACCATGTCAAGATGGTTTCTATAGTGATCAACAATCAGAGGAGTATGATTCATGGGATGGAGCCCCATGTATGTAGGCTGAAAGGTCTTTATGCTGACACCTAGATTGTGATATTCTTGAATAGATGGATACTTGGTGAGCTTGGGATTCACCAAGAGTGATGTAGACTCCAACCTTGTATTTCATGATAGGTCAAAGCATGTGGAGATCAAATATAACTATATTAGAGATATGGTGCAAAGGAATGTCATTCAGTTGAGGTACATTAGCACTGATGATCAGATGGCCAATATTCTCACCAAGCCCCTTGCCAAAGTAAAGTTTGTGCATTTTCGAGACAAGCTTGGTATTGTGGAAAATGAAGCCCTTGCTGAGAGGGAGTCTCAGTATCAGTGATTTTTAGAGATATACTATAATGCATTCTTCTTTGTGAGAGAGCAGTTTGAGGTGCAAGCCCTTGTTAATGCATTCTTCTCTGTGAGAGAGAAGTTTGAGGTGCAAGCCCTTGTTAATGCGTTCTTCTCTATGAAAGAGAAGTTTGAGGGGAAAGCCCTTGTTCCACCCTCTGGGAGTAGCCATAGTGGATGTCATGTGGGAAACTCCATGACTTAGCACTTTTGTTTATTCAGCCTTTGGGAGTAGCCATGGTGAACGTCATGATGAGATGATGACATCACGTTGAGTTATTCCGTAATGGGCACTTGTGCTCATTTGCATTTCCATACATGGGAATAGCCATGATGGATCCATCCTCTGGGTGTAGCTATGGTGGATGTCATGTGAAAGACTCCATGACTTAGTACTTGTGTTTATTCACCCTCTGGGAGTAGCCATGGTGAACGTCATGATGAGATGACAACATCACATTGAATGATTATGTGATGAGCACTTGTGCTCATTTGCATTTCCATTCATGGGAGTAGCCATCATGGACCCACCCTCTGGGAGTAGCCATGGTAGATATCACTACATAACTCAGATATCGAGAAGGATTCCTCCCTAGCTAAGAGGGAGTGTTAATGTTATTGTAACTATGGCCAGATTCCTTCAGGTCGACACAGATTACATAATTATTGTGATAATATAATTATTGGAGCCTCTTGGAAGAGTGGTGTCCCTTGGTGAAGGGGCACTACCGATAGGTATAAAGGTAGATTGGATCTTCCTCCCTTATCATCGATCATACACACAATCTTCATTATTTAGAAGAGAAGTTCTTGGGGGAGACGATAGTTGTATATTGTCTATGGTTGGGAGGGAAACAATGATATGTGTCATTGCTTGTGGCTAAACAAGCACCAAAAACAACAACAAAGCCAACCAATGTGACCTGCCCAAACTGCAGTGCTAACCCTGTCATCACTTGGGTCCCAAAGAAAACTAAACTCACATCCATTTGCTATGTGTAGATACGAATCAATGAAGGTATTTGCAACACCACAACTATCTCCAACCTCCGCTGAACTATCTTGAATGTGTTGAATGCCCCCCATAGGTGTTGAATAACATGTAATTGCCCCTCTTAGGTTGCTGATGTGAAACCAAAAAACACCCTCAAAATTGCAAGACTGACCTAATGGGATGCGAAGGATACCAACGGGTACATAAGACAATAGTGTATCATCCCCATGCTGCTCTCAAATGATGAGGAAATGATCTAACTCTTTCCCAGTCTCATGTGTAGCAAAGATATTAGTGGCTGATCCACTAAGTGTGTGGTCTAAGACTTGAGCATTTAATGGCCTCTCAACCAAAGGTAACTCATGGGTCTCAAGATGCAAGTTATGTGTACCAATAAAATTTTCTGAATCATACATGTTCTCTTGTTCACCCATAATTTCATATTCTTCATACTTGCTTACTTCAAGAAGCTCCTTTGTATGCTCAACTTTAATATGTTCTTCCCTTGGAATAATTAGAGATGTAAGGTGTGACTCCTCTTGTTTCTTTGCTTGATCTAGCTGGTTGCAAAATTCTTTGACCTCTTGCAATAGCTGTTTTTCTTGGGAAGCCAACTTCTTTTCCCATTTTACCATCTGCAACCATCCATCACACAAAATTTGTGTCTTATTCACATCTTCTATGGTCTGATATGCAAAGTCAGTCTGTTTGTACCTTGAATGTCCAATACATTCTTCACGTCCACATGCAAAACTTTAGTGCTAATGTTAGGAGATTTTATAACATGACCATCCTCATGCGATTTATTTGTCACCCTATGATTTTGTGAAGGTAATGGACTGTTGTTCATAAAATCAGAATTATTATAGCTTTTATTCTCTGCACATTCCTCATCTTTGACACTTCCAACTTGCATGCCAACATTTTCCTTATGGTACTACTATGTTGAATCTTTACTTGTAGGTGTGGATGAGTGCCTATATTTCCTCAAAAGATAATCTTCATAATGCTGCAAATCATAACCTAACCTTCGCTAAGCTTGAGCAAGGTCTGTAACAATCTTTTCCAAGCTATGCCACTTTTCCACACCCAAACAAAAATAAGAGTGTTGGTCACTCAAATATCAACTGTGTGAACTCAATGATTTTTATTTCAAACCCCAACAGGATTGCAGGAAACCACTCTAATACCACTGTAATATCCCACCCCTAATAGGATATTTACTTTCCCTATTTTCACTTGTCTTTGTTTTGGGTTTTATGTTTTTTGATATATTTGCAATGTTTGATACAACAATACAATGCAACAAAATAGAAGATATTGCAATAATAATTTCAACTCAAAAACTGGGCATTACATAGGGAATATACAACTGAAAATTTCTAGATTTCTATATTAGCTTAGATACTCAGTATTTTTACAAAATATCAACAACCCAGTTGATAAAATATCCCCTATTATCCAAAGCGACAATGCCCAAAAAATCTAGGAGTTACAATTCATGAACTTACAAATAAGATATGCCTTGCAACCCTCTGCCATACATGGTTGCCAGAATGAAGTATAAAGTTTGTAGTAGTCATACAACAAAAAGAATATCATCAAACCCTATCCAATATATGGAAGCAATTAAATCATCAAACCCTTGGGAATTTTCTGTAGATTATCACTTCCAATCTACACACTAATGGTTCCCACATGCCAATGAAGAAGGCACAACTAGCAATGAAGAAATTCAACAATGCTTTCTTCAATAACTTCTGATCTACTCTAAGTAACCTCTGAAAATGTTGATATAACAACTCCAATCAAGCACAATGTGACTTCTAAGATAAAGCCACCAATTAGAAAACCTTAGATGATCTTTCATACCCTTGGAAAGATTGAATCAAAGAGAAGTTGCGCTCTCCAAGACCAATTTGCAGAAAAACCCTAGGTCTCACCTCCAAAATGCCAAAGCACAAAGCCAAGTGTTGAAAATGATCAATAATAATTTCATTTGCTTTTTGAACCCTTTTATAAAATTCTCAAAGTTGGTCGATCCCTTCTAGAGATTTCTTAATCATTTAATATCATTTAAAATAATATTAAATGCGTGCACATGACTTTATTAAAATATTTTAATGTTTAGCCTCTAGGTTATAACTAATTAATGCACTTTAAAAATCACTTAAACAAGGGTTATAGCCCCATTGCACAAAGTGATTTTTAATACCTTATATTACAATTGCACTTTATTAATAAAGTAATCACTTTATTAATAATTACATAACTTTGCAAACAAGCATTATTTCTCAATTTCGTCTGAACCTGGAAATCAACCATTGTGTCCACTGTGCACCCAATTTCCTTACTAGAAATAGTAAGGGTCCCTCTCTATCAACCACTGACTTACTATAAATAGTAAATCCCTCATTATCTGATCAAACCAACTATGCATTGCAATCATAGCTTGCCCACATGCCATACTATAGATAATAATCTTGACTTTTCCTAAAATAGTCACTATAAATAGTATGTGCCAAACTGAAACAAACAAAGAGCAATCCTGAACACTTCTGACCTCCAGAAAGGGAATAAGCCTCCTACACTACCAAGTGGGACCCTCTAACCATCAGTCTTAGCCTACGAGGGCCAATAATAGGCTAATCCAATCATAAACCATATCATCCCAAAAAGGGGACATTACAAATAATAGCATATAAGAACAATTTGAAACACCTGCAAAACTTTCTTTATTTGCTTTTCTTGAACAATACCATTCAAATTCTATTAACAATTCCTCTGTGAAAAAGTGGAACCCCTTTTACAACAATTTGCATCATATATAGGCATAAGTAGTGTAACCACTTAGAATAACCTCCTAACCCCTTTGTGTAACTACTTAGGACAACTACCTAAGATGATTACTTTAGGTAACTACTTTGGATAATTACCCAAGAAAATCACTTAGAATAACCACCCAATAGTTATTTGAGATAACCACTTAGAACAACTACTTAGGAAAACTTTTCAAAATAGTTATTTAAAATAACTTCCCAAGTTAGCATTTAGAATAACTACATTTGAAGGTAAGTTTAAGATTTGCCTTACTTTTACATTTAGAGTCCAAAGACAACTTTCAAATTAAGGAATAGCGCAAGTCATATTACAATAATTATAACAAGCAAAAATATGACTTGCAACAACCCAACCCAAAGGCTATACAACAATCATTTCATTGTTCTTTTGCACTTGTTGATGACACTTTTGATGAAGAAGCTGATGCTGAAGATTGATCTAGTTGAAGGGAGGATTTCTCTTTGAACATCCTATAAAGCTTGATGGCAGGAGCAACTAACTTACTCTTCGGGATGACAACATTGGTCATTCTTGCTTTCCAAGTCCTTTGACTCTTATAAACACCATCCAATTCAAACTGCGAGTTTTGTAAGAAGGCATTAGAAGCTTTGAGGGTTGCAGAAATGTCATTTTTTCCATGTTGTCTTCTTTGAAAAATTCTTTACTAAAAAGATCTTTGTCAATCATATCTTGGAAACTCTTTTGGATTATCTGAAGTTCATCTATCATTGAGGTACTAGGATGGACAAAGGAGATTTCATTTTAAACCTTAGCTTTTATTTGATCACAACTCATCACAAGTTTTTCTTGTTTAGCTGAGACTTGATTAATGATTATTAATTTCCATTCAATGGCCTCAAACCAAGATTTAGAATAGTTCTCTTTCACATTTGGGAATATCTTTTCTTCAATAAGGATGTTAACATCTATCTCCAAGATTTCTTTGAGATCCCTCTTGATGTCTTTCCAAAATGCTTCTTCTTTTCTGACACTTCTTAATTCCTTTTCAACCTCTTTTTTTATTTTTACCTCATCATGAATGGCTTTATCTTTTATGAAGAAATTAGAAGCATTTGTCTTGACCCTTTCTACCCATCTTTCAGTCATATTTCCATAAGATTGATATTTATGGATGTTCTCAATGAATTTTCTTTCAATTTCTTCCTGAGGACCCATGACAACTAATGAGTGATCAATATTTAATGGTAAAGCAGGAATATCCATAATAGCTTTCACACAAGATGTGAGGTGTTGCACTTTCTGTTTGTATTGCTCCTTCACAAATATTTCTTTTTCAACCCTTTGCACTCGTTTTTCAACAACCACTTGAAAATTTTGTATATCTCCCTCTTTAGTAGAAGGTCCCAAATCAAATCCAATGTAAAGAGCCCAGCTAGCTCTCATGTACAATCTAACTCTTTACTCAATTTAAATTGCACTTCTAAATTTCTTTCGAAATATATAGAAATTAATGAACATCAGATATGAATTTTAAATGATACTTTCCAGCTCTTAACCTCTTGATAATATATCAATAGTCATTAATTCACCATCGAATTACTCACAGAAAATTAGAATTGAACAACTATCAAATTAAATTCAAGTTACAAGCATTTAATAACGATTCTGAGCAACTTAATTATTATGTGGCTACAATATGGAATTCTGGAACAGAATTTCCATTTATTATCATCAATTACAGAACCCTTGTGTATGTTGAAGATCTCCAATTGGCGCCAAGGAGACACCAATTTGCGGGCTATATGACCACTAACTGAAAACGTCCAACACAATGGACCCGATTTATGAATGGTGGCTCACGCAAGCTGGCAGTGCATAAACAGACTGATGCGTACGACTTCCCTAGTGCTGTACGGCCCCTATTAATTATGTACGGCAGTCTTCAAACACAACCTGGTACAATTCGTTGGTATTTCACCCAACTCAAAGGGCAATTCTCTGAGAATTTATCGTTTCTCAAAAACACATCTCAAACCCTCATCTCTCCAATTCGAACTTCTCTCTTTCTTCATTCAAAAATCCGCAAGACAACAGCATATGAACAACTAATAAATCTGGCATTCAAGAACTGAATGAGTTCTCTCCTGGAAGAAGACCAAGCTCAAGAATTGTTGCAGAACTCTCTCCAATGATGAAGACCAAGCTCAAAACCCTAGCTTTTCCAAGCAAAGTCGAAATCTCTCACAAAGCAATTTTATCAAATGATCAAAGGTAATGTAAAGTGCTTTTTCGAATTGTATATATAGCTTTTTGAAAAAGCTTCAACTTTACATTATTCATTAAAGAAGCTTCTTCCTTACAACATCACTTTATAACATTAAAGTTATAAAGTTGTAAAGTTATTAAATTAAAATAACTTAATTTAATAATGATAACTTAAAATAAGAAGCCACTAAAACCCACTGAGTGCAACAAACTCATTCTGACATCAGAACCTCAAACTCCAATTGCCTTGCCAGAAATAGCCAACTGCCAAAAATAGACTTACTATAAATTGTAAGTCTCTCAAACTGGAGATCCCCTAAAACTCGATCCAGAAACATCTGACACCCCATGCAGACGCCCTACTAACCCTGGCCATACCCAAAATACCACTTACTAAAAATAGTAAGTTGACCAAACTGACCCGAACGAAAAGTAGACCTGGTAACCTGAACCTCTTGAATGGAATCCAAACACTGGCTCCGCCAACTGACCCCCTCTGATCACCTGATTAGCTTGCGAGGGTCGCCAAACCAAGCTAATCTCAAAAGACTGAAAAACGGGGACATTACATCCAATCAAAGAAAAATCAGATGGTGTAGCCTCTATTTCAACACACATATTTCCTGTTATTGAATATGTTTTCAATCTTGAGGCAACTTTGATCTTCTTCTATCTTTCAGGTCTTTGAAACAGATTTGAAACTATGTTGAACTCAAGGATAACCAATTCTACCATTTTTCTTTTCTTTATCAAACTCCTCTCTACCCATCAGGGAGGAGGAGCTTGTGAGGATTCTAGTATTTCTATGTGCTGGGGATGTTGCTACATAGGTGGAGTAGAAACAATCTGTTCGAGAACTTCTTCTGTGGGAAGAATTGTTTTTGTTAAAGGAGGGGATGGCATATCCATAGTTGGGTTAGGTATCTCTTGTAGGAGAGAATCAATAAGGATCGAAGGTGATATTGTTGGTATTGCTTCATTGTTTTCAAGATCATCTTAAATTTCTATTGGACTTTTTACCTCCACTCCTTCTGCATATGGTTCATTACCTTTTCTTTGGATTTTAACTTTTTCTTTTTCCCTTTTGATTCATCACCACAAGTGTTTTGGAGATTTTTGTTTTTTGAGGTATACTCATTGCCGCCATCCCCTTGCGCAATTTGTCGAGAACTAGAATTTGCAATTGGCGCTTTAGATGGAGTGGATGAAGAAGAACCCTCTTGACGGTTGCTTTTTCTTCTTGGAGCTTCCTTCTTAGTTGATGGCCTTGTTGCGATCATTTCAACTATTTTTCGTTTAATCCAAGTTTCTGACCTCTTGATCACTAAGGTGGTTCTTTCACTAATTTCGTTAACTTTTGGGTCTTTTTAATTGATCTCTGGGAGAGGTTGAGATTGAATCCTTTCAAAATAATACGATCTATCAAATCAGACCCATCATCTTCTATTCCGTCATAAATCCAATCCATTGTCTCAAGGTGAGCCTTGTCCAATATCCCCTTCTAACTTCATATTCATCCTACGATATTTCTATCAAGATTCAACTGTTTCACAGTCCTCCCAAAAATCTTCAATGTTTGGGAAATGCAGGAAGCTTGGGCCTATCTAGAGATTATCCCTCACATACCCTTTACTATCAAAAGGGAATCTCATTTTATAATCAAGTAGGTTAATCTTAACCGATTTCCTTTCAATGTGCATTTGAAACTGACTTGCAATGATAGTGATCGAGGGATATGGAAAAAGGGATACTATTCTTTTTCCTATTTTGACATTTCTTGTTGACTTCTCTCGGCTATCTACAAACCTAAATCAAGATGAGCTTGTCATCCACATGTCTTGGCAACTTGAGGGGATAGCCATCAAACCCACCTATTCACAAATAGGTAAATTTTGGAAACTGGATGAAGAAACTGCCATACTTTTTGACCAATGTAGCTACTTCTATTGATATTCTTAGTGCTAAGTTTCCCTGTAACTGCCTTACTGCAAGAATTATAAATGCATCATTTACCCTCCTGAAGTGTTTATAACTTTCTTCTAACTCTAGTTGTGGGTAAAAATCATACGTTTGTGTCACCTAAGCGAACACCCCTCTGGTACTGATTCCTGACCAAGGTCTCCAATTAGCAATAGCATACACGTGATAGAACATGTGAAAGTGCTGGCATGTGCCAAAATGAACCAACTAATCATGCAAGCAAGCATTGATGAGGCTGCCCCAATCAATGAACTGCTTTCCTTCTGATATGACAATGATGAAAAGGTACATCCATATCTTGAACTCTAAAGAATCTTCACTTCCCATCAACCAATAAAGTAATACTATCAAGTTAGAAACATTATTGTTAAAGAGAGAGTGGTGAAGTGTCTTTGGAAGCTGAGACTTTCCATTTAGGTGTCAGTAGCCAAGTTTTTGCCAAGTTATTCAAACACTTGCTCCTATTTTCACTAAAGTACTGCAACGCTTTCTGCTTTTCAATATTGGTGCATTGTTCTCTATATGGTATCCTGGGGACAATTCCCATAGAAATCCCATCAATTTGTGTCATTAACTGTCCAAGTATTTTGATCTCTCTGGCTTTTGGATTATACCCCTTTACACATTCTATCACCAAATCAAGGCATTGAACTGCTACTAGAAACCTGGTTGCATGAGCAAACCCACTTTCAAAAGTTCTACATGTTAGAGTTGATGGATTCTCATCAGTCATTGATTTCCAGAAACCTTTAAGATTGATATGACCAAGTTTTTTATCAGAGATTCCTAGTAGAGTGGTTTCTATCATGGGAGCATAGTCACACCCCTGGTAATTGTACTTCACGATGTTGTCTTTTGATATCAGGATTTGGCTACAATGTTATTGATCAATGTTGAAAAGCTGTCGTGGGACCCACTACTGAAACTATGTTTTGTATAACTCAACTATCATAAACTTTGTTCTTGAAACTTCTGATAAAACCTTTGTAGCTTTCACCTTTTCATGTGTCACTTTGGCTTTGTTTATAACCATATGCCTTTAATATACAACATGATTGCCATACCCAACAAAATTTCCCTATGTGTGAAGAACCTAATTTGGCTCCTTCGGATTTCTTCTTTTAATTTGAATTTTGCAACTTAATTTTCAATTGTTTGTCAAACAATCTTTAATGACAATTCTTTAGCTTTTAAAAAATTAAAATAACACAATTGCATTTCCTCCAAGAGTTTAAATAAATCTTATTTTTAATTTCAAATATCACAATCAAAATACTTCATACAAGTTTGAATTGCACCTGATATTTATTGCAAGGAGATAACAGCAGTTGAATCCAATAAAGAGTTGACGTAGCAATCCAGTAAACTGGCATTTACCCTCAAGAATAGCAGAACACCCTTCAAACACCTAACGTCAACTCCCAAAACAGTCACGTGAATGGCCTGGGATGAAAACGTAACAATTCTGCAACAAATTCGGACCCAGCAAATGAAGACAGCCCCTTCAACACAGTCACGTCAAGCAGCTTATGAAAATGTGGCTGGCCCCAGCAATGAGTATTGGTGTTCTGTGGTATTTACGGCACCAACAATGACAAATACAGCCCCAAGTGTTCATGTGAGCAAGGTATTACCTTTGGCACCCACCAAATGCTGTCACGTGACAGTCTAATTAAAACGTGACTTCCCAGGCAATGTACGACCAGCAAAAAGAAACACACATGTGCTGGAATATGAAGGAATCTTGACGCCAAATAATAATTGCAGCCTCAGCAATGAAGAATATGCAGATTTCCCAATGCAAATTCAGACCTCAGCAGATACAAATTGAATTTCTTGAGAACAATTCAATTTTACCTGTAGAATAATAAAAAAACTTCACCAAAATCCAATATACCTCAGCATTGGATTTAATTCAGTGTCAGATCGAGCTCTCTCCTAGAAGAAGACCAAACTCGACAATCACAAAAGAACTCTCTCCAAAAGCTGAAGACCGAGCTCAAACCCTAGCTTCCAAAGCCAAGCAGAATTCTCTCACAACAAAATTATCAAATAAACATTCGGTCAATGAAAGTGCTTTTTCGAGTTGTACTTATAGCTTTTAAATGAATATTTCACTTTATAACATTAAAGTTATAAAGAACTTAAGTTATTAAATTAAAATACTTTAATTTAATAACGATAACTTTAAAAAACAAAGCCACTGAATTCCGCTAACTGAATCAAACTCATTCCCGACACCAGAGCCCAAACGCCAACTGCCCTGCCAGAAATAACCCACTGCCAAAAATAGCTAGCTGCTAAAAATAGACTTACTAAAAATAGTAAGTCTCACAAACTGGAGATCCTCTGAAGCTCAATCCCGAACATCTGACACTTCGTGCAGATACCCCTGCTAATCCTGGCCATACCCAAAACACCACTTACTAAAAATAGTAAGTCGACCGAAATGACCCGAACGAAGAGCAAACCTGATAAACTGAATCCCCAAAGTGGAGTCCCAACACTGGCTCTGACATCTGACCCCCTCTGATCGCCTGATTAGCCTGCGAGGGTCATCAAACCAAGCTAATCCCGAAGTCTGAAAAATGGGGACATTACAGTCCTCCCTTCCCAAGATTGCTTGTCCTCAAGCAATCAGGAAAAAACAAACAACCATCACAAACCACCCGGATCCCAAGGATAGTCATGAATAATGTCCCGATCAACCTCATACTCCTGTGAAGAAGCTAACAACATCAACAGTACCAACATCAGTAACTAGAAATCTGCACTCAACACCCGAACTGATGATGCTACAATAGGATCGCCGCGTGGGAGAAACTCAACCGAAAGTAACTCACACGGAAATAACTCAACCAACAGACCGGACTTACTCCCAGTCTTCGAATTAATCAACTCATCATACCAGTTATAGAATGGATGCACTGAAGAACTATGTGACTGATAGACATCCTGAACGTGAGGATCGAATGTGAAGCTATAAGCACTCCTCACCGCGTACACCCTTGAAAACTGATAAGCTAGACTTGACTGGCCTCCTGTATAATCTGCCTAATAAGTAGGTGCACAAATCGGATCCCAAACATCATCACCATGATCGTACATCTCCTGTAAGGGATCATCACTAAACTCAAACAGTGGATTGTCAAAGGCCATGCTGACATCCACATCAAATAAAGGGTTGTTCACAAAGTGAACAGCACCCATCTGCTGATTTGAGCCATAAAATGGTAAACTCTGAGGGACATGATATGTGATCGTCTCTACCGATATAGACTCATGTCTCCGTGAATCAACACTATCTACAACACAAAAAGACATAGTGCGTAGACTCCCATCAGTAATGCCCAGCAACACATACTCTCTGCCCTGGTACTCGAATCTGATCTGCATCGGGTTCACACTAAGGCAGAACTCCTTAATCTTCTGTACCCACTGCATCCCTAAAACTATATCCATCTCTCCCAAGTCGAACACATAAATCAGCTATCATCTCATAATTGCCAAGAAATAAGGGGAGATCTCGGATGCGCCTGGTACAGGTGAAATTGTAGCCATCAGCTACCTTAACTCCAAACCCTGCAAACTCCTCTACCTGAAGCCCACACTGACTAACAAGTTGCTCATGAATAAAGTTGTGCGAAGCTCCCGTATCCAACATAGCAACACGGGGTTGACCTTCCACTAATCCCTTCAGTATGAAAGCAGAGGGAAGTGGCACAGAGGTGGACAACACAATCAGAGACAGTTTGGCTTCAGTACCAAACTCTGGAGTAACCCTCTGCTCCTCTGTATCAAAACCAGCAGCCTGATGAGAAGACTCGGCCTCACTCTCACCAGAATAGACCCACATAGAGCGATTTGCCCCGCCAGTAGGCCTCATAGCACAAGTATGCTCTCTATCATAAGGCTCTTTGCACCAATAGCAAAGCTACCTCCTCCTCAAATCCTCTTGCGTGGCATCATCAAATCTACCTGCAGGCTTCTTTCTATCAATAGCTAGTGGAGGTACCTCATCTGCAGGAGGAATAATAGGACTCGGAGTAGACTTGCCCCGTGAAACAGAAGGCTCAAGATTCCTTGCCTTCTTCATAGCATCTCGTAGAGTAGGTGGATCCAAGGACTTGACCCATCCTCTGTACGGCTTTGACAAACCCTCTATGAACAACATGACTCTCCTCTCGGAGATGTCATAAACCATGACTGATAAACACTGAAACTCGCTGATGAATGTCTCAAGACCACCTGTCTGTCTCAGCTGAGCTAACTCTCGGAAGTAGGTCTCCGGATCCTTCCGATCAAACCGTTTTATCAGTCTATCTACAAACTCCTGGTACCGCACAATATGATCATGATGCAGAGACACTAACCCATGATACCACCAATCATGAGCAACCCCATCCAAATGTAACACAGCAAATCAAATAGCATCCTCCTCAGACATAGGACGAAGTGAAATATAAGTGTCCAACTTGTGGAACCATGCTCTGGCTGTAGTCTTCCCACTTCCGTCGAAGTGGTCCAAAGTCAACTTGCTGGTTGCCTGCTTTAATTCATTCTGTCTAGGTCTCTGCCTCGTGTCAGGAGCTGGCATGCCTCTGGAATGCTCACGCTTCTGCGTCAGATATCTGTCAAAATTTAAATTTCTTTTTAGTCCCTCAGGAAGAGCATCCCACTCTGCAAAATGTGCCACCATGTCATCGACAAATGGTGCAGGCTCTGGCTCAACACTGACTGCATCCAAATCTGGCCTCAAGCATGTTGGACGATGAGGCCTGTCATACGTACCAGTATGATCAGCTCTATAATCTCTCCTGTCATAATCTCGCCTGTCATCAACTTGCCTATCATCAGCTCATGACCTGTGTGAGCTGACTGAAACACTACGCGCACCTCTATCTCTAGCACCTAGCAATGCAATGCGCTATAAGGTATCTGAAATTTGTTGCAATACAGTTGCAACGTGATGCTGACCATCTGCAATATGTTTGAAAGCATCTCTGGCCTCCCTGTCCATATCATTTCCGGTATCATTCCTATTCTATGTCTGTTCATTCTGTGGACCCTATTCATTATCTTCAGGAGGTGGTGAATTTCTATTCCTGTGGGTATAGTACCCTCCTGGTATAAATCTTTCTGCCATTATTTAATTTCATAACCCTTATAGGATGGCAAGATCTTTGCTCTGATACCACTATGAAGAACCTAATTCGGCTCCTTCGGATTTCTTCTTTTAATTTGAATTTTGCAACTTAATTTTCAATTGTTTGTCAAACAATCTTTAATGACAATTCTTTAGCTTTTAAAAAATTAAAATAACACAATTGCATTTCCTCCAAGAGTTTAAATAAATCTTATTTTTAATTTCAAATATCACAATCAAAATACTTCATACAAGTTTGAATTGCACCTGATATTTATTGCAAGGAGATAACAGCAGTTGAATCCAATAAAGAGTTGACATAGCAATCCAGCAAACTGGCATTTACCCTCAAGAATAGCAGAACACCCTTCAAACACCTAACGTCAACTCCCAAAACAGTCACGTGAATGGCCTGGGATGAAAACGTAACAATTCTGCAACAAATTCGGACCCAGCAAATGAAGACAGCCCCTTCAACACAATCACATCAAGCAGCTTATGAAAACGTGACTGTCCCCAGCAATGAGTATTGGTGTTCTGTGGTATTTACGGCACCAACAATGACAAATACAGCCCCAAGTGTTCACGTGAACAAGGTATTACCTTTGGCGCCCACCAAATGCTGTCACGTGACAGTCTAATTAAAATGTGACTTCCCAGGCAATGTACGGCCAGCAAAAAGAAACACACACGTGCTGAAATATGAAGGAATCTTGACGCCAAATAATCATTGCAGCCTCAGCAATGAAGAATATGCAGATTTCCCAATGCAAATTCAGACCTTAGTAGATACAAATTGAATTTCTTGAGAACAATCCAATTTTACCTGTAGAATAATAAAAAAACTTCACCAGAATCCAATATACCTCAGCATTGGATTTAATTCAGTGTCAGATCGAGCTCTCTCCTGGAAGAAGACCAAACTCGACAATCACAGAAGAACTCCCTCCAAAAGTTGAAGACCGAGCTCAAACCCTAGCTTCCAAAGCCAAGCAGAATTCTCTCACAACAAAATTATCGAATAAACATTCGGTCAATGAAAGTGCTTTTTTGAGTTGTACTTATAGCTTTTAAATGAATATTTCACTTTATAACATTAAAGTTATAAAGTACTTAAGTTTTTAAATTAAAATACTTTAATTTAATAACGATAACTTTAAAAAACAAAGCCACTGAATTCCGCTGACTGAATCAAACTCATTCCCGACACTAGAGCCCAAACGCCAACTACTCTGCCGGAAATAACCCACTGCCAAAAATAGCCAGCTGCTAAAAATAGACTTACTAAAAATAGTAAGTCTCACAAACTGAAGATTCTCTGAAGTTCAATCCCGAACATCTGACACTCCGTGCAGATACCTCTGCTAATCCTGGCCATACCCAAAACACCACTTACTAAAAATAGTAAGTCGACCGAAATGACCCGAACAAAGAGCAGACCTGATAAACTGAATCCCCAGAGTGGAGTCCCAAAATTGGCTCTGACATCTGACCCCCTCTGATCGCCTGATTAGCCTGCGAGGGTCATCAAACCAAGCTAATCCCGAAGTCTGAAAAATGGGGACATTACACTATGCTTTACACTTAGACAAATTGGAAGGTTTTTAAAGCCATTTTAATAGCTTCGGTTTATGCATAGCCTCTGATGAGAGCACATTTTTTGAAGACATTTTGACAAATTATCCAAGTGTACTTCCCATGTGTGCACTGTTTGCATACATGCTTACTAAAACATCTGTAATCACAATACTTAATAGAAAGTCCTCTATCATGTATGTTATGATGGATGTGGGTATTCTGTCTTTAAACTATCATTTTAGCACAGTTCAGAAGGATGCAAGCTGCCAATTACATATACATATTTCTTGATATTTCTAAACCGTCTCCTTCAAAATTTTCTTTGTGCACATGTTTCAACACATACTATCAATGATGGATGTCTATATGTTTTTGCAACAGACCATTTGAGTGTATAACCTGCAATTATTTCATTGTATGAGATGACACAATTTGATGCATTCTGTAAACTTACAGAAAGATGGAATCATGGGATAAAGTCATTCGCTAAGTAGGCTTGGAAACTTCCAAGAAAATGCAATAGGCGAGAATGAACACCCTCACTGTTACTTTCTCTGTTCCCGCCCATGGCTAAAATGTTGTCTTAAGTTTATAGGCGGCCATTGAAAGTATAAAAATTAGTGGTTTTTGCCAGAGGCTGTAGTTTCTTTGGTAAAGGTTGACCTGCATGTCAAAACACAGTCAAGACATTTGAAGTGTTCGATAGAAGGCCTCAAAGAACGGTGGTCATAGGGAATGACCACAGAATTTGCAAAACTGATAGGATGAAGAGGGTTTAGAAACTTTAAGGCAAATATAATACACAGGTTGATGTGTATATGTGAGCTTTGATATAGGTTATGAGCATCCATCACCGAGTGAAAGACATCGGGCTTCGATTTGAAAATGCTCAAGTTGACATACATGCAGACTGTGAATCATAAACAGCGCCGTTTGACAGGATGCCTCAAATAGATAGTCGCTTGAAACGCAATATTCGAGCAATTGAAAAGTGAATGTGAGATGCTCTGTTAGACTTGCGCATAAAATACAGAGAATATGAAATGTTTAATAGAATGCATCAAAGAAGCATCATCTCTGAAAAGGAAATAAAATGACTGGAATATATGCAGCATTGGAATGTTTGATAAAATGTGGTTTCATGTAATGCAGGTTAAGATGCCAAGGCAAACATATATATATATATATATAAGGTGGAAGTATGAACAACGCCTTCTCATGAAAATGCAGTGATGCATAATCTCTTTCTGTTACAACATAGGAACTTTGAAATAGACCATGAGCATCCACCTAAACATAATTCATAGAGGGCATTGGTACGTTATTGTTATAATCCCCTTGCTTCACATATATGCTAAAGTATGAAGCACAAACAAGGCATTTGCGGTCTGTTTGGTAGAATTCCATCAAGAAATGTTGTTTTGGTGAATGCTATAATCATGGGACATGCACAAAATGGTTGAAAATGTTTCAGAGAATTTCAAATGAATGCAAGAGTATGATTGCAGATATGTACAAAATGAATTGTCTTGAAAGTCTTTAAAAGCTTTTTAGTAAATACAACCAATGGTTGTAAAGCTACATGTGTGCAAAGTATGGAATCATAGACCATGCATGTGAGTAACCCTCCCGTGCCTTCTCAATGCCTCCATAAACATGTTTCATCGATCAAAATTTTGGCATTATGTTACTGAATGGATTTGCTTTAAGCTTACTAAAGTCTTCGTAGTGAAGACAGTCTCTGCACATTTTGCAATCATTCCATTCCGTGAGGTGACTTATCCTCCACAGCCAAGAATGCAACCACTTCGTGTGTAAATAAGCATTGATGGGGAGGCAGTTACTCTAACTGTTTATCAACATGTCACCTTCCTTTCATAGGCGCTTTTAACAACTTAAGCAACTTTAAGAAATGTCCGATGTGGTGTTTGTATGGGTTAAAAAAAAAGGCATCATTGGCGATTCAAGATACCTCCATAACTTTTCAAAAGGCCAACGTAAGTTGCTGTTTAATATAGAGCCTTTCGGCATTTGGTATGGCTTTAACAATCAAACCAAATGACCAATAGGTTAGATTAAGAATTGTTTGACATTTATCAGTGATTTGAGTGACTTCAATAAGCTGGCCAACTTACCGATTTGATTAACAAAGAACTCTCATAGCATGTGGGGGCTCTTTGATTGTATTAATGCTATGTTGAGCTTCTTAGTTGTTTCTTTAGAATATTGATAGACTTTTAAACACTAAACTACAATTCTTTCACCAACTTTTCCATCAAAATATGTAGTCTCTTTTGGTGATTAAGAATAATTATAAACGAGGAATTCTCATTTACTCGAGAAAATATGCTTGTTTAGAATTGGTATTCAACAAGGATTTATTGATTTTGTCAAAAATCCATCAATTAGTAAAAATCTCCCTTCACCACACATCTATTGAATTTTTACCCAAAAATAGATGAGCGTCGATTTACATTTGGATGAAAATGACAAAAATGTTGATTTGAAAGATTTTAGGGCACGTTCAAAAATAGGGTAGCAAGTACATAGGTAGCTTGTCTAAGAAGCTACTCATTTTGATATAAATGAGGGTTAACCCTTCTATTTAGTCAATCAATCAATCTATTTCCCCCTCCTCTGCAAAAGGAGAAATCCCTGTCACTTTGGACATCCCTGTGCTTAGGAAACCTCGAGGTGATGCCCTAATGTCCTTGACACCTTTGACAGTCATGGGGATGTTAGGATGTCTTTTGTGATCATCAATTCTATTTCTGACAACTTTTAAAAATCACAAAAAATACTTAAACTTAATACAAAATATGATGATGACTTAGCTTACAAAGATTATTTCTCAATGCAGCTATGCATTTCTTGCTTTGGCATTTTGATATAGTTTTGATTCACATTTTGAGTTTGTGAGCATTTAGTTTGTACTTTATATTCGTGATTAATGAAATGAATACCATGTAATTAGATGGATTCTTGGATCAATGAATTATCATGTAAATTCAATACCTTTTATTTACTTTTAAAAATTGCAACTTTTCAAAATTTGTTCAATTTATTTTTTTAAATTTATTTGTAATTTAATATTCCAATATTCAGGTTTTTTTGCTGTCCCTTTCCTCATAACTTGTCTCTCGATTGCCAAAGCATAGAGAACCACTACTGTATCTTTTTATGGCTTTGCCAAAGCATAGAAACCACTACTGTTATCTTTTTATGGCTTGGCAATGGGGATGGAATTGATGGGAGTCTCAAATTAGTGATGACTGATGACACAAGATGATAGATAACAAGGGTTGTTCGTTCATTACAAACTGATTGTATATTAGTTTTGGACTATGTAAGATGCGTGCATGTGTATTTTCACATTTGAGGCATATTTCAATAGTGGGTGCAGGTACTAGTAGGAGGATCTCTAACAAATTCAGAAATATTTAGACATATTACTGTGATAAATCTTCATATGGAAGCAAAGGAATTCATGATCAACCTTGCATTCTGCTTGACATTTATTGGTCAATAAGTTCTTGAAATCCGTTCATGATGACACAAGAAGAAATTACCATGAAAAGATCAATTTGGGTTGCTTCTAGATCATTATAGCACTTCGTTTATAAATTTTATATTATATAATTTGCAAGGATACAACAACTCTTCTGTATGGAGAATTCCCTCTACATCTCATTTTGCATATCATTTCTCCTCTTTTTTTGTTATTTCAGACTAACATAGCTGATATGAGGGGCTAAAGTTTGTATTATTTTCTCACGCATATTATTTTTTACAGACCATATTTGCGACCTGACCTAAGTAAGACACATAATGGTTGAAAAAGGTAGCTATTTGGATAGGATCATTTTTAGATGTTAGAAGGAAAATATGCTGACATAATGCAGTGCACTTTCCTCCTATATTTTTCAATCATTGTCTCATTGCATCTCTATGGTTTTGTGGCAGGTTAATCTTTGTGGTCATGCAACTTTAGCATCTGCACATTTCCTCTTCTCCTCAAGTCTTGTGAAGTGCAATTTGGTGCTCTTCCACACAAGGTCTGGAGTTTTAACTGCTCTTAAAATTGAAGGATTCAATAGAGAAGGCAAATCATTTGAAAGAAAGACAGAGAGATTTGCCATAGAACTGAAATTTCCACAGATCTCAGTGCTTGGTTGTGATTCTTCAGACATTCCATTGCTGTCCAACAGCCTCAAGGGACTTGAAGTGCAGTGTGTTAAGAAGACAACTCACAATGATTTGTTAGTAAGCATCTTTTTCTTCCTAATCCATTTCCTTTTGACCCAAAGAATTAATTACATGTGGTCAGAATGTGCATAAAAAATGACATTCAAATAGCCCACTCTTTTTGTCTTGTTCTAGATGTTTCAACTTTCAATAATTTAATAAAGGAAATTGAGAAATTCAGTGTCTGAGGTTTACCTCATTTTTAGTCTATCATAATATGCCTCACTGAACTAACTGTCTTTGATGATAACATTTATATCTCTTGCCCTCTGTAGTTGGAATATATAATTGACTAATTCTTTTGGGGGTAAAGATCTGCTAGGGCTAACAAGCCTCCTTTCAATTTAAAAGACTTATTGCCTTTGATGAGTTTGCCTTCTCACAAACAGTCTAATTTCTCCAATTCTAAATGTTTATCTGATAATACAACAAGGTACTACTTGATTAATTAATTTCTTAATTTTTATGTCCTTTATTACAATAGTCTATCTGAGTTGCAGTGTTGCTTTTTAACTTAAACAGAGCAATAGCAGAATGTTGTATGTCGATTGAATATATCTAAGAAGCTGATATGAAAATGCAAGTTTACTTTTACATGAGGTGGTATATAGATAGCTTGTATGCCATTTCATTATCCTTCCTAATATGATATATAATCCACAATATCCCCGAGGTATACTGATCCATTTTACATTTGAAAAAGAGCTATTTGGTTTTATTCTTACATTTACTTAATCTCCTAGAAGGGATCTACATGTTCCTGTTTGTTCTTTGGTGTTGCGCATTCACATATGCTCAATGGTTGGTTCTTCCATTTTGTGTGGTGGCAGCTAGATTTCCTTGTGCGGGATGTACAACTTTTAGCTTGCACATCCTCCACTTCTGAAAATTGAGTATGGATTTGCTGAAGAGTGTTATATTGCTTTTGGTTTTACTAGTGTGAAATCTTGCTTGGATTCCACTAAAGGATGTATTTTACTATTTGGTATCCTTGTAGTCTAATTTTGAGAAGGGTGTGACTATTTGTACACTATACCCACTAATTCATCAAGGGATGTATATTTACGTCCTATATGTGAGGCAGGTTGTAGTGTGAGGGTCATATGTGGTATTTTTGTACTCCAATGCCAAGGAGCAACTTTGTTGTGAATCCTTTAGACTCTGCAGAAACATCTTTGTCTTGCAGTAGCCACTTGTCAAGTTGCCATTGTTCAGCCATGAACTCAATAAGTTGCATTGCAGGAAAACTCTTCTTTGCAGTGTTTAGCACCAAATCTTGGCAGACCATGAGTAGTACAAACTTCTAAGCATAAGATACAAGATTCTGATGCAACTCTAGGGTTTCATCAATCCTATTAGCATGATGTAGAATCTTGTATGATTGTGTAAATCCAAAGGGAGGTATGTGGTATGTTCTCCTTTTTCGTATGTCTCCTTAAGTGATCTATGAGAATGCCCTAGTTGAGGAACATGATGAAACCTATTGGAAATCATATCCTAGGATATAGACTTGTGTGAAAACTTGTTTGATACCAATGGTAATCAAGGTAGGACACCCACAATGAGATTTTGAGCCTCCTTTGAACAAAAGTGAGATTGAGAAATACCATATGCTTATCCTTGAGAAAACTATGAAGGTTCTTGTGTATGTGCAAGGCATACTATTGCAACTTGGAGTTTTGTACTTTGAAATATTGTAGGTGTGGATTTTCTCTTGATTGAGGTGTTGATACTTGATATACATTGTATTTCTAAGAAGATAAAGTGTGCTATTTTGATACTAATATATCCACTACAATGTAAAACACTTAAGAGTTGTTTCCAAGCATGCATCTATGCTAAAATTAGTGCTTGATTGTGGAGGTTAGTCTTCTCCAATTGTCAAGGTTCATTCACCCACAATGTGGTCTCATAGAATGACCTTTTCTTTTGGAGGGATGTTAGAAAACCTACTAATAGACTTGTAATGGCCACTTGAATGTGGAAGTTAGTCTTCACCAATGATCAGGGAATACAGTATCATAGAATTATTGTTTCTCCACTAGGATGTCCAATTCACCCAAACTGGCCTCCGAACCAGCCACAATTCGAATTGGTCCGTGGTACTGGTCTGGTCCGCCTGTGGGTTCGGACAAAGTCTATGCCACACAGGCCTGGTTCGAACTAGACCACGGGCTGGTCAGCCTGGGCGGGCCACCCCCAAAAATGGCAAACTGACATCAAAACTTGCGCAAACTGGGGCCTGCAAATAGCGGCCAAGTTGGATTTTTTTGCAAATTTAATAATTTTTTGACATCCGCAACCCTAAAAAGTGGATTTGAAAGGCTTATGTCGACTTCTAATTCTCATTTGTGGTGTGCAAATAGGTTATTTTGTCTTGAGATGGAGCAAATAGGTGGTTGAGCAAGAGTTTGGTTGTGCAAGAAGTAGTTGGAAGATTGATTTGTGGATCTTCTTCAAGAGTTTGTGCCTCATTCCTAAACCTTTTCAAGCTTACAATGAGTGGAAAAGGTAAGTTCTAATTCCATTTTCTCTTGTTTTTGTTAATTTTTTAATTTTTTTTCATTTCTCTTTCATTGTCCATAAGATCTACCTTCTTTTTTTAAGAATTTTTCATTCTCTTGCTTTTATATTGAATATGTATACAATTTTTTACCATAGGAAAAGGAACTACAATGACATCTACCTCTTCCTCCATAGGCAATGCCAGTACTGAACAAAGAATAGAATCTCATACTAATTCTCCTTTGTGGAAGTATGTTGATATTGTAAGACCCCTTCCAGGAGGTGATGCATTCCATTGGAAATGTCGGGGTTGTGATGTAGAAAGGAATAGTTCATATTATCATGTGGTAGGCCATTTGTGTGGAATCCTTGGAAGAGGTGTCACAAAATGCCCTAGAAAAAAAATTCACCTATACCAAATGCAACAATATTAAAATATATTGCAGAGCATGAGGAAGTAGAAGAGAGAGAAGCACGTAGACAAAATACAACCATTGGCACTAAAAGTAAAAAGAAGAGCAAAGGGAATGCAACCCCCTTCTACAAATGTTGTGATAGAAGACCACCCCTTTTATTCTACCTTTGCTGGCCTTGATATTGAAAGTGAAGCACCCCTTACACACAAAAGAAAGGGATCATTGGAAACTGCATTTCAAAATGAGAGTCAGGAAATTGTCGACATTGATGTGGCAAGATGCTTGTTTGCAAATGGACTGCCTTTTAGTGTTGTTCTCTCTTTATATTGGAAGATGTTGAAAATTGTCAATGAAGCTCCAAGAGGGTATAAGGGCCCCAATTATGAGAGAGTATGGACCACCTTGTTGGATAGAGAGGTCAATGGGATTGATGATCAATTGAAGCCCATAAGGGATTCATGGATTGAGATAGGGGTATCAATTGTTTCAGATGGGTGGAAAGATGCAATAAATTGTCCCCTGGTCAATGTCATGACGGTGTTCCCTAAAGGGGCAATGTTTTTGAAATCCGTGGATTGTGAGGGGCAAGTAAAAGATGGGTCAATTATTGCCAATATTCTCATCTTTGCTATTGAACAAGTGGGTGCTAGAAATGTTGTCCAAGTCATAATGGACAACACAAAGAATTGTAGAGTTGCTGGTTTGTTGGTTGAAGAGCAATATCAACATATCTTTTGGACACCTTGTGTGGTCCATTCACTCAATCTTATGCTACAAAAGATTGGGGACAAAATTGGGTGGATCAAAGAGGTGTTTGAAGAGGCTAAGGACATCCAAATGTTCGTCACAAACCACCACATGACTCAAGGAATATTCAGATTATTCTCACATTTGGAGCTATAGAAGGTAAGTGAACTTGAACTCAAGTTAGTAATTTAATTTAAAAAATAAAATAGTATCTTACAATTTCTGATTTTCATATTTTGATTGTTGAATGTGTATTCTTTTTTAAAATGTTTCTCTAATAGTTGTATTTTTTTCTCTAATTTATGTTATAGGTTGTTGAGATCTGTTTCGCATCAAATTTAATTGTCTTGAAATGACTTGTGCAAGTGAAAGAGGCACTTTGCAATATGGTAATCAGCAACAATTGGTCTATATGGAAGCAAAGCAACAATGAGAGGGAAACCAAAATAAAGCAAAGGATATTGGATGACTTATGGTGGGAACGTGTGGAATATCTCATTAAGTTCACCAAGCCCATTATGAGCATGCTTTGGTACACTAACATGGATAGGTTGGAAATTTGGATAAGTAGGATATCAGAATGTTGTCATTATGGCAGCATATACTCAACATAAAGATAGCATAATCGAAGGAAGCATTCTTGTATGAGCGCATTAGAAAATTGTCTAAGTACAATAGTATTTACCAGTCTAATCGGAGATAGTTTTGATTAGCAATGTTCACAGAAGAAGGTTCAGTGCATGCGCACTTGAACATGGATCATTCTATGTATATCAAAGCCACATATGAGAGCACAAGTCTATACGGCATGTACAGAAGAAGATATTAAAGATTTACAGAGACAGTGTTGAGCCGACCTGAACAGAGCAGAAGATAGAATATGATCACATTAAGTTAAGGGATTATTTTGTTTATCAAAATAATGACTTAACTGTGTAGGGACGACATCCTAGATGTTAACCCTAAGACAGCATGAATTGATTTTATAATTTGAGAAGAGTATATGTATTGTAAGCCGACTGGAAGTTATTTATTGTAATAACTTGTATATATGTAAGAATTATGTAATGCAAAATATACACAAGTTACATATAGTGATTGTAATAAGTTGACATATGATGCGAAGTTGTATATTGTAAGAAGAAAGAAAGTAATAGTTGTATGTGAAAGCGAAGAGCCTACAAAGCTAAATCAGAATAGGAAAGCTATTCGGCAGCAGAAAAGGTTTTGTATTTTACCTTTGTATCAGAAGCTGATATTGTATATTGCATGTTTGGGCAGTGAGCTCATTTTGCAAACATTTGTTTTGTAATAGCAACTCCTAACAGGGTTGAGGCTTCTAACAAGGCCTAAAGTCCTTTAATGAGGACAGAGACACTATATGTATGTAACAGACTCCTAACAGGGTCAACATCATTAACCGGATATCTTTTGATTAGTGGATCAATTGTGGGTATCATCCCCATCGGGGTTTTCCCTTGGCCAGGGTTTCCTCAAGAACAAACATGGTGTTATGAGTTCATTTGTTTTTTTGCTATGCTTGTTATTCAGTTTACTTAGTTTAGTTTCTTATGCAAGCTTCAAGTTAATTTTTTATATCCATAATTGGGCAAAAGTAAAAGTTTGTGAAATACTGATTCACCCCCCCCCCCCCCCCTCTCAGTATTTCCTATTTCTAACATAGGTCTTACCTTGGAGAGATCTATGATGGCATAGACTCAATGCTTGAGAAGATCAAGCAAATTATAAATGAAAAAGAGCAAGATCCCCGGGATACCTTCTTCAAACAATTGCAATCAATTGTTGTAGAACGATGGAACAAAACGACCACTCTACATTTTCTTGCCTATGCATTGACTCCCAAATACTATAGCACCCAATTTACTGATCTACCAGGAAGGCTGCCACCATATAGAGATTTAGAAGTGTCTAATGGGCACAAGGCAGCATTTGAAAGACTCTTTCTTGATGATGATATGTAATATTTGATTACGGATGAGTTCATAGTTTTTTTGAATGCAAGAGGTCTAAGTAATGATGCTCTTCGTCATCAATTTAGGAAGGATGCTCATAGTTGGTGGTACCTCCATGGCCAAAGATTCCAAATGCTACAACCCCTTGCAATCAAAATTATATCACAAGTAAGTTTTATTTTAAAAAATTTAGTTTACTTTATCTTCATGAATTGCTAGTAATTTTTATTTTATAAGATTAATAATTTTAGTTTAATTATTTAATTTGTTTTGTCTTCATAGGTTGCTAGTTCATCTGCATCAGAAAGAAATTGGAGCACATATTCTTTCATCCACTCAATGAAGTGCAATAGGTTGCAATCAAAAAGAGCGGAGAACTTGGTCTTTATGCATTACAACTTGCATCTTGTCTCACACAAGAGTAAGGAATACAATGAAGGGTAAATGCAGAGCTTGCGGACTTGGATGCTTCCACTTCTAGGCTTGCACTTATGAATTTGAAGACCTTGAAACCAATAATATAGTTTGTGGTGTTTTTGTTGTTTAAATGTTTTTATGATACTATGTGACATTCTAATCTTAACTCATGCTAGAGCTTCATAAATATGTATATATATATATATATATATATATATATATAATTTACATGTTTTTGTACTAACAAACCCAAACCCCTTTTCAAAATTTTGTTGTACCGGTGAACCGGTCCTTCGTACCCGAACTTGAACCTGAACCCGAACCAACATCCTAGTTTCTCCATGTAGGAATGTCTAAAAACCAAAAAATGGACTTGTAATGGGTGCTTTTATGAAAAGTATACAGATGAAGATCCCAACACTGTTGAGAAATGTACGACTTTTGTGGTTGTACTGTCTACATATGGTTGTGGTGTGAGATATGTACCATTCTTAGATTTGTTGACATGTGAAGTGCAATTGAGATGTGCAATGTTCTCTAGAGTTTTGAGATTCCTTCTTACTTTCTTTGGGACTATTAGAGAGCTACTAATTTGCTTGTCCAACATATTCTAATCCCCTAAGATATTGCTCAAGGTATTAAAGGGAAAAAATAGGTAAATAAAAGTTTTGCATTGCAATTGCAACGCCAATTGCATTGATGCACTCTAAGGTTTTCCTTGATACAACATGACAACTAACATAGAACCCACAACTAATGCACACACATGGTTGCATCACAAAAGTATAACTCGATTGTGAGACAAGTTCACCACGATGACTTTGTGAGGGGGTACAATTCACCAACTTAAGATTGGATGTAGAACCACACCTACCCTCACTTAAATGTGAAGAAGAGGAAGTATATGGCACATTGACACATCCCGCAACCCTCAAACAATAGAACCAAACGCTAAGACCCTGGTTCACTCACACAAAAGGTAGGATGTAAGAAGGTCAATAACTCACATAGTATTCAAAGTATGATGCAAACTTAAGTAATAGGAAAGAAACGAAGACCCTTAGGAGCAACCACTTCCAATAATGTTTTGCGAAAAAGTATTGGAAGTACTCATTGTCCAAGGGTTGTCCCTTTTGTTAGTCAAGGTTTCTTGAGAGATAACAAGTGCTAATAGATTTCCACAATCCATGAATTATCTAGTTATTATTTCTAGATGCGATTGTGTGTAAATTTTTGCATCAACGTTTCGTCACACTCTACGATCCATCATCAGGATGAAAGAGAGCACAAGGAGAATGAAAAATAGTCTAGTTACAGATCTGCCAGAATAAAAAGAAGAGGACAGGAGGCCACACACAGAAAGAGGTAAAGTCAAGAGAAGGGGTTGACTAAAAATAAACAATGAAATGAAGAAATTGAAAACCCTACCCAATCAAAGAGATAGCTAAAAATAATTAAAAACCAAACCATGGGAGCTAAAAGAAAAAATAAAAACACAAAACTATGACAAACTAAAAAAAGGAATCAAAGAAAACTAAAAAATTAAATTAAATACAAAGGAGAATATACAAAACAATAATAAGACATGAATTTCTAAATAGATATAACACAAGAAACTAAAGGATATTACTAAAAACAACGACGACATTAGAATAAATAGTAGCTATTATAAGTGTTGATGTATGTAGCATCGGTCAGATAAATAAAACTGATTATATAATTATTATGAGAAATGATTTATTATAGACATGTCCCATGAAGGGACATGTCTCTTCTTGTCTTTACCATGTATATATTCAAGAGATCGATGCATTTGAAAAACACATACTTTACGGCAGTGCTATTACATTTGCAGCGATCTTAAGATTAACATGGTATCAAAGCTAGACTTAAAATGTGAGAAAGAAATGATATGGAGGAGAATTCATACTGAGAGAGGGATCTTTGTTTCATGAACGGGAGAATTAGTTATCGGAGAATGTATGTGTCGTAAGCCATATTAATGTCTTTGGATGGTCAGAGATTTTATATTGAGGTCATTGTTTTGATATACTTCAGATCCTTGTGTGATGAATGGTGTATGTAATGTCCAGTGTTGAACACATATTATGGCAACTATTTGTGAGACATGACAATGGAATGAGTAACGGCAGTATGAGAAGCATATATTGAAACCACTTAATCATGGGATTGGAAGGATTAGTAAACGCAAATTAAAGTTGCTTAGTCGATGGTTGATTATATTGACATATGTATTGTCGTGGGAACCTTTTGCAAATTTATGAAGGCTGCTTGATCACTAATAATAGAATGAAGATATTCATTATAGCGGAAACCATACTTGCCACTATCAGTGTAAAGAACATACATATTCATTCACATCGATTTCTATAGCGTCGCCTGGAATGCCCACTAAAAGATTATATTGGTCCAATTAGATGAAGTATTAGCCATCGATATCATCACCAATTTGGTGAGCAAGTTTGGATTACACCCAGAATGTATACCTTAGCTTGATAAAGGCACGAACTATGGGTATATGAAGATTAACCACTTAATTTAGCCGTTGGTGTGTAGAGTTGAGTTGGCGTGAATTCAGAGTACTAGAGGTATCTTCAAGAGTGCAATTGTTTGCATTGAGACAGGGACTGTGTCGGATTCAATTGTGGTATATGGTTTGAGACAATCCTTCAAGTATATTTGATTTCCATCAGGGCAACCATTTCCCTCAGCACTACTCCATGATCACAAGAGTATTGCATCGTCAAAATTTTCTCAGTTTTGGAATACTTGCTGGAGAAAGATAACATCTGATGAGATAGGCATCCCTTCTTAGTTCAAGGTTTGCACCATCCATTTAGACCATTGTCTTGGTTCAAAGTAATATATAGAATCATCGTGGTAGCCTTCATTTCTCTGTTTACATGTATGCTGGCAAAGCATAGTTTGGTACGATAACTGTCATTTTGAATAGAAGTGTCGATGTCATGCCAGACAACACCACAATAACTATGTGTTGAAGTTAACCACATAAATCCAATTTCTCTTGATGAGAGGCAACTGAAAGAAATCGAACAAGGACAGGAGCATTGATTCATCTACCAATGTGAAGATCTTGAATTTGGTTCAAGAAACTCCTTTTCGTATTTGGAAGTTCTTGGGGAGTTGTTGTTAGAAGTCGAGATACCTTTCTGCCTGATTTTCAAAAGAGGATTTACTTGCCAAAAGTCACGAGTGATGACAATATCAGAAGAAGAAGATATTCATTCTCTGAACTGTGTTTCTATTGGAGATTAATTATCACCAAAGTATTCAGAGGCTATATTTCATCTTAAACCATTCGAGCACAAGGTGGAAGTGCCGATAGATATATCTTTTATATATTTATAGCTGATGCGATAATATTCGTTGAGTCTTAAGGTTGGATTGATCATTTGTGACAATAAACATCATGACCGATTTGCTATCTTTAAGAAGTTTAATCTAAATGTGCACACTGTCAATGATCTCTTAGACAACATTTGAAGCATTGAGCGGGCTGTGGAGTTTGACTCATGTGTAAAGGAGGATGCAGTATGGATTCAAGTGGCAAAGGCACAACTCAGGGAGGATATGGTCAGCGATGCTATTGAATCATTCATTTGTACCGATGATGCTACAGAGTTCCTTGATGCGATAAGTGCAGCAAAGCTAGCTAGTGTGTAAAATGGCCTAGTTAAGTATTTGCTGATGGTAAGAAAGAAAGAAAAAAAAAAGATTAAAGAACCAAAAGTTGGCAGTGAGCTTATCTATGCATATGCCAAGATTGATAGACTTGGTGAAATCGAAGAATTTATCTTGACACCAAATATCGCCAATCTTCAAAGTGTGGGAGGTCGTCTATTTGATGAAACTCTATATGAGGCTGCTAAGATAATTTTCACTTTCATTTCCAACTGGCAAAACTCGCCAGGATACTTGTCAAACTTGGTCAGTTTCAAGGAGCAATTGATGCTACTAGGAAGGCAAACAGTTCAAAGACATGAAAGGAAGTATGTTTTGTCTGTGTTGATGCTGAGGAGTTTAGACTGGCTCAAATCTATGAATTGAATACTAACAAGGAGAAATAGATATGTTGATGGTTATGCGTTGACGATATAGATATGTTGATGGAACAGGCAAAGTATACCATTTGGACAAAGGATGAATCAATTGCAGAAATAAATATTTCAATGAAAGTCACTATGGTCTTAGGTCAACTTTCCGTGAATGATTCTAAGACAGCATATCCATGTATATCGACATTTTTCCTTATTACCTACTAAATGATCGAATAGTGGACAAACAAATATAGTCGGCAAACCTGCATACAGGAGAAGCGAAGACAGAACATAATAGCTAACATCAAATGACAGGTGTGTGGATATGAGTGGAGCATTACCTGTATATGCGAATATATATGCATGACATCACTCACTACCGAATATAGCCATGGTGGAGGTCATGTGAGTGAGTCCATGACTAAACACCTGCGTTGAGTCACCCTCTAGGAGTATCTATGGTGACCATCATCGTAAGATGACAATATTACATGAGTGATTTCATGATAAACACTTGTGTTTGTTTACATTTCCATTCATGGGAGCAGCCATGATGGAACCACCCCCTGGGAGTAGCCATGGTGGACATTACTCTATAACTCAGATATCTGAGAAGACCCTCCTTAGCTAAGAGAGAGTGTTGATTTTAGCGTCAGGAAGACAAACCAAAAGTTATCAAGAAGGATTCCTCCCTAGCTAAGAGGGAGTGTTGAATTTAGCTTTGGGGGGATCACAATAATAATTCAAGTTGGTGGAAGAAATTGCTTGAGGGTAGTAATATTTGACAATAAGAGATAAGTATTTCTACCCTTGAATAATGTTTATAAATTTTGAGTCATTAATTCATGCCTTAAGATCGGGATAGTAAATCTTTTATACTTCTATAATTGATATTTCCCTTCAGGATAGTTTAGTTTTATGAACTAATTGCAATCTCTCTTTGAAGTGTATTGAGGACAAATCTAGAAGCATACGAGATTGCATTCAAGGGAGAAAGAACTTAATGCCTGTAGTTATGGAACTGAGTTGAGAGTTGATATCGGATTCAGAGGGAGTCTGACAATCCATTATAGGCAACCTTGGAAAAAGAGGTCAAGAGGTTGATGCACGATCTTGAGCTTCAGAGGGAGCAACTAAAAAATTTGCATCGGTGGACATCTGAGAATCTTGATTCAGAGGGAGCTGACCATGTCAAGATGGGTTCCTTAGTGATCAGCAGTTAGAGGACTGTGATTCTTAGGATGGAGTTTCAACATCAATGATCCATTATTTTTGTATCTTATAGAGATTCCTTATCACCGTGTAAGAGACATGGTAGGAAGGAATGTGATCCAATTGGAGTATATTAATACGGATGATCAAACAAGAGATATTCTTACCAAACCACTCCCCAAGGTGAAAGTTGATCACTTAAGGAAGAATCTTGGTATGGTTGAAATATAAAATTTTGATTTGTACTGATATAATAAAGATGTTTAATGTGTAAACTTCTTTTGTCAGATGTGTGACTTTATGGACCCACCCATCCTGTGTACATTTCTAAAAGGTGACGAATTTTTAGTAAATGAACACTTGTATTTAACATTATAAGGTGACGATCTTGTAATGTGGGTATCATGTTTGTGCCATGATCTATTATGGGAGACATTATGTAAGGTAATGTCAGTACACATACCATAACTAGGATATATATAAGGAGAATGTAATGTTCTCAAGCATATTATATCCTTCATATCACATGTTAGGTGATATGTAAAACCGGGTATCACATGTTAGGTGATTCCTCATATCACATGTTAGGTGATGTAAAACTGGGTATCACGTGTTAGGTGATTCCTCATATCACATGTTAGGTGATATGTAAAACTGGGTATCACGTGTTAGGTGATTCCTCATATCACATGTTAGGTGATATATAAAAATGAGTATCATGTGTTAGGTGATTCCTCACAAGTTATGTGATACTTATCATCACGCGTTATGTGATATTTGCCTTCACGAGATATGTGACATTTCTTATCACATGAAATGTGATATATGATTTAATCTTCCCTAGCTAAGAGGGAGTGTTGATGTATGTAGCATCGGCCAAATAAATAAAACTGATTATATAATTATTATGAGAAATGATTTATTATATATACATATATATATATATATATATTAATATATAATAATTGATATTATTTGTATTAATATATATATATATTTAAAGTTAATCATTTATTTATTCTTATAGTGACTATAGTTAGATTAATGAATAGACATGTCCCATGAAGGGACATGTCTCTTCTTGTCTTTACCATGTATATATTCAAGAGATCGATGCATTTGAAAAACACATACTTTACGGCAGTGCTATTACATTTGCAGCAATCTTAAGATCAACAATAAGAAATCTAATAAATTAAAAAACTAAAACTAAACCACGAACTAAAACCAAAAAAAACAAAAGAGGAAAGCCAACAAACAAACAACCAAACATGCATACCCTCTTATTTCTGCCCATAATTTTCCGAAATGCATTAATTTTTGTTTATATTTTCTGAATAAAGATGAAATAAGTATGCAGATTTTTATACCAAAACACCTCAGACTTGTTCAACCCTAGCTGTCCTCAAATATGGCATAACTCCCAAGACAAAAAGTGCTAGGTCTGATTTATTCATGCTTTTTGTTGCTGTCCTCAAGAATGCTTAGAAATATGAAGATGTCATGATGTAGTTAATTCAAATCTGTACCTCCAACTCTGACTTTCACTTCTTAATCGGCCTCTAAAACAATTCTTAATTGATCCAGCACTAAACTTTCTGCTTTAGCAATAATATAATTACTTTTCCAATCAAAATAATTTTATTCTGAAAATTGCTGTTACTTTTTTTCTGAATCAAACCTTTAACCCCTACAAATTTGTCTCCAATGGAGACTTCACAATCTAGCCCAACTGTGAACTCCATCGCGAATCCACCCTTAGAAAGAGTCAACTTTTCCTCCAACCCTTGTTGATCTACTGAAGGTTTCTGTCCTCATCTTCACATAAATCATTACACAAATTCATCACGTCAAATCCATAAAGCATGCCTTACTACAGCCCCAGGAACCTCCTCATAAGAACCTCCAAGCACTTCCTAGAAAATTAGGCCAACTTTGATATTTGTCATTAGTGGAGAACTTTATTTAATAAAGTGACTTATTTTTTTACTTTCACTTTATTTTATAATTAAATTATTCAGTTGAAATCATCCCTTTAATAATAATATTAATTTGTGGACAACTTAATTAATTAATTTAATTAAATACCCCGGGTGGGAAGAGATAGGAAATTTTACGCAACAGTTCTACTGAAGTTAAAACCCGACAATCTTCAATTAATCTAGGGATGGGTGGGAGGAACTATAGTCCCACCCTACCCAGGAATTCCAGTCGATAGATTAGTTGAGGGCTATAACTGAGGTGTGTGGGATGCTATAGCTCAAGAGGGGGTTAATTATTAATGATTTCTGTTGTCTCTGTATACTTGAGTCCTGGTTTTCCTTATTAATTCTTTTAAATCTAAAGCTATCTTGGAGAAGCCGATAGAAAATCTTACTTTAGAAAGCTTCCAAGTTAAAGGAGCTCCAGATCTGTAATCTTTTCATCAATTTTGTCCCAATCATAGATCTTCAAGGAGATATGAAATGTCAATTTTTTTGCCTTCCCATACTAAGCTGCCTTGTTTTTTTATTTATATAGTTTCATTCTCTTTCTACGAATGACACCCAATAGCATTTTCTTTCTCAGTTTATATAAATAATTAACCAGTGCAAAGCTGGGCAACTTTTCAGGATGATCTTAAATTTTCGTTCGAAAATTCTGAATGAATCTGTCACTCAGATGAGAGCTGCATAAGGTTACAACTTTCAGTAAGCCATGTGAAATTTCATTTTGAATAATGGTTTCAGTCATCTGGATCAAACTTGAAATGTACAACTTTAAGGAATATATACAATAGTACATCAGTAGCAGGCAACACAAGATCACTAGTTCAACACAAGATCACTAGTTCAATCATTTTGCTCAGCGTTTCTTACCTGAAATATTTAGATACAAGAACCAAGATATTTAAGTTACAAGTAACATGGTTACAGTTCTGCTTCATGGATATTTTAGATAATTTTTAATGCTTAATGCAAATGCAGTTGCCTCAGGCAGTATGTGTAAGCTAGTAGCATGATTATTCAATGTTTTCATAGCAAGAAGATTAATTATTGTGGTGGTTGATTTTATCTGTTTTTGAAGATTGAACTTGCTTCAGGAGAACAAGTTGAAAGCCTACAGCCTCAACTTGATGAAATTCATAAATGCAGTGGCAGAGGGGTCATTGTAACAGGACTTGCTCCCCCGCAATCTGGATTTGACTTTTACTCACGTGTTTTCTGTCCAAAAATTGGCATTAATGAGGTACGCAATCTGAGTTTCAAGGTTAAATGGAACGTTGTTCTCAAACAAATGTTTGTTTACTTGAAAATTTGTTAATTGTATGGCACTAATTGAAAAATCTTGTGAAAAGAAAATTTATGTCGAACTTTAATTCGTATTGTGTGTTCATAATAAATCCTTATTTGATGAACTGAAAAAGCAAATAATGATGGATTCAATAAGTATCATTGGTTCCTTAGCATAGATTTGAAATTAAAAAATGTTCCTTCGTCAATAAGATTGTGAAATGCTCTGAAAAGGAAAAATAATCCCCAACATTGAATTAAAGTTTTACATACATTTCGTGTGAGCTTCAAGAGAACTTGATTTTGCTTTGATCCTTAGAATTGGGTGAGTTTACTCTCGTAACAAACTCTTGTATTTATGTGATAAATATCTTACTCGTCAGCTTTTAATTTAAGAATTTGAGAATATACTAAATTGATTACTTTCGTACTCTCTTGGAATCTTATTTGTGTATTACATTCTTTCATCACCTTTCAGGACCATGTTACTGGAAGCGTGCACTGTGCATTGGGACCTTATTGGGCAACAAAGCTTGGGAAAACCCATTTGGTTGCTTACCAGGTAAATTGTACTTTTCATGATAGGTTTAGATAGGAGTTGAACACATAGAGGATGCTTTCAGCTAGTTATAAATTATAATTATATAGATGTAGTTATATACCAATCACTCTTTTTATTTCTGTTTGATTTATTTTTTGTTCATCTGCATAATTGACTGTGCATTAGAGTGTATTTATGGTTGCCTTTTTGTTGGATGCTTCAAAAAACTCATATTTTGGGTGGTTGTCTGAATTTACCGAATCCTTCCATGAATCAGGCATCAAAAAGAGGTGGGAAGTTGCTCCTTCAAGTGGTAGACGATGAAAAATGTATTCTTTTACAGGGTGAAGCTGTTAAAGTCATGTCAGGCGTTCTTACAGCTTAGCTCAAGGAAATATGAGAGTGCAAAGATGTTGATATATATCATTATAATTAATCTCCTGAAGTCATCAACTTACACTTATTGCTGGGGAATTACCTGTCACGTCACAAATTGTTTAAGATATTTATTAAAATCTTTTTTTTTCTATTTCAAAACTGCTACTAGTTGTGACATGCTTTAGACATTCCCAATTTGGGCAGTTCAAAGTCTTTTTCACTTCCAAAACATTAATTAAAGTTGACTGGCAGGATGGTAGAGCACACAGACATACTAGCACACTACCACAAGGGCTTGAACATTCAAGTGCATTAAAGTAATTTTCAGCCTAGTCCAACTATAATTTTTGTCCTTTCTTTGGCTTAGCTTAAGAAAAATGACCAACCAAAAAAAGATGACCATAAATGTTCGGACATAATGACCAAAAATTTAGTTTATAACCATGTTAAGAATGTCTTGGCATGATTCCACCTACAAAGAACATGATCATCCAATTCCTCTCTATCTCTTCAACTAAAATACTGTTATACCAACCTAATGAAGTCTATATTTCACATAAGATTTTGATGAACCATTAGCAACCTTGATTCAATATTGCACAAAGCACTTGATTTCCATTTCATCGAGCAACATTGTTATCTCCATGTTGTTGGATTAATCACCTACCAATGCTTTTGTGGGGATATACGAGGTTTGTTTTACTTAACTTAATCATGTCTGTTGTTACGTAGTGTTACCCAATTTTTGAACTTTTAGGTTCACAGTTCACATATTCATGGACATGTCCCCATAGTCATGTTTGCCCTTGGTCTCATCTTCATTCAAATCAGTGTGTGTTAAAGGTCGGTCGGTCGCTCATTGTGTCTGCCAAAGTGTTTAGTTGATTAGTCTCGAGTAAATTAGTACTTAAATTTGCATTTCATAAAGTTCATGTGATCGCCAATCTACCTGGCCATGTTAAATGAGTCTTGTGTTCTGTCGTCCAAGTCCCTCTTTTTCAGCGTGTGGGATGTTTTCCCAAACTCCCTTTGTCATTTGGAAAGAACGTTTATAAAGTCCATGACTTCATTGACCATTTCCCTTTAAAACCTTTCTAGTTGGTAAGCCAAGCGAAATTCAAAACTGTCTAACTTATATGAAACTTTGGGTTGGTCACCGACTCCCCAACTGTGAATGATGCATGATTTCCAAAAAGTTGTATTGGCACGAAACTAGCACGTGGAGAATTTAATGTTCCTTAAGCTATGGAGAACACCTAATCTAATCGACATGAATTCAAATGTACTATCACCACCAACTTGAACCAAAATTAAATGCATCTTTTAAAAAGGTGGTGTGGGAAAAGCTGGCATTCATTATGTAAAACTTGGAGAATGAGTTTCACAACATCTGAGCATTGGAAGAAGAAAAAGGTATATGTAGGCAAGAAATCTAGGTTAGACTAAGAAATTTTTCCTTCTATTGTGGTAGTTTGAAGTGTAATTCTATCTTTTCCTGGTTTGTTATCTGAAGTAAAGTAGCAAAATTTTCCCCTCCCTAAGCTTATCTAGCAAGCTTTCTACTCATCTGTCATTCGTATACCTATCCAACCTAGTTATTGGAGAACCACATTGTCTATTTCCCTTACTGTTTAAAGCCCTATCACCCATCATGCTTGCACTTATAGATAATGGTTTGGGCAAGATTTTTGGTATGGAGGTAAGCTATGAAAAGGTCCGGGGAATTCTTGGCAGGTTTTGAGAAAAATTTAGTTCATCCATTGGGAAGAAAATTGTTGACAACAGTCTTCTAGAAGCCATTGGTTTCCCCAAAGCAATATGTTGTCGAGAATTAGTTTTCTCGTGTCATTATCATCTTGATTCCTGTGAAATCTAAGCTTTTGATTGCACGATAGTTGTCAATATTGATTCTGGAATTGTAGCTTGTGCCCTAAGGTTGCCAGAATGAGAAGTGTTTGTGAATGTATCCGTTGATAGAGCCCGGGAACATTTCTAGGATAAAGAAGATTGGCGTTTGAATAGAAATGTTACGCCCTGATTCAAAGCTAAGTGCAAGGCGCAGTCCCAACTCCCCTCAATTCTCAAGAAAGACCTCTTTGTTGAAGAAATTAAGGATGTCATTGTTTTGTTGCACCAACTTGTTGGTAACCAGGTAGCCAAAGAATTTATGGGGTGGATGTATAGATTTATTATAGCTATCTACGATGATAATCAATATATTGATTGGGGAGAGATTATCAACCAATAATTGCATGATCAATTGACCCATTCCAAGCGAACCAATGCCTTCCACATGTGCTCTTTGTTGGATTATGTAATGGTGGTGACTCAGGCTACCTAGCCAAGTCTCAAAACCCTAGATTCTCTAAATCAGAGCTTGCCAATCTTTGAAGTTTTTCCTCAGCTGCAAATGCATATTGAAATGGGTGAGCTCTATGATGTCAATGACTCCTTCCTCTAGGTAATGATTAAGAAAATTGAAGGGTCAATAGAAAGGAGAATTTCTACAGTAGCTACCAACCTCATCATGCGCTACAGTAGCTTCTTCATTCAATTTGGTAGTTTCTCCTATTTCAGGATTGGAGGGTTTGAAGAGAGTCCCTATAAGTTACCCAAGTATGTGTCATATTATTTTTTACTCCATGGATGCTTCTCGGGTATTGATTATTAGAAAAATTAAAGATGCTTAAGTAGCTCTAGCCCTACACCCGAAGAAGAGATTAAAGCTCACCATTCTAGTAGTTGATATTCTAACAAGCTATGGAATGTTACTAAGTATAAGTTTCTGCAAAGATTTAGGAGAGGAGATTCAAATGGTTTGGCCGTATGCTACTATATAAGTAGATGGAAAGAAAGTTCGGTTGCAACCTAAATCCAAGGAAACTTTCACTATGCAGAAATTAGGAAACCCAAGGGCTGAAATCCTATATGTCAAAACTGGTGTTGGCACCTAATGTACATGATAGGTGAACAAAAAGGTGGAGACACAACCAATCTTGCCCTATGCAATGAATTGTGGACACTTGAGTTTGATGGTAGTTATTCTTCCTGATCTAGTTCAGGTGTAGGTGTAGTCCTTATTTCTCTAAATGGTTATGCATGTCCTTCTACATATAAATTGGAATTTGAAAATACAAATAACAAAGTAGAATATGAAGTCTTACTCTTAGGACTTGCAACAACAAAGAAGGGTGTTAGACAATTAAAGGTCAGAGGAGATGCCGAACTAATTGTAAAACAAATTGAAAAAGCCTATACCACCAAGAATGGTAGACTAAAACATTACAGAAACAAGGTCTAGGATTGTATTGAAGACTTTGACACCTTCGAGATTGAAGCAGTTCCCAGATATCAAAATAGCATGGCTAACTCTTTGGTTTTCTATACATCCCTCTTTCTCGCTCATCCAAATTTCAAAGATAAAACACTTAGTGTGGAGGTAATATCCTAACCAAGTGTTCTTGATAATATCAATCATTGGCAAGTCTTAAATAATTATAAACACGTCATAGAATTTCTTGAACACGATGGCACTTTTGCAAACCATTTCTTTGAAAAGAATGATGAAGAAGATAATGATGACACTAAAGGAGAAATGTTCTCCAAGAAAGAGGAAGAGGGTGAAATGATTCAGTTGAAAGGAAACAAAATACCTAAAGAATTGGTCTCTTTAGAAAGCCTTTTTGATAGACATGAAAGATATGTTAGGCAAAATAGGGGAGAAGACTCCAGTGGTGCATTCACTGAATGTGAACAAGTTGATGTTGGGACTACAAAAGACCCCAAATTGGTATACATCTTAAAATGTTGTACCCCAAAAGAGAAAGAGAATTTGATTGTATTGTTAACTCACTATAAAGATGTTTTTGCCTGGTGTTATGATGATCTAAATAAAATCAAGAGTGGAGAAGTGCAACATCATATTCCACTAAAGCCTAACATCATCCCTTTTAGGCAGAAACTGAGGAATAATAACCCTAAGATTGTTGAGGCTATTTTTTGGGAAATGGACAAAATGCTTAAAGCCAAGATTATTTATCCCATCCATCATTCCACATGGGTTGCTAACATTGTGCCTATAAGAAAGAAGAATGGAGAAATCAAAATTTGTGTTGATTTTCGCAACCTCAATCAAGCATCCTTCATACAATTTTCCCCTTCATAAGATAGATCACATTCTGCAAATAGTCTTAGGATCTAAAATGATATCCATGTTAGATGGCTTTTTTGGCTACAATCAAGTTGAAGTGGCACTAGAAGATCAACATAAAACTGCATTCACCACTCTCATTAGTGTGTTTTCTGATAATAGAATGCCTCTTGGCCTTATCAATGCAAGGGGTACATTTCAGAAGGCTATGGACCTAACCATTGGGGATCTAAAGAATAAGATAATTGAATATTACATAGATGATCTTACTATTTTCTCCAAAAAGAGAGAAAGGCATTGACATGACTTGGAGATAACACTATAAAGATGCGGGGATTTTGGTGTTTCTCTTAATCATAAGAAGTATGTATTTGCAATAACTAAGGGAAAATTATTGTAACAAATTATTTCTAAAGGAGGAATAAGGATTGATCTAAACAAAGTTAAGGCTATTCAATAGTTGCCTCTACCAGTATCCTAGAGCAATACCATATCCTTCTTTGGTCAGCTCAATTTTCTCAAAATATTTGTACCAGATTTTGCTGAACTCACAAGGCATATAGTAGAGATATTGAAGAATAAATCAACTTTCAAATAAATCTCTAAAGGTAAAAAGGATTTCTAAGACATAAAAACTACCATAGCAAATACCCCCACTTTGGTACATCCAGATTTTGAAAAATAATTCATTATTTATTGCTATGCATCAAAACATACCATATCGACTATTCTGTTACAAAGGAATAGTGAAGGTATTGAGGCCTCCATCTCATTCATGAGTGTGTATTTAAAGTAACATGAACTAAAATACTCTTCTATGGAGATGCATGCTTATGTAGTGGTGAAGGTGTTGAAGAATTTTAGGTTTTATAATCTTCACTCTCATTCTATGGTTTATGTCAAAAGTATATTGACCCAACAAGACATCGATTGTAATAAGAGGGATGCATGGGTAGCTAAATTACAAGAGTATGACATAGATTTGAAACCCACTGATTTGGTCAGAGGAAAGGGGTTGTGCATATTGATAGTCGAAAGTAAATCAGAAGTTAAGGAAGACCTACTACTGGTCTTGTTGACTTGTACTACCAATGAATGGCTTTTGAATGTCTCTTATCTACTCACATATGGAAATTACCCTTCATGCTTATCCAATAAAGAAAGGAGAAATTTGAGACTGAAAGCTAGTAAGTATCTGAGAGGGAAACCTATACAACAGTGGAGCAGATGGGACCTTCTTGAGGTGTGTAGACAAGGAATTACAACAAAAGAAGTGTCTTAAAGCATTTCATGATGAAGCATGTGATGGCCATTTCTCTCCTTTTGTTACATCATACAAAATACTTCGTCAAAATTTTTGTTGGCCTAGTATTTTCAAGGATGCCTATGATTGGGTTGTTGCCCTTGAGTGATGGTAACCGGTAAACCTTCTACCGGTACAAGTACAAGTATTGTCATTGATTAGCAAAAGAAGATAGAGTTTTGTCATCTCTATTAAGTCTAAAGATCCAAGGAGATTTGTATGAAGGAAGGATGGTTTGGCAGATGGTGCCAATATATAAGAACCGGTCACTACACAAAGCATCAACAACCAGGTAAAGTAAATAGTCAAGAAACAGAGGATTCCACCTTCAACCAAGGATCTGGCTACAACCGATGTAGTCAAGTACAGAGCAAGCAACAGCTAACTGGTGTCAACAACACAACTAAGGAAGGTGCAACCGATAAGCCAAGGAAGAGACTGTAACAAATCAAAGACCCTTACTTGTTCACAACTTAAGGATCTCTACCGATCTAGTAATGACTCTGATATGAACTGAGGAAGTCATAGTCAACTATATGTTCCAACCAACTCTTTGACCAAGATTTTCTGCGTCAAATCTGGAGGTCTTTGAGTTAAACTGCGGATCGGTTTGGGGCACATCTAGAGGTTTTTAAGCTGGAATCAGTGGCTTTAAAACAAGGTGTTATCTCTTGTAAAGGAAAGATGCTTGACATGCATCTATTGTTTTTCTTTTTACAGCAGATAAATCAAGGGCATGCATCGAATGTTTCCTTAGTGAACTGGTGATGAATCCAAGAAGGATTTGTAATAAGGTCATGCATGATGAGCACAATTAGGGCTAGGGCTCTATATATTCTTCTGCCTGAGGCGAATAGAAGTTGCCTTCATTCTGCCGAGAAAAAGAGTGAACCTGTAAGTTGTAGAAGCCAGGGTAAGAAAAAGTTTGAAGAAGAGAGAAAGAAGATTGTGCAGAGAAGCACAATAGTAGAGGAGAACACACCTACGGTGGTCAGTGACGCTTCTCATTTGAGCACAAACAAAGATCTTATCAGGCTATGCATAGCCATCTCTAAAAGGTCAATCCCTCTATTGTTTTCTAGCAATTACAATAGTTAAAATCTCAGTATTTGGGTGGACTCTAACAGGTCCCTTGTATCAAATCCCCTAACCGGGTGACATTTTTCAAGGTGTTCAAAGTCCTCTAACGAGGCAGGCACTAAGCGGCCTTATTGTAATAAATCTCTTAGCTAGGTCGCATCTAACATTGCATTTTGATCCTTTAATCGGGAAGGCTCCTAACAGGGCATATTCTAGAAGAGTACAAAATTTGTGAGGTCTCCTCACACCATGGTTTTCACCCTAATCGGGTTTCCACGAGATAAATCTAATGTCACTGTGTGATTGTTTGCTTAATGTTATTATATGTTTGAATCTCACTGGCTCACAGTTATAAGTAAACTTTACCACAGTTAAGAGAAAAGTTTTAGAGGTGTTGATTCCCCCCTCCCCTCTCAGCACCGGTTGGGACTATCAATTGGTATCAGAGCCAAGTCTTATTTTCTTTACCGCTTAACCGCATAAAGAAAAATTCAAGATGATGAGAAAGCAAGGACCAAAGTTTTCAAAAAAAAACTTTACTCTGTGGTGCAGCAGAATGAAGCTGTACATGAAGACCACCGGTGATCAATATTGGAATCATGTTACCACTGATTATAGTGAACCTGTTGGCACCCTGACACTCGATCAACTAAAGATCAAACCGAGCACACGGCTACTATCGATATGATAGCTAGCACGCTACCTAATCATGTTTATGTTGAGATTGAACATATTGATTCTACCTTCAAGATGTGGGGCAAGTTGCAAGGGGTTTATGGAGGAGACCCAAATGTTCAAAGAGCCAAGGTCGAAAGCCTCAAAGGAAAGTATGATGACATGAGGATGAATGAAGGAGAAGACATCAAGCAATATAGCAACCGGATCAAAGAGGTGATCAACTCCATTAGAAGCCCTGGAGGAAAGCTTAGTGAACAGGAGGTGGTTAGCAAAATACTAAGAACTCTCAAACCTCAATATGCCATTAAGATCTCTGCTATTCAAGGGCTCAGATCAGTGACCAAATATCAAGTCACCCTAGACTCCCTAATCGGTAAGCTGGCTGCTTTTGAATTAAGTAATTTTGATAATAGCTTACCCATTCAGGAAGCAACATTTAAGTCTTCTGTCAACATCTATTCCACCAAAAAGGGAAGAGAAACTGGTAATTGCTCTACTGGTAAGATTGGTAACCTTGTTGAAAATCTACTCTCAGAAGAGATGGAGCAGAATGAGTTTGAAGCACTCATCGCTAGAAGATTCCCCAAAGGGAAAGAGAAATACAAAGGAAAACTTCCCTTGAAATGCTTCTCTTGCAACAAGATAGGACATATTGCTGCAAGGTGTCCTGGTAATGAACATAAAGATAAAAGAGACCGGTTCAAGAGAAAAGCAAAGAAGGAATGCTATCTTGCAGAGGAAGGAGTCATAGACAAAGAGTATGAAGACTCTAAGGATCTAGAAATTGTATTTGTTGCAATAAAGGAGGAGAGCCCAGTGGTAAATGAAGTAGCACTCATATCTAGATCTCATCAGCTTGATGATTTGATCATTGACAACGGATGCACTCACCACATGATTGGTGACAAGAACAAGTTTATCAACTTTGACCTCAATGACAACAGATCAGTTACCTTTGGAAACAATGCCCCGTGTGCCATCAAAGGTAAAGGTTATATTGCTCTTTACAACAATGTTGTCTGTGAAGATGTGTACTGGGTTGAAGGACTCAAGTACAACATAATGAGTGTTGCATAGCTGAACAACAAAAGATTCCAATTGGAATTCGGACAAGGTTCCTGTATAGTCAAAAATCAGTGTGGAACTCATGTTGCAACTGGTAAACAGAGCAAAGGCAATCTGTTCTACCTAGACTCAATGGAAGGAGCTTGTTTTATAGCTTGAGTGTGAGGAGAATCAAGTAAAATTTGTCTTGTCTCCAAAGAAGACGATAGCTGGCTATGGCACAAGAGACTCTACCACATAAACTTTGATAGTATCGTCAAAGTGAGCAAAAAGAAATCTGTTAGAGGACTCCCTGAGATTACAAAACTCATCAGCGGGGTTTGTAAAGACTGTCAGATAGGAAAACTGACAGGAACAAGTTTCAATAGTAAGATGTTTACTGCTGAAAATGTTCTAGACCTTGTGCACACAAGTCTGTGTGGACCAATGAAGACAGAGCTATTATGGAGACCGGTACTTCATGATATTTGTAGATGACTTCTCAAGAATGCTGTGGACACTCTTTCTTAGAGAGAAATCAGAGGCCTTCCACATGTTCAAAATCTACAAGGCTAGAGTGGAAAAGGAAACTGGTAAAAGCTTGAAGTGCCTGAGGTCAAACAAAGGAGGTGAGTACACCTCTCAGGAGTTCACTCATTATTGTGAGGAACATGGAATAAAGAGATAGCTTTCTGCACCAAGGACTCCTCAGCAAAATGGAGTAGCAGAAAGAAGAAACAGGACGTTAATTGACTGTGCAAGAATCCTATTGATTCAAAAGGATATCCCTCATCATTTCTGGAGAGAAGCCGTCAGTACTATTGTCTACACACTGAACCGAGTTCAAGTTAAAAAGGGAATCGGTAAGACTCCTTATGAACTATGGTTCAAGCATACTCCTAGTGTAGGTTACTTCAAAATCTTTGGTAGTAAATGTTACATCAAAAGAGATATGTACTCTAGGAAGTTTGATCCCAAGAGCGATGAAGGAACATTTTTGGGTTACTCTACCAAAAGTAAGGCCTATCAGTGTCTGAACAAGAGAACATGCAAGATAATTGAAAGCATCAATGTAAAAGTTGATGAATCTTTAGAACCGAATAAGAAGACCAGTCATGATGATCATGATAGTCTTGAAGGTCTAAATGAAGGAATTGTCTTTGAGTTCAATGAAGCAACAACTGAAGATGAAGGAGAAATACACATGGACATACATCTAGAGTGGGATATTGTACCTGAAGCCAATAGGTTAATGCAAGATGGTGAACAAGATGATGCCTAGAACCATGATGAAGAAAATGCTCAACTAGAAGAACCAGACCGGGAACAGAGACCGGTTCTTCCAAGGTATGTCACATATCATTCCATTGACAATATAATTGGTGACAAACATGCAACTCTCTTAACCAAGAAAAAGGCCAGAGAGAATATATGTTTACTTTCTTGTTAGAGCCCAAAGCCACCAGGGAAGCTCTAGAAGATGAAAATTGGGTCAAGGCCATGGAGGAAGGAATTGAGCAAATTGAAAAAAATGATACATGGGAGCTCATGCCAAGACCAAAGGACAAGAATGTCATAGGGACCAAGTGGGTCTACAGGAACAAGTTGAATGAGGATGGGAAAGTAATAAGAAATAAGGCAAGACTAGTATGCAAAGGGTATGCCCAGGAAGTTGGACTGGATTATGGAGAAACTTTTGCACCAGTGGCCAAATTGGAAGGAGTGAGAATTCTTCTCGCCTATGCTACTCACAAAAGATTCAAAGTATATCAGATGGATGTCAAGTCTGCATTCCTAAACGAAACACTGGAAGAAGAGGTCTACATTGAACAACTGGAAGGCTTCACATCTGCATAAGATAGTGGTATGGTTTGTAAGCTGAAAAAAGCTCTTTATGGGCTTAAGCAAGCTCCAAGGGCTTGGTATGAGAGGTTGCATTCATACCTTCTAACAATTGGATTCACAAGAACCGGGGACAACAACAATATGTATCCCAAGATCGGAAAAGATGGAAATCTGATTGTTGAGATCTTTGTGGATGATATCATCTTTGGAGGAGATGACAGGATGAGCAAAGCCTTCACTAAAGAGATGAAGAAAGAATTTGAGATGTCTATGATAGGCGCCATAAAATTCTTCATTGGACTACAGGTCCATCAGCTAAAAGAAGGTATTTTTATCTCTCAGTCCAAGTATATAAAAAAATTCTTAAGACTTTTGGACTTGAAGAATCTAAACCAGTTGGAACCTCAATGATAACTAACCTCAAGTTATCAAAGGAGGATGATGCAAAAGAAGTGAATGAAACAATGTATCGGTCCATGATAGGAAAACTGCAGTATGTTGCTCACAGTAGACTGGACATTGCACGTGCGGTTGGCATAGTGGCAAGATTCTCTGCTAATCCCAAAGAGACACATTTGATAGCAGTAAAGAGAATCTTCAGGTATTTAAAGGGAACCGGGGAATTTGGATTATGGTTTCCACATAAGGGAGGATTTGAGGTAAAAGTATACACTAATGCAGACTGGGCAGGCAACATTGATGACAGAAAGAGCACAAGCGGTGGTGCATTCTTTCTCGGAGGAAGAATTATTTCTTAGACAAGTAAGAAACATAATTACATTTCACAATCTACGACAGAGGCTGAATATGTTACTGTAGCAATCAGTTGCACACAAGTAATCTAGATCAAACAACTGTTAGAAGGAATCAAAGAACAAATACCTGAACCAATAGCTATTATTGTGATAGCACCAGTGTAATTAACATATCCAAGAACCCGTTTATGCACTCCAAGACAAAACACATTTCCATCAAGTATCACTACTTGAGAGAGTTGGTACAAGACAAAGAGGTGACATTGGAGTATGTTCCCACCAAAGAACAAATCGTTGATATCTTTACAAAGCCATTACCAAAGAGTACTTTTGAGTATCTCAGAGGTAAACTAGGGGTGATACCCCTTCAAGATATTCAGTAAACCTGCCAAGGTGACCATCAGCTCATTATGCTTCAATAGAGGGATACACCTCATCTTTTCTGGACTGATGAAAAGGGTTGTTGCTCATACGGGGAGCATATTAGAAAAAGATAGTCTTTTTGACTAGCCTTTGGCATTATTGTCAAAAAGGGGGAGTGTTTGGCAATTAACTAGTGAACAGACTGTAGCAGAAGCAGTGACTCAATATTTTGATTGCCCATTAAGGTTTTGTCATCAATGCCAAAGGGGGAGATTGTTGGCATTGAGTGATGGTAACCGATAAGCTTTCTACCGGTACAAGTACAAGTATTGTCATTGATTGGCAAAAGAAGATAGAGTTTTGTCATCTCTATTAAGTCTAAAGATCCAAGGAGATTTGTATGAAGGAAGGATGGTTTGGCAAATGGTGCCAATATATAAGAACCGGTCACTACACAAAGCATCAGCAACTGGGTAAAGTAAACAGTCAAGAAGCGGAGGATTCCACCTTCAACCAAGGATCTGGCTACAACCGGTGTAGTCAAGTACAGAGCAAGCAACAACTAACCAGTGTCAACAACACAATCGAGGAAGGTGCAACCGGTAAGCCAAGGAAGAGACTGTAATAGGTCATTACCTATTCACAGCTTAAGGATCTCTACCGATCTAGTAATGACTCTGATATGAACCGAGGAAGTCATAGTCAACTATCTGTTCCAACCAACTCTTTGACCGAGATTTTCTACATCAAATCTGGAGGTCTTTGAGTTAAACTGGTGATTGGTTTGGGGCGTGTCTGGAGGTTTTAAAGCCGGAATCAGTGACTTTAAAACAAGGTTGTATCTCTTGTAAAGAAAATATGCTTGACACGCATCTATTGTTTTTTTTTTAACAGCAAATAAATCAAGGGCATGCATCAGATGTTTCCTTAGTGAATTGGTGATGAATCCAAGAAGGATCTGTAATTAGGTCATGCATGATGAGCACAATTAGGGCTAGGGCTCTATATATTCTTCTACCTGAGGCGAATAGAAGTTGCCTTCATTCTGTTGAGAAAAAGAGTGAACCTGTAAGCTGTAGAAGCCAGGGTAAGAAGAAGTTTGAAGAAGAGAGAAAGAAGATTGTGCAGAGAAGCACAATAGTAGAGGAGAACACACCTGCGGTGACCGGTGATGCTTCTCGGTTGAGCACAAACAAAGATTTTATCAGGCTATGCATAGCCATCTGTAAAAGGTCAATTCCTCTATTGTTTTCTAGCAATTACAATAGTTAAAATCTCAGTATTTGGGTGGACTCTAATAGGTCCCTTGTATCAAATCCCCTAACCGGGTGACATCTTTCAAGGTGTTCAAAGTCATCTAACTAGGCAGGCACTAACCGGCCTTATTGTAATAAATCCCTTAACCAGGTCGCATCTAACAGTGCATTTTGATCCTTTAACCGAGAAGGCTCCTAACAGGGCGTACTCCAAAAGAGTACAAAATTTGTGAGGTCTCCTCACACCGTGGTTTTCACCCTAATCGGGTTTCCACGTGATAAATCTGGTGTCACTATGTGATTGTTTGCTTACTATTATTATATGTTTGAATTTGTCTGGCTCAAGTTATAAGCAAACTTTACCACAGTTAAGAGAAAAGTTTTAGAGGTGTTGATTTACCCTCCCCTCTCAGCACCGGTTGGAACTGTCAATTATCTAAATGTGACAAGTGTGCAAAGTTTGCCAGTAGACCCCAATTAGTGGCTTTACCACTTAGACCAGTAGTGATTGAAGAACCTTTTCAAAAATGAGGATTAGATTTCATTCGACCAATTAATCCCAATTCTAGCGCAGGGCATACCTATATTCTAACTGTTATAGACTATTTTACATAATTGATAGAGGCAACTCCCTTGAAAACTACCACATATGAAGTAGTGATTGATTTTCGTAAAGAAAATATCTTAGCAAGATTTGGGGTTCCTAAGAAGTTGGTAGCCGATAATGCCAATAGTTTTTCTTCTTCTACGATTACTCTTTTCTATTATGAGTATGGTATCAATTTGGCACACTCTTTAGACTATTATCCTCAAGGAAATAATCAGATTGAATCTAGTAATAAAAGTCTCTTGACAATCATTAAAAATTTGGTACATGATAATTAAAGAAGAGGGCATAAGGCCCTCTATGAAGCTATGTGGGATGGCAGGACCACATATAAGAGAGCCACAAGAATGTCTCCTTTTTAGTTGGTGTATGGAATTGAATGCATGCTACCCATCCCTTTGAAGTTATTAACTCTAGATCTACCAAAATATGTCAAAGATGAAGAGTTCCATTCTTCCTTGGAGAAAAGGGTCATGTACCTCAATAAATTGGAAGAAAGGAAGAATGAAGTAGTAGATAAAATAACAAAGCATCAAGAAATGGTCAAGAGAATTTTTGACAAAAGAACCAAACAAAGGGAATTTGTTGTTGGAGATTTAGTTCTTTTATGGGATTGGATAAGAGAACTGAAAGGAGCACATAAAAAGTTTGATTACCTTTGGAAAGGCCCCTTCATCATCAAGATAATGGTTGGAGAAAACACTTATTTGGCTTATTTAGATGGTACACATCTCCCTCTTGCCTATAATGGGCAGGATTTGATATTATGCAATTGGTAATTCACTTGTCATCCCTTTGAACATATTTCAATTTTGGCTTTCCTATATTAGTGGTTTGTGTGTATTGTGGTGTGTTTGCATATGGCTTTCCAAGTTTATAAAGGCCCCAACTTCACCGACCATTTCCCTTTAAAACTTTTGTAGTCGGTAAGTTAGGCAAAGTTCAAAACTGTCTAACTTATGTGAAGCTTTGCATTGGTCATTGACTCCCCAACTGTGAATAATGCACGGCTTCCAAAATTTTGTATTAGCACAAAATTGGCACACATGGAGCATTTAATGTTCCTTAAGCTACAAAGGACACCTAATCAAATTGACACATTCAAATGTACTATCATCATCAACTTGAACCAAAATTAAATGCATCTTTGAAAAAGGTGGTGTGGACAAAGCTAGCATTCATTATGTAAAACCTGGAGAATGAGATTCATAGCATCCATGTGTTGGAAGAAGATAAAGGTGCATGCAAGCAAGAAATCCAAGTTAGACTATGAAATATTTCCTTTTGTTGTGGTAGTTTGAAGTGTAATACTAGCTTTTATCGGTTTTCTATCTGAGGTAAAAGAGCACAATTTTCCCCTCATGAGTTTATCCAGCAAGCTTTCTGCTCATATTTGGCATTCTTATAAACTTGGAGAACCCGAATATTGGAGAACCACATTGTCTATTCTTTGTACTTGCCATTTAAATCCCTCACACTCATCACACATGCAGCTATAGATAATGGTTTGGGCAGGATTTTTGATATAGAGGTAAACCATGAAGAGGTCTAGGGAACTCTTGGCTGGTTTAGAGAAACAATTAGTTGACCCATTGTGACAAAAATTGTTGACAGTGGTATTCTAGAAGCTACTAGTTTCCCCAAAGCAATATGTTGTCAAGAATTATTTTTCGCCTATGTAAATCATTATCATCTCAAATCTTTTGAAATTTGAGCTTTTGATGGCACGATAATTGTCAAAATGGATTGTGAAATCATAGCTTGTGCCCTAAGGTTGCCAGAACGAGAAATGTTTGTGAATGTATTCATTGATGGAGCCTAGGAACATTTCTAGGATAAAGAAGATTGGTACTTGAACATAATTTCTTTGAATTGGTATAGCCTAGTTCAAAGTTAAGTGCAAGGGGTAGTCTTGACTCCCCTCAATTCTCAAGAAAGAACTCTTTGTTAAAGAAATTGAGAATGCCATTGTTTTGTTGCACTGACTTGTTAGTAACTGGGAAGACCAATAATTTCTGGACTGGATGTACATATTTATCATAATTATCTGTGATGTTAATCAATATATTGACTGGGGACAGATTATCAACCAACAATTGCATGACCAATTGACCCATTTCAGGCAAAATAGCACCTTCCACAGGTTCTCTTTGTTGGCCTATGTAATGGTGGCGACTCATGCTAACTGGCCAAGTCTCAAAACCTTGGATTCTCTAACTCAAAACTTGTCAATCTTCAAAGTTTTTTCTCAGCTTTAGAAGCATGTTGGAATGGGTGATCTCTATGATGGCAATGACTCCTTGTGGGTAATGATTAAGAAAATTGAAGGGTCATAAAAAAGGAGAATTTCTATTGGAGTTGTTGACCTCATCATGTGCTATAGTAGCTTCTTCATTCAATTTGACAGTTTCTCCTATTTCAGGATTGGAGGGTTTGAACAAAGTTCCTATAAGTTTCCCAGGTATGTGTCAGATTAGTTTATGCTCCTAGAGATATGTAGGCAAATGAAAACAATCAATGTCAAATATGTCACCAAAATGAAGAAGGGTTATTCTTTTCGTGTATCCCTTTCCTTGTTTACCTGTAAAAGTATTTATGTTTCCACCACCATAGAAAGGATTTTGTCTAAGAATAAATTTGAGTCCATACCCCTAAGAGCGCCTTTTGATAGCAAGATTTCCATGGGGGTAAATCTTACTTACATCAACCCTATGTTGAAGATCAGTGGGCAGACTATCTTGATATAAGAGAAGTGCTAAAAAGGGACTTAATGTGGATGACCTTGGAATAGGCAAGAAAATTTGAGTTATCTCTTCCAGTACCGAATGATTTGGCTTATGAAAGTTCATAATTGATTGATGAGGCATATCAAAATTTTCCTCTATCTGTCGCACAATTGCTAACTTGGCATGTTAAGAAATATACAGATGTGGAGAAGAGAAATGCCCATGTGGTGGAGAGAACCAAGAAATGTGTTGAAAAGAAGACTAGAGAATGTGTTGGTTCTTCAGTCCATAAGGGTTCTACAAGTACTAAACATAGTGCCTCATAAAATTTCATCCCTACCGACACTCATGTCACTTATGTGCCTACACCATCGGAAGGAACTTCCCAGTCAAGTGGTAATGGAGGTGAACCAGAGAGGCAGGCAAAATTGAAACCAAAATGTGAGGTGAGCACTTCTTCCTCTTTTAAGAAAAGTACAAATGAGAAATCCCATGTTATTCCTGATCTTCCATTTACCGATAGCAGTACCCAAGAAAATGACACCCTCATCTTCCACCAAGTTGGTGGAGATGAGATTACCACTTCCATTTTCGATAATGAAAAATTTTATGTACCCAATGGCCCTCATCTCTATTGGCATATTAGCATATTGGATGTGTTGTCAATAAACATATTAGAGGAATTAGAGGAATGTTAACATGTCAAAGAAATTAGAGGAATTGATTAGAAGAGTTATTTGTGTGTTTCTAACTTGACTGTTGCAGGTTAGCTAGTGGAACAAGATGTTTAGAGGCTCGGTGAGAATCAGATATTTAAGGTATCAAGTTGCACACATGGGATACGGTTGAAGAGGGTCAATACTTAAGTCCACTCCAAGTTTTAGAAGGTATCATGAAGATTTGGGCATGTTTCAAGGTTAGAATTGGTGACTAGTAGACAAGGTGATAGTTAGTGTTGACAAGAAGAGAGAAAGAGGTTTGGTGTGCATAATCAAGTTGGAATTCCTTGGAGACAACCTAGGAGTGTGTTTGGTACATACTCAAGTGTCCTCAATTCAGAGGGTTTATACTTCAGAAGTCTACATGGCATTTCTATTGTCTCAGAGTCTTGTTCGAAGTGTTCTTGGGGTTCAGTGAAGAAGGGGTTGGAAAATCTAATGGTTGTAGTGGATTTGTGTAGATGAGTGTTTATCATGATGCTATAGGAGGTTCTTGAAGTATGTGCTTGATGAGTTGGTGATACACATTGATTAGAAGGATCAGATTGGTGGAATTTTTGACCGTTAATAACACTAGTAAATTTTACCCTGTTTTAGACGAGGATTAGTCAAATTTTTGATACCCATTGGTCGATCAGACGACCCAAACTGTTGTTGAACTTTTTTTCATCGATTATTCGACAGGAAAAACCATCGTCGAAATTTTGACCTACTTGGTGGTTGAATTATCGACCGAATCTTCGTCGAAGTAATCACTTGAAGCTGGAGAATTGCATATCAAACCTTTTATCTATGCGACCAAATCCCGTCAAAATTTTGACGACATGTGGTCGGAAAAAAATGTCGAATACATAGTGTCCCCATTGAAACGCCAAAGAGAGTTGGTCGAAATATTGACATACAATTTCATTTTTTTTTTAAATATATATATATTTTTTAATTTCACTATTTTTATTATTTATCTAATAATTATTCATCATATATAATTATAATAATCATAACTTATGTCGATATTAAGTATCAACCAAATATCTTATTGTTGTATATATTTTTCGTACGTTGATTGAGATCTTAAATTATTGAGCTTCTCTTTGTTTCGATGATAGTTTAACATTCTCTACTTAACAGGGCCAACCACGTGAAGGTGGAAGCTCATCTAGCCCCTCCTAGGATCCTCTTATGACCCTTTACGACACTTTAAGACCTCTAAGATGTATTCTTAGGGATCGTAAAGGGTCATAAAGGGTCATAAGGGGTCCTGGGACACAACAGCTGAGAAACATAAATGTACGCATCATGGTCACAATTGTTTGGAGACATAACATAATTAAATACTATACCTGGACGATGCAACACAACCACTACTGTAGTTCTAAGTTGACACTGCGGGATCCAAAAACCAAAGATAAGGAATCTATATATGGTTTTTGGATCCAGTGTCAACTTAGAACTACAGGAGTAGTGGTTGTGTTGTATTTTCTAGGTATAGCATTCAATTATGTTGTGTCTCCAAACAATTGGGACTATGATGCCTACATTTATGTTTCTCAACTGTTGTGATACCTACATTTATGTTTTGTAGCTGTCATGTTTATTTGCATGTTCTTTGTGTTTGGCTTCTCTCCCTTGCATCGAAAATAAGATTTTTCCCACTCTGAATTGAGAATGCGCGTGCAACACAAGCAGAATATGCATGGATAGTAGGTGGAGTTGAAAAAACACAACACGTTTACATTTTTTAATAGGTCAAAATTACAATGTTTGCGATGGTCTATAACTTAAAATACGCAATTAAAGACCTCAATAAAAAATGCAACCCTGTTGTGTTTTTCAACTCCACCTGATATCCTATGTATATGAATTGAGATTGCATATTGAACTAGGCTTCTCCTTCTACATTGCCTGAAACTAAGAGACTGACACAGTTAACATCTAAATGGCGCATCTCATCATCACAACTAATCCACCTTTAAAAATTGAATATGTTTGCTTGTATTAAATATTCATTCATCAAAATTCGAATAGAAAATGTATACCTTGAGTACTACAATTCACATTAGAATCGATGTCTCCATCGTGCTCGGCTGGTACAGTATCAATATCGGCAGGCTGCATTCCAATGTAAATAAAATAGTTGTAGATTTAGATGACGATATCCCAGAAATCCCTAATTCACTAGATGCAAGTCAAATTAGGGTAATGTATCATAATACACCCAACACTCAGAGTTGTATGGGTTGTCAAGTTGCTTCCTAGACAAAACCCTAGGCTAAATATAAGCCATGTATTTAGCCAGAGAAAGGAAAATATGTCTGCAGTAGTATAATATTGGAAGGTTTTGAAATTGAGTCATAGATCGGGTACGTGGATCTCTGAAACACTAAATTAGGGATTTCTGGGATATCCTCATCTGTATCTACAGCTATTGCCTCTGTTACATTTCAGGTGTTTTTCCCCTATTTGATATTTATCTTCAGGTGTCCACACTCGTTCTGTTGGTTGTTGTGAGTGGGTCACAATCAGTGATTGGGAGAGCCCTATTTTGGCACCAGTCATGTAGTACAAGCACTAGAATTGATTTTTTTAGCACGACTGGGAACTTTTTGTATATCAACATGCGATAGAGTTTTTTTCCCAAACTCTATTGCATGTTGATATACAAAAATTTCCCAGCCCGTGCCAAAAAACTAAATTCTAGTGCTTGTACTGAGACCTTAAATTATTGAGCTTCTCTTTGTTTCAAGAATAGTTTAACATTCTCTGAGAAACATAATTGTAGGCATCATGGTCACATTTTTTTGGAGACAATGTAATTGAGTGGTATACCCAGATGATGGAGAGCAACTTCTGCACCTCCGGTTCCAAGTTGTTCTCCATCCCGCAGTGTCAACTTGAAATCGGAGGTGCAGAAGTTGCACTCTGTCTGGGTATACAACTCAAATATCATGTTGTCTCCAAAAAAATGTGACCATGATGCTTACAATTATGTTTCGAGAATAGTTTAATTAACATTCTCTACTTAACAGGGCCAACCGCGTGAAGGTGGAAGCTCATCTGGCCCCTCCTAGGAGCCTCTTATGACCCTTTACGACATTTTAAGACCTCTAAGATGTATTCTTAGAGGTCGTAAAGGGTCATAAGGAGTCTTAGGACACAACAGCTGAGAAACATAATTGTAGGCATCATGGTCACATCTTTTTGGAGACAATGTAATTGAGTTGTATACCCAAGCGATGGAGTGCAACTTCTGCACCTCCGATTCTAAATTGACACTACGGGATTCAAAGACCATAGATAAGGAGTAAATTTAGAGAGCGGAGGAGGGCCATAACGACAAAAATAATACAGGACAACCCTCAAGTTAAATGAGGCAACTGCAAACATTTTAATAGATTTTTATTATTAAATAATGAAATTTGCATATACTAGTGTTCTAAGCCCCCTCATTGCATGATTTATTATTGTAAGCCCCCTCTAACTTACGCATCTAGAAAATGAAACTACAACCTATTGGGATTGAGACAAACCTTATAGAACAATAGCAGCTAGGAAGGATTGCTTTCCAACATCTGTTGAATACATCTATTGGAGGACCTTGTATTCATGAGCCACACCTTGTATTCATGAGCTACAGATGTATTCAACAGATGTTGGAAAGCGATCATTCCTAGCTATTGTTGTTCTATAAGGTTTGTCTCAATCCCAATAGGTTGTAGTTTCATTTTCTAGATGTGTAAGTTAAAGGGGGCTTACAATAATAAATCATGTAATGAGGGGGCTTAGAACACTAGTATATGTAAATTTTATTATTTAATAATAAAAATCTATTAAAATGTTTGCAGTTGCCTCATTTAACTTGAGGTTCGTCCTGTATTATTTTGGTCGTTATGGACCTCCTCCGCTCTAAATTTATTCCTTATCTATGGTCTTTGTATCCTGTAGTGTCAACTTGGAATCGGAGGTGCAGAAGTTGCACTCCATCGCTGAGAAATTTCACAATCTTCTTAGATGGAGTGCACAAGGTGCAGAAGATTGTAAGTTGACTAAGAAGATGCATAAGGAATTTTAATTTTGTAATTTAATTTCTTTAAATTCATGTGTATACATTTGTATATATACATACATACATGTGTGTATATATACATATATGCACACATGTGTATATATACACATACACACATGTGTATATGTGTATACATGTGTGTATATGCACACATATATATACATATGCACACATGTGTATATATACACACATACACACATGTGTGTACATGTGTGTGTATACACACACATACACACATATACACATGTGCATTTATATATACACACGCATGTATATATACAAACATGTGCATTTATATATACACATGTGTATATATACACACATACATGTGTGTGTATATACACACATACACATATATATACACATACATGTGTGTATATACATATACACACATTTGTATATATATACACACATATACACACGTGTGTATTTATATACACATATATATACACACACATTTGTGTATATATACACATATATGGGTATACAGGGTCTATTTCATTTCTAGGATTGGTGGGTGGTGCTTGCAAAAGTGGTCTCATGGACTACAATGATTGCAGGCTATGAACTAAATGGATTTGTGGAAAAGGCTCTGGAAACTTTTAAAAAAATTCAACTGGCAGGTGTAAAGCCAAATTCCACAACCTTTGCAAGCATCCTTCCAGCTTGTGACAAAATGGGAGCTTTGGAACAAGGCATTGATATCCATCAAAGCATAACCATAAGTAACCATAAGTATAGATAATGAGGGAGGATGAAGGTAATGTCATTGGTAAGGACAATGGAGACCTGGATCATAACAATGGAAGAAAGAGGTTTTCATAGAAATGGACAAGGAATATATTAGAGAAATGGTAATGTTTCCCATGTATTTGTAATGATTCTCATGTATTTAAGTCTAAATAAATAGTCATCATAGCAGACAAAGGATAGATCGACTGTTATAAATGACAGTGGAATGTAGACTATCCTATAAAATAGAGGTATGCCATGAGGTTGTGAAAAATATTGTATAAAGTTACAAGACAACAATGAAATAGTATTCAATTCCCTAAAAAATTTATTGTTGAATCATTAGTAGTGATTTGTTCACTATTAAAAAATATGAAAAAGCGACAAGTTTACCATTCTTCGAGCAATGATAAATTTATGTGTGAAGATGGTGTCAAAAGAAAAGATAGTTTATACATAAAAATACATTGATGTTTAAAAATTAGAGGTTGTTGATATATAAAACTAAATATCAAATATGGGAAATGGAAACAAGGCAGTGGTAAAGATTATAAAAACAATGATCAATAAATATGCTTACCTGAAGAAAGATTTGGCCTTGAAACATCATAAGGACAAAAGTGGTAAAAGGATGAAAAAGTAGTCACAAGATAAATGATCATACATGGTTGTTATAGTGTAAAAGGAACTCATAGCTACATCATGAAAACACATTAATGTATCAGAAGGAGGAGATTGTAGATGATCATGAAGTTAAAAACATCAGAAAGGTCTGAACAAAAATAATTCTATTACTGAAGACAATAAATAAACCCGATTCATTAGGAGGGGAGTAATGTAAAATACAAGACACATCACTTAGAATCAGTACAATAATTCAAGACTTTAGTGCTACATCAGTTGGAAGACACAAGGAGAAGTGGTATTTGATATCAAATGGGAGCTAGTAAAGGTCATAACATTATACCATAGACTTACCAAAGAAACATAGGTGCTAAAATAAGTGCCAAGATAGTGAAGTGTGGGGTAGTATACAGAGCATTTATTAGAGTATTTAACTATGCTACTATCATTAGCAGTCAAGTGCTAAATAATGAACAAATATATTTAATAAATAAGAACAATAAAAGAAGGTAGTGAAGGCATGTTGTCAAGTGTTGTTAAGAATAGATAAAAGAGAACAATAATGATGATACAATGAGATGTAATAAGTATTAGTGGTCTATGATGGCATGGCAGTCATAAAAGAATCAAAGTAGATGATCCTTGGGGTGATAATTAATGCATCAAGACCAATGAAGGGTTGACAAATTGTGTAGACTAGGATGAACAAAAAAAGGTATGATTCTCATATGCATAGAAATTTAAAATTACACAGGGTCATTAAAATCGCCATAACATCATCAAATCACATAGACAACTGGAAAATGGAATTGATTAAAGAGATTCAAACAAATCACAACCAAGATGTATACCCATAGCACTAAGAATATAATAAGTATGAATGTAGAGTGCTTATATAATCCAAGAAATGATAAACTTTGTCATGATATAGAGTAATGATTTCATTAACTGGTAAAAATAGCTCTCTACCAATGTAATAATGATATTCAATCAAGGACAAATAAGACATAGTAATTCCATATGAATAACATGGGTGCTCATTATTACAAACATTAAATGAAGTGGAAAAGCATTGAAGAATATACAAATATTTCAAAGCCCAAAATTATTGATGGTGTCACAAAGTGAAATCATAACCTATTAGGGTTTTCATTACCCTCCAAAAAACTATAGCATATGTTGGAGGAAAACAAGATATAGAATGCAAAATCCACAATGAATATGAGTACCATTTCATCATTATATCAAAGATCGGTAATCTTTAGCAACATTTATACGAACAAAGCCACAAGTATGAGACTATAGGAATACAAAGAAAATAAAACCCTCGAATAGCTAATTTTAGTGCTTTTATAGAAATAAAGATGCAGAGAATCATAAATACTTAGGAATGCTTTTTATCAAATGTTTTAGTTGTCAGTGCCTTAGTAGACATGTATGTTAAATGTGGAAACATAGATAAGGCACGTAAATTGTTTGACAGATTGCCTCAAAGAGATGTCGTCTCATGGACTGCCATGATTGGGGGATATGTTCAAAATGGGTTTGTTGAAAAGGCATTAAAAACTTTTAAGCAAATGCAACTAGTGGATGTAAAGCCAGACTCCTCAACCTTTTCTAGCATACTCCCTGCCTGTGGTCAAGTTCGAGCTTTGGAACTGGGCATTTTTAGGTAATTTATACTCCTTGGATAGACCCAACCAACTATCACAACAGAATATCAACAAATAACAATGTTGGTTCAACTATGAATAATGGTTCCAATTAACTTGTCAAACTCTCTAAACTTTGAATACTTCTAGACACGGTGGTGACTCTTCAATCTATCAATTGAAATTTATAATTAGTCCTCCAAACAGCTTTGTTACCTCAATCACTGGTGTCTACTTTTAGCAAGAATACACATTTGCTAATGTTCCTTTGATTATAATCTATCAAACTTGCAATCCTATTCCAACTCCTCACATATGATACTCAGACTTCTACTAATCCTTTGTTGGTTTTCAACAGTACTCTCTTTTTCCGGTCTATGGATCAGTCACAATATTTAACATAGGCCTATCGGGTTCCCTTGCTTTAATTGGAAATTACAAAACAATAACAATCAATCCTCATCCAGCACCTCCAACTGGTCTTCAAGTACTCTCTAACCCAATTGATCAGATTAGGTTAGGTTGACTTGGAACAATTTGAAGATGGGTATTAGGGACTGGTGTTTTGTTTTCTTTTCCAACTGTCAACAAAGATCTCGGTCAATTAATCTTTAAACCCAACATACTTTCGAGCTACTACTGCAACCGTGTCTTTTATTGTTTCTTTGCTCAAATTCAGATCGAGGATCAATTTCAAATTCTTGGTTATTACTCTATCGTAACATTTCTTTACTTCACAAGTTAACATATGGCATGCACCTAACTAGGGCATCAGCCTTGAAGCACTAACATAGTTCTCGGAGTTCTAAGCATTTAGGTTTTTTTGACACATTGCCTTAACTTGCTCTCCATCCAACGGCATGGAATTCCCATGGAGGAGACACAAGTTAAGGATCAAACTCCATAACAGAGCCAAACTCCCAACACAGACTATCAAGGAATTGGAATCCCACGTAGAAGTTGAACAAACACTAAATGCTATAAAACTTTAAAATGTGAATGCATGAACTTGCAAAGAGATGTTAATGCATCTATTTGTATCGGGCAGACTGTGTCTAAGTAATATACTTAACAGATAGAAAAGCCCTGACACAGTGGGTACATATTGAACTAAACCCGCAGATGTATAAGATGAGTTTCTACAACAAACAACACTGTAGATTTATTGCCAGCTGACAGTGCAAATTAAACTTGTTCACAATATTTTAATGTCGTGAATGCATAAAAAATGGGGTTTATAGCAGTATGAATACAAGTTATCTATTTGCCACAGTTAATACATGAAATGATAACCAAAACAAAAAAAAACATACTCAAAATCTGGTTCCTTGTTAATGAAATTTGCTTTGAAGGTTCTACTTGATCGAATCCTGCTACACAATGCCGATGAGGTTTCGCGCACTGCAACCTTGAAAAAATTCGTCGTGATAATAATGAAATGAAATCTTTTTTTTTTAATTGCAACGCGTGAAACAACCCATTTTTTCAAATTTAGCCTAGGGTTTTGTCCTGGAAGCAACTTGACAACCCATACAACTCTGAGTGTTGGGTGTATTATGATACATTACCCTAATTTGACTTTCATCCAGTGGCATTAGAAAACCAGTGGAGAAAATACAAATTAGGGCCTTGATTTCATGACAGGGCCGAGGACAATGGCTATGCTTTGTCATTTCTGCAACAACATCAACTTTGTCTATCTATTACAATGACTGACCCTTAGCCTGAAACAAAAAATGGCATATTCGAAAGATAACCAAACCTTGTTTGAAGATGGAAATGAAATGAGAAATTTGTCCTCATTTGCGTGTTGCAGTCCTCCTTCAAATTTGCCCGTAAAAATGAAATGAGAAATGAAACTTTTTTTTTTTTAAGTTATGCCCGTGTTTCGTCGATATTTCGACCGAAATGGTATTGGTCGAAATTTCGACCAACACGGGCATGGATTAAAAAAAAAAAAAAGATTTCCTTCTATAATCTGACCAACTTAAACCTTTTTAATTGATGGTCAAAAATGTTGGTAGAAAAATAAGGTCAAATGTACTAGTGTAATACTTTTATTATCATTTCCGTTCTTAGTTGACTGGGTTGTTAAATCATGTTTTTAGACAAGTGGTAAACCATGGAATTTGGGAGAGTTATGATCTCAAGGTGGATGTTATAGGTTGTGGCTATGATTAATGATCAGAGATAGATTTGAATCAAGAGATTTGGCATGATGATTTGAAGAGTTGGTGAGTTAGGTTTAGTTGACCTAATTCTTGATATAAGATGATGAAATAGGGAAAAATTTGTAGGCATGGAAGTGGAAGGTTTGCTGCACATGCTACAGATTTCTTGCAGAGTAGTAGTTGAGATCTCTTGAAGGCTAATTTGCTCGTTTTAATTAGTTAGAGAGAATTAGATCAAAGTTCCTTGTTGTACTTCATTGGAACTGACTTTGGCATAAAGTGGATGTTGTTATACAGCTCAAAAACACCTTAGATCATTGTAAGGTAGTGAGCCTTCCTCAAGGTTGTAGCCTAAGGATTTTCATTTGAGCAATAATCTCTAGGCAGTGAGCTTGAATGTGTGTGCATTCCCCATACATTGTAATAGGTTTATATTTCTAACAAGATATTTACTTATTATGGGTAAACAACCCCACCATGGTTTTTCCCCTAATAGGGTTTCTATGATAAAAAAATTTATGTCAAGTTGCATGGATGTGATTCTGATTTGTGGATGCATGCATGTTTCATATTCATTTAATTAGATTAGAATTCAGGGTATTTAAGTTTAAGGGTTTTGAGGACTAAGGGTTTGAATTTTAAGGTTTTAGGAACAACTAATTCACCCCCCCCCCCCCCCCACGCCTTAGTTATTCACTGTCATATTATCAACAATTGGCAGCATAACTTTGGTCCCTTGAAGGAAGCCTAACAGCTTGAGGGAAATTTGATATGGAAACTTACAAAGACAATCCTAGGTTTAAAGGCACAATCTACCCCATATGGAAATGATGAATGAACAATCACTTAAGATGCATTGGAGAAGATTAATGGACCATCACAAAAAACTCCTACACTCCTCCTACAGATCTATCTATGGATACACCATATGAGAAGAAGCAATTTGAGTATAACATCATAGAAAAGGAAGCCCTGCTAAGTTCTCTATGAGATACAAAGTACACAAATGTGATGGAGTTGGAGACCGCACATGACTTTTGTGCAAAGCTAGAAACCCTACATGAAGGAGATGCATGTGTCAAGAAATACAAGTTACAAAGCTTGAAAGGAAGTTATGAATCCTTGAGAATGTCTAGGGATGAGAAAATCAACTCTTACATGTTGAAGATAAATGAATTAAATTGTAGCATCAGATGTGCTACTGGTGTATTGGATGAAGGATAGATTGTTTCAAAGGTGCTAAGATATTTGCCTCTTGCTTATAAGAGAAAAGTTGTTGCTATTGAGGAAATCAGAATTGTTGTTGTTGTGACAAGACATACTTTGGTTGGTATGTTATCTTCTTTTGAAATGAGTAAGTTTGGTTATTCTTTACCCAAAGTTGAATCAGCTTTCAAGGCTACAATATCAAGAAGAGACATGCATAGATCAGATCAAGGTGAAGGCTCTACAAGAAGAGTATCAAAATATGAAAAAGAGATGAGAGAACTTGAAGAAGAGAGAGAGAGCTTCAAGAATTGGAAGCACTGGTTTCAAGGAAACTATCAAAAGGATTTGGTAAGTACAAATGAAAAATGTCATTTAAATGTTTCTGTTGTAAAAAGATAGGACATTATGCCTCTAGATATCCAAATAGGGTTCCCATGTAAAAATTTGAAAATTCTAAAAATGAGAAAAAGAGTTATTATGTTGTTGATGATGAAGGAATCACTGATGATGATTCTGATAATGTTAAGAGTGGAGATGAATCAATATGTGTTGATATTAAAGAAGATGAATCCAAATTAGTAGATCCTAAGTCTAACAATTTTGCTAGATGTGTTGTTGAGGAAAAGGCATTAGTTGCTTAAGTCGTCAAAAGAGATGAATGGAAAATTAACATTGGTTTCTCTCACCATATCACTGGTGACAAGGGAAAATTCTTAATCCTTGAGAGGTATGATGATGGAATGGTAATATGGGGAGATAATATTGGTGGCATGATCAGAGGAAGAGGATCTATCTCCATAGATGGTGAGACTACTACTGAAGATGTGATGTATGTTGGAGGCTTGAAGCACAACCTTATCAGCGTTGGACAACTAATGGACAAAGGTTATGGATTACATTTCAAGAATGACAGATGCAAGATTGTGAATGATTGTGGAATAGAGATTGCTGCTGGTTCAAAAATAAAAGGTCAGAAGACTTGTTTGATTGCTCAAATTGATGAAATTTGGTTGTGGCATAAAAGGTTATGTCATGTAAATTTTGAAAATATTATGACATTAAGTTCCAAGAATGTTGTCAAAGATTTTCCTAAAGTGAAGAATCCTATCATTGTCACATGCAAGGAATGCCAACTAGGTAGGCAAAGAAGAACTACCTTCTGATCTAAAATTGAAAATTATGATAGATTTCTTGATCTAGTACATACTAATTTATGTGGACCAAAAAAGATAAGGAGCATGCAAGGTGATATATATTTTATGCTAATAATTGATGACTATTCTAGAATGGTTTGGGTTACCTTCTTAAAAGAAAAGTCTAAAGCACTTGATAAGCTAAAGATCTTGAAGAATCTGGTTGAGACTGAGATAGGATTAAAGGTGAAGTGCCTAAGATCATACAAAGGTGGTGAATTTACATCAAATCAGTTCAATTCCTTTTGTGAAAGGTGTGGAATCAAAAGGCAGTTCTCAACCCCACGAACACCACAACGGAATGGAGTTGTTGAAAAGAAGAATAGGTCAATTCTTGATATTGCGTGAACCATGATGATGGAAGGAAAATTTTCCCAAATATTTTGGAAAGAGGTAGTGAGCACTATAGTCTATACTCTTAATCAAGTACAAATAAAAGTAGATATAGGAAAGACACCCTATGAACTTTGGTGTGGAAATGTTCCTACTGTAAAATACTTTAGGATCTTTGGCAGTAAATGCTATATCAAAAGAGATGAATGTATTGGAAAGTTTGATGCAAGATGTGATGAAGGCACATTTTTTAGGTACTCAACTAGGAGCAAGGCCTATAAATGTTATAACAAAAGGTTGAAAGTGATAGTATAAAGTGCAAGAGTAAAAGTGGATGAAAACATTGCAAGTTTATCCAAATCAGGACAATATGATTATGATGACCATAATACCATTTCAATCTAGAAAGATCAACAAAAGCAACAAAGCCAAGTCGAAGGAGGTACGATGAATCAAATTGATGAATCTTATACAAGTGAAGAAGATGAAGAACAAAAGGCTAAAGTAAAATTAAAAACACCAAGGTATCTCAAACTAAATCAATTTGAAGATCAAATCATTGGAGATAGGAATAAAGGTGTTCAGATAAGAGGAATTGTTGATGAAAAAGTATGCCTAATCTTATAAGTTGAGTTAAAGAATGTCAAGGAATCTTGCAAGAATGAAAATTGGTATAAGGCAATGGAAGAAGAATTGATACAAATAGAGAAAAATAATACTTGGATTCTTGTTCCCAGACTTATAGATAAAAATATTATTGGCACCAAATGGGTATTTAGAAATAAGCTAAATGAAGATGCAGAGGTTGTGAAGAATAAAGCAAGATTGGTTTGTAAAGGTTATGCACAAATGGAAGATATTTATTATGAAGAAACTTTTGCACCCATGACAATATTGGAAGTGGTAAAACTTTTTCTTGCATATGCTGAGCTCATAATAATTTCAAAGTTTATTAGATGGATGTCAAATCAGTTTTCTTGAATGGAGAATTGGAAGAAGTATACAATAAGCAACTAGATGGATTTTAGTTGACTGATCAACAAGACATGATATGTTTACTTAAGAAGGCCCTATATGGACTAATACAAGATCCTAGAGCTTGGTACTCAAAATTAGATAAGTATTTACTTAATCTTGGTTTCAAGAAGGGTAATGTTGATAGTAACCTATACTTCAAAATTGATAATGAGAAAATTTTGATTCTTGAAGTCTTTTTTGATGACATTATATTTGGAGGTAATGACAAGTTAAGTCAAGAATTTTCCATAGAAATGCAAAATGAATTTGAGATGTCCATGATAGGAGAAATGAAATTATTTTTGGACTTGCAAATTATTCAATCACATGAAGGAATAATTGTATCACAAGCTAAATATGTGAAGGAATTACTGAAGAAATCCTGTTTCTATGACTCAAAAATAATAGGCACACCCATGGTGACTCAATGCAAACTCACAAAGGATGAAGAGACTCCAAAAATAAATCAGTCCAGGTATAGATCAATGGTTGGTGGCTTATTGCATATGACTCATACTAGACCAAACATAACGAATGCAGTGTGCTTAGTGGAAAGATTTCAATTAGAGCCAAAGAGGAATCATGAGGTTGCATTCAAGAGGGTCTTTAGGTACTTGAAAGGGATAGTTGACTATGGGATATGGTATCCTAAAGATTAAGATTTCACTTTATGTACATATATAGATGCAGACTGGGCTAGAGATATTGATGACATAGAAAGAACAAGTGGTAGAGAATTCTTTTTGGATAGTAGATTGGTCTCTTAGATGAGTAAGAAAAAAAATTGCACCTCACAATCTATGGTTGACGAAGAATATGTTGTTGCTACTATAAATTGCACTCAGATAGTATGGATGAAATAAATGTTATCTGATATTGGGATTGTCTTTGATGAACCTATTACTATCTATTGTGACAACTCAAGTGCAATAAATATCTCAAGAATCTAGTGTAGGACTCAAAGACAAAGCATATTTCAATCAAGTTCCATTTCTTAAGGGAGAAGGTAAATGAGAAAGAAGTAAAGTTGGAATTCATACCAACCAAATATTAGATTGTTGATATCTTTAAAAACCTTTGACTAAGGAGACATTTGAATATCTTAGAGGCATCTTAGGGGTCATTGTCCCTCCTACACAAAATTAAGATGTGGAGTAATTCATCAATCCAAAAGATTTCATAGAAATATCATTCAAGTTGGATTGGTGTAAGGAGGCTACTACTTAGGAGGAGGAGTAAGGATGGTAAAGAAAGTTTTTTTTTAAAAAAAAATTAACTAATTGTAAAGAGTCGATGGTACACCTTTGTCATTAATGTCAAAGGGGGAAAGAAGAAGATTTGAAAAAATAATGAACAATAGATCATAAGCAAAAGATCAAAAGAACAAATGGATGAAGAGTAGATTAGAAGAGATTAGAAGAGAGAAGCAAGTTAATATATACTTGCACATAAGAAATAGTGTACATCCAAGGGGGAGAAACTGATGGAAAGAAGAGTATGTAATCAGAATTGGAACCAAATGAAGATTTCTTCTAGGGGGAGAAGATTAGTGAGGAATATGATTCAAAGAGACTCTAAACAATAATGTGATTATTTCGTCTCAAAGGGAGACTATTGGTTTTTTATTGCATTACTATGTTTTATTACTTTTCCTATCACATGTTTCCATCAATACCAAAGGGGGAGAATGTTGGCATATTGGCATATTGGATGTGTTGTCATTGATGTCAACATATCAGAGGAATCAGATGAATGTTAAAATGTCAGAGAAACTAGATGAATTGATTAGAAGAGTTATTTTTTTGTTGCTAACTTGACTATTGCAAGTTATCCAGTGGAATGGGATGTTTAGAAGTCTGGTGAAAATTGGATATTTAAGGTATGAAGTTGTGCACATAGGATATGGTTGAAGAGGGTCAATACTTATTCCACTCCAAGTTTCAGAAGGTATCATGAATATTTGGGCATGTTTCAAGGTCATAATTGGTGACTAGAAGATAGGGTGATAGGAAGAGAGAAAGAGGTTCAATGTGTACAATCAAGTTGGAATTTCTTGGAGTGAACCTAGGAGTGTGTTTGGGACATACTCAGGTGTCCTCAATTTAGAGGATTTGTACTTTAGAGGTCTGTGTGGCATATTTTTATTGTCTTAGAGCCTTGTTGATAGTGTTCTTGAGGTTTGGTGAAAAAGGGGTTGGAAAATCCAATTTATGTGGTGGATTTGTGTAGATGAGTGTTTATCGTGATGATATAGGATGTTCTTGAAGTATGTGCTTGATGATTTGGTGATACACATGGATCAGAATGATCAGATTAGTGAAATTTTTGGTCAATAATAATATTTCTTTTATTATTATTATTCTTGGTTGATTGGGTTGGTAAATCATGTTGCACAAGTAGTAAAACATGAGATATGGGAGATTTATGATCTTGAGGTGGTTTTTATAGGTTGTGGCTATGATTTATAATCAGAGATAGATTTGAAACAAGAGATTTGGAACGATGATTTGAAGATGAATTAGGTTTAGCCAACCTAGTTCTTGATATAAGATGATGAATTAGGGAAAAATCTATAGGCACGAAAGTGGAAGATTAGTTCTGTGTACCAGATATTGCTTGCAGAGTAGTGGTTGAGATCTCTTGAAGGATAATTTGCTTATTTGGAGGAGTCAGAGAGAGTTGGATTAGTCCTTGTTGTAATTCAATCGAACTAACTTTGATATAAGGTAGATGTTATCCAATTCAAAAACACCTTAGATCATTGTAGTGATTGAATTGTAAGGCAATGAGCCTTCCTCAGGGTTGTAACCCGAGGCTTTTCATTTGAGCGGTGAGCTCTAGGTAGTGAGCATGAATGCATGTGTGTTCCCCATGTATTGTAATAGGTTTATACTTCTAACAACATATTTACATATTGTGGGTAAATATCCCCACCGTGGTTTTTCCCCTAAGAGGGTTTCCATGATAAAAATCTTGTGTCAAGTTGTGTGGATGTGATTCTAATTTATGAATGCATGCATATTTCATATTTTATTTCATTAGATCATAATTAAGGGTTTTGAGGACTAAGGGTTTGAATTTTAAGTTTTTAGGAACAAGTAATTCACCCCCCCCCCCCCCCCCCCTCCCTTAGTTGTTCACTTACATATGTTATCTCTATTGAGAATTAAAGGTTGTCACTAGTATCAAAGGTTATCAAAGTATATTGGTCGGTTACTTAAATTGAGCTAGTCGGTAACTAGAAGCAAAATAGACCAGTCGGTTAAGCATATACACTGAGCATCAGATAGTTTACTGAGCACCAGTAGACACTAACACCGAGTGATAGTAAACACCGAGCATCTTATACAGTGTTTACCAATGATCACAGGAAACGGCATAGTAATCAGAAATGGCACATTCTTCTATGCAAACGGTTACAACATATCAGAAAACATTTTACCAAGATCAAGGAATATTTATTGTCAAGATATTCATTTAATGCAATGTATATCTTATGTAATAGTTCGATCTAGGTCATTTTTCTATACCGTAGATCTTAGGGTTTTGTCTAAGATTTGTAACCTAATTTTGTTAAGCGGCATAAAGTAGTATGCTATATAAATGTATGTTTGCATCATTTGTGATGTGAATTGATGTATGAATTAAAGAGCACTTGAAGCACTTGCCTAACTTCAAGACTATCAATTGATAGAGCAGAACAATATACAGAGGTTATCAGATTAAACAGAATCAAAGCAAGCTAACCGAGTAGTTAAGAGCAGAAATTCATCATAGTAAAGGTGAAATATATTCAGTACTTATTGATCTGTATCAAATAATTAAGTTGTCAATTAGCAGATAATTGCCTATTGCTTTCTAAAAATTGTAATAGAGTTTTTGGCTAAATCTCTTAACAGAGTAGACTTGACAATCTTATGTAAATCTCTTAACCGAGTGCACACTTCATTAGTGTTGTTAAAATCCTATAACTAGGTAGATCTAGCTGATCTAATATGTTACTCCTAACAGGGTAAGATCACCAGAAGTGATCAAAACTTGTATCCCTAACAGGCAAACCTTTTCTATCTATAGTAGTGAAGAATTTGTGGGTGTCATCCCCACTGCAATTTTTACCTTCTAACAAGGGTTTTTGCGTTACCAAAATATTTGTGTTATGTGATTGTCATATTGTTGATTTCATGTTATTTACTTTCAGAAGTTGAATGGATGAATGATACATGTATTAGATACAAGTTATTTTGGAAGGTTATCACTATTTTCTATTGTAGATCTGAATGGTTAATGAGTTAAAGTTTTTATGGGCACTGATTCACCCCTCCCCTCTCAGTACCTATCTCTCCTTATTCCAAAAATTGGTATCAAAGCTCAGTTCTCTTATTGAACAGTTTAACCATTGAAGGGTAAAGATCTAAAGTCATGGAGAGGTATAAGTTAGAAAAGACTATTGAGAATCAAAAGATTCAGATGCAGATGTTTATTGAACAGTACAAGCAAGCCAAGGAAGGATTGAAGAAATTACTGGTTGAAAGGAAGAACCTAGTTATTCTACAAAATGAGATTGGTTACCATGAAGAAGCAATTGATGATATATTTGATCATGTTGGATCTAGTTCTAGAAGTATTTCTGATGGATCTGAAAGTATAATCACTGATTTGTCTGAAAAGAATCAACATTTAACCGAACAAGTGAAAGCACTGCAAATCATTCAAGAATCTCAGATGGTGAGAATGGTAAAGACAATGAACAATGCTAGACAAGCCGAGCAAGAAAGGAATCTGGCTATTGATGACCGAAGACAAATGACTAAACAACTTCAAGAAAAAGAAAGTGAAATACAAAGACTCGTCGATTGCCATTTTCAAGTATCTAATTAGATGATGACTGTGAATCAAGAGGTCAACCGAGTAAATGGAGAATTTTCAAGAAATCTTGAAGAAGTTGCAAGACTCAGAGAGGAGAATGAGAAACTGAGAAATGAAGTGAAAACTCAACAGCAACACAATGAAATGAAGAAACTGGCTGAGGATAGTTCTAAGAAGATTGATGACTTTCTGAATAATCAAAGAAAAATTGGGAGTAGAGCTGGGATAGGCTATACCGGCGAAGGAGAATCATCACATCAAGTTGAACAAGTCAACAACAATCAAAGTCAAAGACCTAAAGCGTTGACATGTTATCATTGTGGAAAACTAGGACATACATCTAATGTGTGTAGAAGCAAAGCACAAGGTAAACCTCCTATCACTCCTAAGTTCAATGGATATTGCTATTATTGTGGTAAGTATGGTCACCAAGCTTATGAGTGTAGAGCTAAATAGAATGATATTGCTAACAATACTACTATGGAGAAAATATGATATACTTGTAATAAACATGGACACATTGCATGAGAGTGTAAGGCTAAGATGAAACAAGTATGGACTCCTAAGTAGAAAACACAACGCAAGCCTTATCAACGGAAGAGACAAGGTAACTCTTATGTTTGAGAATATAACACATGGGCTAACTATGTTGCATGTGGTAGATATGGGCACATTGCAGCGAATTGTAACATGAAAAGATGGGCTAGACAATCGAGAAGTTGGACAAGCACTGGAATGGCATGTATGCATTGTCATAAAGTCGGTCATTTAAGCAAAGACTGCAGAGACCGAGCACCAGAGGAAAATCATGTATTTGAGAGTGGACACACTATTGTAGATATCATGAAGATAAGGAACACTATGTAGAAGAAGGCATCTAATGAGAATGTTGAGTCAAGTAATGTTGTCAGTGAAACCTCATCCACTGGATTGGGTGACATCGGTACCTCCACTTAAGGTGATATAGGTATGTATGGGACTGACATTTCAAAATGATCACATTTTACATACAGTTCCTTATATATGATGAGCACATACCAAATCTGCATGAAAAAATATGCATTATGGTTTATATGTTAAGAGCTAGCAAAGTTACATAGTTGGTAAAAGTTAGACCGAGAGTTGGTTACCCGTCGGTAATCACTATTCAAGGTTAACCGAGCACACGTATCAACCGACGAAGAAATTGTGTGTTAACCGAGTGGATAAAAGTTTATAGTTGTTACCGAGTTGACAGCTGTTATGAACAAAAAGTAGGTCAAGCATTTAATGCATGAAAGTTTGAGTGGGAATATCGAAAAGACTATAAATACATGAGAAATAGAGTTCATTTTTACTTTGCGATCTCGAAGAGCGAAGATTTCACATAAAAGAGTTCAAGCTAAAAGGATTTTTAGAAGGATTCAAAGCCACTGTAGATCGAACCGACATCACTCTTCGATGACTCCGAGTAAGTACATTTGCTACCGAACACTTTATAAATCTGCTGCTTGCCAAAACCCTAAATCGATTTATGGCATCTACATCGTCTGCAAGCAAATCACACAGTGTTGAGGAAGAAGTAAATCTAATTGTTAGAGCGAATTTTGACAAACCTAAGTAACAATCACACCCCAAGATTGCATCACAAATGGATTTAATGGGAACTTTTTCAAGCATCCCAAATAGGGTTTTGTTAACAGAAGACGTACGGTCATTCATTCATTGCAAGATTGGAGTAGGAGATTTTGAGACTATTGCAACTTATCAACAATTGTGTGGCACCAATGGAAAACTGAAAACAAAATATGACCAGATTGAGAAATCAGGGTTATTGTGCGCCATACACTTTCCACAATCATTCAAAACTGACTGGATAAGGATTGTATTGAGTCAGTATCATGATGGAAAATTTTGGTTGGATAAACTAGTAGAGGTCACAAAGAAAATGATCAATAGGGTTACTGGCTATCCTATAACTGACAACGCAAAGGCTTTCCGAAGCTCCTCACGACCTGATGTTGAGAAGAACACTAGAGCTGTATGGGATGGTTGAGCATTGAAGATTTCAACAATTAAAGACCCAGCAATGAAATTTGCGTCACATGTGATTGAGTACAAAATATTTCAATCGAGCAGATTAAACAACGTACCCTGTAGCGCAGTCGACATGGCACACAAAATTGTGAAGAAAGATCACCAGATTGATCTTGCAGAAATACTGCTGCACCAATTACAGGAAAACATGAAGACTATAAGGTCACAGAAGTCAAACACATGTAAGTTTGGTTCACTCCTTGTTTGTTTATTCTTCTATATACAAAAGTATATCCCTGGCGTTGGTAAAGTAAATTGGACAACAGATAAACCGATAACTGTACAGATTACCGAGATGATGAACAAGTTAGGAGATGATTTGAAGAAAGTTTTTGATGAGTACTTTAAAGAGTTTAAGACCAATGTGAATCAAAGAAGTAGAATTCCACGAGAATTAGTTGAGAAATTTGAGACAAATGTTTGTTTTCTAGTAGACACAGATCATTCCATGATAAGAGTAGTTGAATCTAGAATAAAATGCCTAGCACCTATGGGCTATGAAATGAACTATGATTTCGGATTGAAATCTACTGAAGCACTGCTAGCACTACCAAAAGACTCCAAGGCCACTAGGTTTGGAACCTATGAAGAAGCTAAGTCTAGAATCACAACAGTTTTGGCCATTAATAAAATGTCTAGGAAGGCTAAGAAGATGAAAAGTTTTTATTTGAGAAATTTGAGAAGGATGTAGACTCATCTGAGGAGTCACCAGTTGAACAGGCAACTGAAGGCCAGTTAATGTTGGCTAACAAGGTGTATGACAGTGAGGAAACTAAATCTGATGAAGAACAAGAAGCTACATCAGTTCCTCCTATTAAAGCTCCAAAGAAGAGGCAGTTGCCAGTATAGACAAGTGCACGCACAAGGTCATCAACTGTAGCTTCACCACCACAAAAGAAGGAAGTAGAGAAGGTAATAAAATGAAAGGCTGCTACACCGACAAAGACATATGCAAAGAAAGGACCCAAGGTTGTAGCTAAGGCACCAAAGAAAAGGAGAAGACTGATAAGAGGTAGAGAAGACCTTGAGGATACTAAAAATGAAGATGACATCAGTCAATTCAAAGTGGTCAACAACAAGGTAAGGTCAATAGATGAAATCATTGAAGATATAATTGATAATGACGACCTTGGTGATCCGAAACTTAGCAAATTTGACAAAATGTCAAATGAGGATCAAACAAAGATTGAGGAGGTAGTCATCCAAATGATGATAAAGTTTAAAAGAGTTCCATTAGAATTTGCACTTACATTACCAAAGGATTTGGATGATAGAATAAATAAAAAATGGGCTTATGCACTAGACACCGAGAAGAGAAAGAGAGAAAGATCTCTAGTTCGGGCAGCCCCACATCTAAGCCTAGCATAAATTGATGAACTCATGGCTAATCATCAAGCAAGATTTTCTAGAAAGAACCAAGCCATGATGATACTAGATGAGAACGTGGTAGATGTAGATGCGACTGGTGATTCCCTATGGAAATCAATTTTTAAAGCCAAAGAACAAGCTGAGCAAAATGCATTCCTAAATTTGTCTAAAAAGAGAAAAAATTCCAAAGGTAAAGGTATCTACATTGATGATACTACAACAGAGAAGTCTAAGGACTTCGGTATATCAGTTACCAAGGTAATTGATATCACTGACCAAGAGGAAGGCAAATGTTTCACAGGATACACTGGATCCAGTAGAGATCCAAATGAAGAAGAAAATCGATGATGATGTACTCATTGAGGACATCATAAATGGTGATCCTGATGACAAGGATGATGAGGATGTAAATATTGCACTGGAAAACACTCAAGATGAAGCTCAAGTCATTGATTGTGCATTTACATCATTACCGAGTGAGCTTCCTATATTGGCAGAAGCAGTAGAAATTCTTTCATAGGAACAACCCGACGGCTCAGACCCCGAGCAACATAAAGATACCACAGGGGAACAAGACACTAAAACACCTGTAGAGACACATAAGTCTGAAGGAACAAAGGCACAAGATAAGCCTAAGGCAACTAAGGTGATCCCACCTGACACCACATCTGAGGCTCCCACTCAGTCAACCGACACACTGGTTACCAAAGAGCAGAGGAAGGAAGAGAGTGTGTCAACCGAGAAGAATACTCCAAAGGTAGTAGACAAGGTTGTTGTCACCGTTGTGAAGAAGTCACCCCTTGCACTAGAGAAGAAGAAGAAAAAGAAAGAAAAAGGGCCGGTCACTCTAGATGAAGTTATAATAATACCCAAGTGTGACTGGAGGAACCTTAGCCCCGAGGAATTGAGCAAATATGGGGAACTATGTACAAGAAAAGCAGCACAAGAAAATTTGAAGCAAGAAACTAAACACAAAGAAATATTAACGGATGTTAGGGATATCTTACAATAGGTAGTACCTGAAGTGGACATTGATGAAGATACTCCTATTATAGATCAACTTGCTATCCTTACCGAGAAGATAAATGCCCCCGACATTGATAATGACAAGTGAATTGAAGAAAGGGCAGAATCCAAGATTCAAGACAAACTAGCAGAAAGAATCAGCCAAGAAGTGGCAATAAACAAGGTCAAATTATCTGAGGTAATAATTGAAATAAAATCTATAACCCAGTTAATTTGTCAATTCTTACTGAAGCTATGCACTATGGAAACCTTCACTGTTGAGATCAGTGAAAAGATCAAAGGTCTAGAAGATGAAATCAAGACCAGTGCAAATGAAGCTATAACCGAGCCACAAGCTTTTTCAAAGCACATTCACTGAGTTTAGGAACTCAGGCGATACATAGATCTCAAGAAACAAGAAGAGAAGATCATAGATCAGGTCACAGAGTTACAGACAAAACTCCTTCCCTACCTGAAGTTTTTTGAGAAACACATTGTCAAAGCGGAACAACTTTTTGCAACATCAAAAATTTCTGTGTTGGATAACATCTTTGACATGCATGCACAAGTCGGTCTTGAGCTTAGTTGTTCACTTACATATGTTATCTCTATTGAGCATTAAAGGTTGTCATTAGTATCAAAGGTTATCAAAGTATATCGGTCGGTTACTTAAATTGAGCTAGTCGGTAACTAGAAGCAAAACAGACTAGTCGGTTAAGCATATACACCAAGCATCAGACAGTTTACCGAGCACCAGCAGACACCGACACTGAGCGACAATAAACACCGAGTAGCTTATACAGTGTTTACTGATGATCACAGGAAACGGCATAGTAATTAGAAATAGCACATTCTTCTATGCAAACAGTTACAATAGATCAAAAAATGTTTTACCAAGATCGAGGAATATTTATTGTCAAGATATTCATTTGATGCAATGTATATCTTATGTAATAGTTCGATCTAGGTCATTTTTCTATACCGTAGATCTTAGGGTTTTGTCTAAGATTTGTAACCTAGTTTTTTTAAGCGGCATAAAGTAGTATGCTATATAAATGTATGTTTGCATCATTTGTGATGTGAATTGATGTATGAATTAAAGAGCACTTGAAGCACTTGCCTAACTTCAAGACTATCAATTGACAGAGCAGAACAGTATACAAAGGTTATCAGATTAAGCAGAATCAAAGTAGGCTAACCGAGCAGTTCAGAGAAAAAATTGATCACAATAAAGGTGAAATATATTCAGTACTTATTGATTTATATCAGACAATTAAGTTGTCAATTAGCAGATAATTGCCTATTGCTTTCTAACAATTGTAATAGAGTTTTTGGCTAAATCTCTTAACAGAGTAGACTTGACAATCTTATGTAAATCTCTTAATCGAGTGCACACTTCATTAGTGTTGTTAAAATCCTATAACTAGGTAGATCTAGTTGATCTAATATGTTACTCATAATAGGGTAAGATCACCAGAAGTGATCAAAATTTGTAGCCCTAACAGGAAAACCTTTTCTATCTACAGTAGTGAAGAATTTGTGGGTGTCATCCCCACCGCAGTTTTTACCTTCTAACAAGGGTTTCTGCATTACCAAAATACTTGTGTTATGTGATTGTCATATTGTTGATTTCATGTTATTTACTTTCAGAAGTTGAATGGATGAATGGTACATGTATTAGATACAAGTTATTTTGGAAGGTTATCATTGTTTGCTGTTGTAGATCTAAACAGTTAATGAGTTAAAGTTTTTGTGGGCATTGATTCACCCCTCCCCTCTCAATACATATCTCTCCTTATTCCAACAACATATTATCAATAATCTCACCCAATTCAACACTCCCCCACTAGGTAATGTCATTATCAATGCTTCTGAATCTATGACATATACCTTTTCCCCCTGGGTTAAAGAGGTTGTTGAGAAGAAAAAGAGATATTTGTCTATGATTGAGGTAGAAGTAGACCTTGTTATTAAATTTTTGCATGGGAACCAAAAACCCAAGAGATCTAGAAGGATGTCCAGGATGGTAATAGACCAAGTCACCGACAAAAGATTCTTAGAATTTATAAACCCTATTGGTGAGAAGAATGAAAACAAAGTCATAGATATAGACTTCACTTTGAGAAGAATTGACATGGGTCCACCCACTTATAAAGGAGATATCTATCATACCACTACCTCTGTCGGAGCTTTGGCTAATAGAGTTAAAGTGAAGGAACAAAAGAAACTACAGTTTTTGAGACAACTAAATTCTCTAGTGACTTTCATTTGGTCTTTTTTGCATGAGGGAGATGCAAGCTTTGAACACAATATGTCGATTCACATTGATGAGTTAGATTTTATTAAATTAAAGAAAATTAAAAGAGCCCAGAATGTTACTATGGTAGTAGATAAGTGGGTGGATAAACTTGCAATAGATGTCATATTCTATATTTAGGAAGGCATAAAAATATATTCTTTGATCACTAGGAAACTAGAAAAATGGAGGAATGACTTGCAGACTCTAAAGAGGGAACATGAAAATCCATCATTTTTTTTATTTAAACTCTAAGAAATTTCTAATATGTCCCCTACAACTACAATAGGGGAAGGGATACTAAGTAAGCCTATTGATTTTGAGTTCATGACCTGGATAGATGCATTCGAATGGAAAGTGGTAGTTTATGGAGAAGAAGAGCAACACATAAGTCTTAGCCCAATTCCAACATGATGCTCAAAGCTTAGTATCCTACTTCATACGATTGGAGATTGAGGTTTTTTTAAGAGGGGAATGCGAAGTTTAGGAGAATTGTCATGGTAATTTGAGTTTAAGAATAAGGTACAAGAAGTTATGTCAAGAAAATTTAAATGAAGATGCAATGGGTCATTTGTTGCATTTGGTAGATCATATCCCTAGCTTTAAAGAATAAGTGCAAGAGCTTTACTCCAAGATCGTTGAAGCAAAAGGAAAAATGGTGACGCATAGGGTGAAAACAATCATAATATGTAAGCCCCAATCTAAGACATTGATCGGAGTTGTTACTAAGTATAGGATTTACTGGAAAAAGGTACAGGGACAAGAAGCTCAAGCTCATGTAGCGGATGTGGGAGGACATGTGGCACAAGGAACTAGAGCCTAGGCAGTCAACGAGAAAGAACTAGTTGTTTTAATTATTTTTCAAATAATTAATCTCAAAAACTATAGGATGTAGAGGGCCATCTTTTTTTTATGTTAAAACTTTAACAAATCTTTGGGGCAGTTATTTTTAAGAAACTGTTGGTTTCCAAAGTCAATTACATACTTGGTGCTTATTTATTGCTAATTTTTTGTGGCATTAATATTAGATGATACAAAAAAGAAAAGAAAAAATACTTTGGATGATCTAGTAAGAATATCATCTAGAAGTAAGCCTAAAAATTGAGATTTTGTTATGATTTTTGGGTGTTCATTCTTCCTATGATAATTGGGTCAACGTAGGATGTTATTGATTATATGTGCATGAAAATGATTTATGAATGTGAAGTTATGAGTTGTTGTTTGATGCTCAAGTTTGTGTGAAAATTAGACAAAAAATGGATACTAGTTTATAGTTATTTATATTCCTAAAGAAACTTTTCATTTTGATGGTTCATTTTGATATCTAATAATTTTAACTTTTAAAATTTTCTGGTTAAAAGTTCACTACCTTGCTTTTTGGTTAAAAGCATAAAAAAAGTTAGTTCTGGTAGTTTTTAATCATAAGAAGGTAGCTATGCCTTCCAAAATAAGCAGAGAGTTTGTGCAGAAATATCATCACACCTTACTCAACAGTCAGTTTAGATTGTCACTTATTAGACACAACATATTGGAGAGTTAAGTGGTAAAAAAATATGAACTAACAGATTTTTGGATACTCTACTGGGGATATTATTGAATTGTGTTGACTGAATGTATTTATTTGCTAAAGTATTTTTAGTTTATGAACTAGTTGTTTAAAATGTATCAAAATGGTGCTTCTTCATGAGAATATATTTTTTGTGTTAAAACTAAATTTGATTTTTTAAGACGATCAAGAAGATATCATTTCACAGTTGAATACTATAGCCTAGGGATGTAGTTGAATATTGAAGATTATAGGAGAGTCGTTGGAGTATTGGAAGAAGAAGAAGAAGAGAGAGCTCAAAACCCCAAATTATTACTGGAAAGAAATAGAGAGAAGCATGTTGTAGATCCACCTATAAACCCTAATAACTCTTAAAATCCTATTCTCATAAGTAGGCAGAGATTGGTGACTCTATATTCCATTTCCTTGGCTCTTTCCCTAAATTGGCTAATAAAAAGTATACCAAAGGAGATAGAAATAAATGTATAATAGACCCACATTTTGACTTATTGCAATCCATGCATCAGTTTTTCTTCTTTTCCTCCTACTCATTGTAAGGAAACTCAGGTGTGGAAACAGCTTCCTACACTAATCTCTAAAGGAAAGTATTGTGCAAATTCTTTTTAAATCCTTACAATTTCAGATTCGTTAACTACTTTAACAAAGATATTGCAACCATATACCATGCATACAAAAAATAGATAGAGAAGATTGAAACACATAAACACAAAGATATGCCGGTGGGGAAAAACCTTTCGGTAAAATAACCCCACCCCTCCAAAACCTACACAATGTATTATCTTCAACACAAAGACTACAACACACTTGCAATGCAAGTTCTTTCAGGAGATGAGAGACTAGTGAAACTTATATCTCTCCCATAGAAGCAGCATCATATATATAGACTCCTCAAGACCCAACAAATACCCAAAAAAGGAGTTTGGCTTCCAACCACCAAGACCCATGCACAAAGCCACATGTACACAGTTGTTACATGCAATCTCAAGAATAGGCTTCCATCCCTAGAATAGATTATGACAGCTTGTCATAGAATCTACCAAACATAATGATCACAAGAGAAGTGTACGAGAATCTATCATACCAACCTATTTTTGGCATATTCTCTTACACACACCAACCACTTCTTCTTGGGTGCCCAAATAGGCCCAAGTAATAAGATGCTCTTACACTTGTCATAGCACATTCCTTAAATAATTCTTACGCATCATAGGAATTCGTCATGACCGTTTCAGTCATGATCTCCTTACGCACAAGATGTCAACACATCAAGTGGAGTGACACATCAACATGCCAACTAGACATGTACACTCAAACTTAATTTCATTATTTGCAAAAAATAGATTTACAAAACAAATAATAAGAATAGGAATTATCCAAGGTTGAGACACCTTATTCCTAACATTCTCCCACTTGTCGAACACCTTGTAAGAGCAACAAGAACTTTAACCACTATAGGCCAAAAGACCCATAGACTCCGAACACCATCTGAACTTCTCAATGCCCACTGGTTTTGTTAATGCATCTGCAACATTCTTCACAGTATCTACCTTCTCCAAATTTACCTTTCCATCTTCCACCATATCTCTCACAAAGTGAAACTGCACATCAATGTGCTTCGTTTTGGCATGGAAAGTTGGATTTTTTGCAAGGCAAATAGTGCTTTGACTGTCACACCAAATAGTAATATGTTCTACATCAACACCAACATCAGAACACAATCTCCTAAGCCAAATGGCTTCCTTACAAGCATGAGTAGCAGCCATGTACTCAGCTTCTGTAGTGGACAAAGCAACCACAGGTTGTCGCTTACTCATCCAACTAATGGCACCACCAAACATAGTGAACACATAAGCACTGGTGGATCTCTTGCTATCAATATCACCTGCCCAATCTGAATCCACAAACCCACGAATACAAACTGAATGTGGAGATCCAGAAGAGTTACCATGATAACATATGAAGTAATCTGATGTACCCCTCAAATATCTAAATACTCGCTTAACTGCATCCCAATGTACCCATCCAGGGTTAGCCATAAACTGACTCAGGACTCCCACTGCTTGGGCAATGTCTGGTCTAGTACAGACCATAGCATACATAAGACTGCCAACTACACTAGCATAAGGTACTCTACTCATGTCCTCCACCTCACTAGGAGATTTTGGACAATCATCTACAGATAACTTTGTTCCCACAGAAATAGGAACACAAAGTGTTCTACAATCTGCCATGCTAAACCTATCCAACACAGACTTCACATACTTACTCTGACTCAACCAAAGTTTTCTGTTAGACCTATCTCTACTGAAATCCATACCCAAGATGTACCTAGCTACCCCAAGATCTTTCATCTCAAACTGTGCTGACAACTTAGATTTAAAATCAGAAATCATACCCTTACCCTTCCCAAACAGCAACATATCATCAACATATAATGCAACAATAAGAAGGCGATCATTTTCAACTCTGAAATAAACACAATGATCTGATTTTGATCTTACAAATCCAATTGACAACACAAAGGCATCAAACTTAAGGTACCACATCCTAGGAGATTGCTTCAAACGATATAGAGATTTCTTTAATATGCAAACTAAGGATTCTTTACCTTTAACAATGTAGTCCTCAGGCTATGACATATAAATCTCTTCCTCCAAATCACCATGAAGGAAAGTTGTCTTCACATCCATCTGTTCTATCTCTAAATCATATGATGCAGCAAGAGATAACAGAAATCTAATAAATGTCAACTTTGCAACAAGATAGAATATTTCACCATAATCTATTCCCTCTACCTGTGAATACCCCTTTGCAACCAATCTAGCTTTGTACCTTTCAACACTGCCATCTGCACAGAATTTCTTCTTGAACACTCATTTATAGCCAATAGATTTTCTCCCTTAGGCAAAGGTACAAGGTCCCAAGTTTTTTTTTTCTCCAATGAAGCCATCTCATCATCCATAGCCTCAATCCAAGAACCTGCATCTTCCATGCCCAAAGCCTCTTTCACAGATCTAGGCTCATTAGTGTTAGTAATCAAAGCAAAGGCACAACTGGAATCTAACATAGAATAACCAAACCTTTCTGGTTGCTTTCTTTCTCTCGTGGACCTCCTCAAGGGCTGAGGTTGAGGTTGTTCTTCCTCTTCTTCCAAACTATCAGAGTTACTAGAGCTCTCCTCGTCATTAGGCCCAACATGGTCTCTCTGTTCAGTCTTCTCAAGGGTAGGAGGCAACTGAACAACATCTTTTTCCTTTTCTTTTTCATCTGGTTTTAGCACAATAGGAGAAGATGTTAGCTCTCTGAAAATAACATTTCTACTATACAACACCTTACTAGTCACAAGATCCCAAAGCTTGTATCCTTTCACACCAACACTGTATCCAATGAAGATACATTTGACAACTTTGTTTTCCAACTTAGATCTTTTCTCTTTTGGAACATGTGCATAAGCTTCACAACCAAAAACACGAAGATGTCTAATTGAAGGCTTCTTACTAGACCACACCTCCATGGGTGTCTTACCAACAAGAGCTGATGTAGGAGATCTGTTAACCAGATAGCAAGCAGTGGCCACAGCTTCAGCCCAAAAACTTTGTTCTAAACCAGCTCCACTAAGCATACTCCTAGCCTTCTCCATCAGTGTCCTATTCATTCTCTCTGCAACTCCATTTTTCTGTGGGGTATAAGGAGTTGTCTTATGCCTCTTGATACCTTGTTCTTTACAAAACTGTTCAAACTCTCCTAAGCAAAACTCACCACCATTGTCAGTTCTCACACACTTAATCTTCTTACTAGTCTGATTCTCTACAAGGGCTTTAAATTCCTTAAACCGACTAAAGACTTGTGTCTTACTTTTAAGGAAATAAATCCAAGTCTTTCTACTATAATCATCTATGAAAGATACAAAAAATACAGACTTGGAGATTGAAGGAACTTTTATAGGACCAAATACATCAGAATGAATAAGATCCAAAACATCAAAAGATTTGTGAGAACTAGAGTAAAACTGAACACGATTTTATTTACCATAGAAATAGTGTTCGCAGAAGTCAAACTCGAGATTGCAATCATTTAACCCCTCAACGAGGTTTTTATTTTTCAGGGTCCTAAGACCCTTCTCACCAATGTGGCCAAATCTCATATGCCACAACATCATCTTTTATGTAGGAAGCTTTCCTTCCAAAGTGTTTGCACCCTTACGTACACTTACTGCACTGGCATCGGAACCCATTGCCATAGTCTTCTTTACTTCTTTTTCAGATGGTGGGGATGAAGTGATAGCCGCTCTCTTCTTTGAAATAGAAGAACTATTGCACTGAGCAATGCATGCTTCAAGCTGAAACAAAGTACCTCTCCTAGTACCTCTAGCGAGCACCATAGAACCTCTCATCACCTTGCATCCATCTTTCAAAAAGACAACTTGCACACCTACATCATTCAGCATACTTACAGATAATAGGTTTCATGCCAAACCTGGAATGTGCATAACTTCGTTGATTCCCTTTACTCATCCATCAGAAAATCTGATAGTGACCCTTCTGCATCCAACTGTCTTTAGGTGAGAATCATCACCCAAGTACACCTTTCCACCATCAAACTCTTCATATTTTGAGAACCAGTTTTGATGAGAGGTCATGTGAAAAGAAGCACCCGAGTCTACCAACCACACATCATCAGATGCATGGGCTGCCAAAGCTGCAATAAAAGCATCTCCATCTTCTTGAGATTTTTTGAAAGTTGAATCTGAGCCTTTCTTCTTCTTCTTCGGTTCTTTGCAGTCCCTCTAGAAGTGCCTAGTTTTATCACAGTTCTAACATTTCACTTTGGAATTTCTAGCAGTCTTAGAACTCCCATGGGATTTGGATCAACCCTTTTTTGACTTGTTGTCATTCTGCTTTCCTCTGTCATTGGATCTCCCACGAACAACAAGGGCTTCCTTAGATGAATCCGAAGTCTTTCTTCGCATCTCCTCATATAGCAACAAAGACACCACATCATCCATACGGAATGTGACTATAGTAATTCTAAGAGCCATCACAAGATGGTCCCACAAATCCGGCAAGGAACAAAGCAGGGCCATACAATGATCCTCCTCCTCGATCTTGGCACCGGATGATACCAACTATGCAATCAATAAATTGAATGCGTTGAGATGATCAGTTACGAATCCACCTTCCTCCATTCTTAAAGAATACAACTTCTTTCTCAGGAACAACTTATTCACCAAAGATTTGGCCTGATACACAAACCCAAGTCGTTGCCACAAAGAATTTGCAGTAGTCTCATCAAGAACATTCAGAAGAACGGCATCTGCTAGACAGAGTCTAATGAGACCCTTAGCCTTCTGATCCTTGATCTCCCAATCCGCTTGTGATATCATTGCAGGTTTCACATCAACTGAAGTAGCCTCCCATAGATCATGGTCTTCATGCATGTCTTCCATCTTGAGTTTCCACAACTCAAAATTAGTGCCATTAAATTTCTCCACCTCCATTCTACTGTATGAGGAACTTGCCATCTCAATCTGCAAATAAGATTCAGAATGCTCTGCACAAAACTCCCACTCAACTTGAGATTAGCTCAAAAAATCCTACCCAACAACTAGGATCAAAAGTTGATCAGGCTCTGATACCACTTGTAAGGAAAATCAAGTGCAGAAACAGCTTCCTACACTAATCTTTAAAGGAAAGTATTGTGCAAATTCTTTTTAAATCCTTACAATTTCAGATTTGTTAACTACTTTAACAAAGATATTGCAGCCATATACCATGCATACAAAAAATAGATAGAGAAGATTGAAACACATAAACACAAAGATATACTGGTGGGGAAAAACCTTTTAGTAAAACAACCCCACCCCTCCAAAACCTGCACAATGTATCATCTTCAACACAAAGACTACAACACACTTGCAATGCAAGTTCTTTCAGGAGATGAGAGACTAGTGAAACTTATATCTCTCCCATAGAAGCAGCATCATATATATAGACTCCTCAGGACCCAACAAATACTCAAAAAAGGAGTTTGGCTTCCAACCACCAAGACCCATGCACAAAGCCACATGTACACAGTTGTTACATGCAATCCCAAGAATAGGCGTCCATCCCTAGAATAGACTATGACAGCTTGTCATAGAATCCACCAAAAATAATGGTCACAAGAGAAGTGTAAGAGAATCTATCATACCAATCTATTTTTGGCATATTCTCTTACACACACCAACCACTTCTTCTTGGGTGCCCAAATAGGCCCAAGTCATAAGATGCTCTTACACCTGTCATAGCACATTCCTTAAATAGTTCTTACACATCATAGGAATCTGTCATGACTGTTTCAGTCATGATCTCCTTACGCACAAGATGCCAACACATCAAGTGGAGTGACACATCAACATGCCAACTAGACATGTACACTCACACTTAATTTCATTATTTGAAAAAAATACATTTACAAAACAAATAATAAGAATAGGAATTATCCAAGGTTGAGACACCTTATTCCTAACACTCACAAAGTTCATTCTTTAATTAGATCGTCCTCACCTATATGTCCAACAAACCCTCCCTATTCATCTTGTAAAGCCCTTGTCCTTGTTGGAACCAGATTACCTTTGCAAGTCCATTGACCTATACCCTTGCAACTAATGGCTCAACCTCCACCTATACCTTGGGGAGATACCATTAAACCCCTTAATCTTGGTGCATAGTTGGGAGCTCTCCCTAGAGAGTCAAGAAAAGTTATACCCAAATGTATAAGAGATGGTAAGGTCACCCCCAATGAACATATCCATGCCTTTTTTGGAGCTTGTTCCATACTAGGAGTCCAAGAAGAAGATGTTGTTATACTTTTTGTTGAATCTTTGGTGGATGAAGCAGAGGATCGATTTTATCATTTGTCAAATGGTTCAACTAATACATGGAATGCCATGCATACCATGTCTGACAATAGATTCAAAATGGTTGAGAATGAAAATGCTTTGATTTCTCAATTATATTCTATGAAGAAAGAAATGCATGAATCAATGAGGGATTTTCTAGCAAAATTCAAAAAATTGGCCAATAGATTTCCAAATAATATGAGGCCTAGAGATGCATTGTTTAAAAGCTTTTGTATTAATACCCTTCTTTTAGATGTTATTTTCCCCCTTAAAAGGGAAGGTGCAACGAATCTAGTTGTGTCTCAAAGGGTGGCAATAGAAATAGAAGATGATTTAATAATTGCTGGAAAGCAGATTAAAGAATTATAGATCAAAAATCCTCAACCAACCAGCTCCATTGATCCTGTGATTCAAAGGCTGGCCAATGATATAATTACTCTAATGATGCAGGAGCACCTTGGGTTCTTTGCAATCTTGCATCAACCAAAAATAGTTTGTTTCTTTTTTTTTTGTTCCCTGGTTGACAATTTGGTTCACCGATTATTCATCTTGAGGAGATTCAAGTTGCAGTCTTGGAATTATGTTCCTGATTTCTTGTTCATGGTGATCATATTCACAGGTTATGTATTCGTGTATTTCTTGTGTTGTGGTCATCGTCACTTCTTATGGAGGACCTATCTAGCAATCATTTCCTTTGATTGCATCGTGTTTGGATTGAGGAGATTCATGTGAGGATTCTTTTGGTTTCTTCAGGTAGTGTGTTCCTTTCTGCATGATCTGACCTGATGATTGTGTGTGCAATCATTGCTCGTTGATCATTAGTGTGCATGATCTTGGTGCCTGATTGTTGGATCTTGTGTGGACCTATATTTGTGGTCGCACCTTCTCATGTTCTTCATGGCGGTTGTTTAGTTTGTTTTGGGGCCAACCCTTATTTTGTAAATATTTCTTTGGAGATGTAACTCTTGGTCGACCCTTATTTTTGTAAACATTTATTTGGAGATGTAACTCTTGGTCAACCCTTGTTGTACCAATTGGGTATATGTATTCAAATGGTTGTAGTTAGGAGGAATTCATCTTAGAGATTAATAATTGATATGAATTATTAAGCTTCAAGATTTTATTCATTTTGTATATCGCCCTAACTAGGAAGGCCTTACATCCCGGCATGTATGTTGTAATTAATGAATAAATCATTGATCTGGCATTCTCCCTCTCTAAATTTTGTGTTATTATTCCGCATGTGATTTTGTGTGAAGTTGGACATCCTATCATTGGGTATCTCCTCCTTCTGCACAACACCTGGTGGTATCAGAGTAGACCTCTTTTACAAGCCCTAGTTGATTTGGTTGTGGGGTGGCAGGTTGCGATTTGACCTACAATTGCAGAGGGTTGTGAAGATGGTTCATGGTAGGAGAGATGCAGATCATGCTATAATGGATATGTTGAGGCAAATTTCTGCAAGACTTGAAGTTGTTGAGATAGCCCAAAGAAGAGGAAGACCTATTGAGGATGATAATGAAGATGAGGTATAAGAATTGCAAGAAGGAGAAGGAGCAAGACAAGCACCTATTTTGGAGCAACGCCGAAGAAAGATTCTTGAGAGCTTTGACAAGCATTAATTTCAAACCTCTCTTCAATCCTCCTAAGTATAGTGAAAGATTGGATTCTGATGAATTAATGGACTAGATCTCTAAGATGGAGAAGTATTTTGATTATGAAAATATTCCAATAGATAAGAAGGTGAAAATTGTGAGCACTAAGTTGAAAGGACATGTATTCTTTTGGTGGGAACATTTGCAGAATGATCAGCAAAGAAGATATAAAGATAAGATCAAGGTATGGGAAAAGATGATTAACAAATTGAAAGGTATGTTACTACCTAGTGATTGTCAAGGTAATTTGTTGAGAAGAATGCAAAATTTGAAATAGGATAGTTTTGTGAAGGAATACACTGAGGTATTCAATAAGTTAGATATCAGATCTGGACATGTAGATGATGAAATTGAAAGGATTGCTAGATGCCTAAATGGTTTGAGGACTTCTATTCAAGATGAAATTGGTTTGTTCAATTTGAACACTATTGAAGAAGCTTGTCAATTTGCATTGAAAGTAGAAGATAAATTGAACAAAAGCTATGAACGAAGGCAAAGAGGCAGAGGTGGAAGATTCCCTAGAGGAAGAGGCAGATCCTTTGGAGAAAATAGCAGATCAGATCAAGATAAGACAAATCGGGATAAAGGAAAATTAGAATGGAAAGGAGAAAGGACCTTTAGAGGTAGAGGAAGTTATTCAAGAGGTAGTTACCTTAGAGGTAATAATTAGAGGAGAGTAGACAAGAATTGGTTCAAAGGCAATTATTTCAAGTGTGGTGAAGAAGGACATAAAGCATTTGAGTGTACGAATTCAAACAAGAAGATCGGTAGTAATAGTAGAAATGCACTTGTGAAGGAAGATTCACCTACTTCAACAAACAAACTTGAGGATGGAGAAAATTTGATGATCAGAAGAGCATTGTGGAATAAAGGAACTAATGAAGACCCTTTTAGAAAAGGCTTATTCAAAACCAGATATAAGGTAGCAGGAAAATGTTGCAAAGTAATAATTGACAGTGGAAGTTTAGTAAATTTGGCATCGAAAGAGTTAGTTACCAAAATGCAGTTGCAAAGGTTGAAGCACCCTAAACCCTATCAGATCTCATGGATTAAGGATGAGCACAAACTTTTAGTAAGTGATAAATATCTTGTGAAACTTAAAATTGGGAATTACCATGATAAAGTTTGTGATATTATTCCTCTAGATTGTTGTCACATCTTGTTGGGTAGACCTTGGCAATATGATAGACAAGCTTTACATTATGGAAGATTGAATAGATATACTATTGTAGCAAATGAGATGAAGCAAGTTTTGTTACCATTGATTGAAGCATCTAAGGGTAAAAATTGTACTTATATTAGAATTTGTTTGGTTGAAGGAAGGCAATTCATAAGAGATTTGAAAATGAATGATGTTCGCTATGCTTTAGTTCCTAATAACCCTCTTCAGGAGTTAGAGAATTAAACACCTATTAAAATCAAGAAGTTGTTGACAGAGTATCAAAAGCTTATTTCTGATAATGTACCAAATGGTTTACCACTGGTAAGAAGTATAAGTTATTGTATGAATCTAATCCCTAGAGATAGTTTTCCTAACAAAGCACCACACTGGTTAACACCTACAGAGAATGATGAATTGAATAGAAAAATTCAAGAGTTGTTGTAGAAAGGTTTGATCAAAGAAAGATTGAGTCCATGTGCAGTTCCAGTTGTGTTAGCACCTAAGAGAAGTGGTGAATGGAGAATGTGTACCGGTTCTAGATCTATAAACAACATCATATTGAAATACCAATTTCTATTGCCTAGGATGGATGATATCATGGACTGTTTGAGTGGAGAAAAATACTTTACCAAGATTGATTTGAAGAGTGGTTATCACCATATTAGAATCAGAGGAGTTGAAGGAATTTTGGAATGGTCTACACCTGAGACTGTTGGAGAGGTAAGATCTTTTCATGGTTTGGATAGTTTCTACTGAAAGTTCATAAGGAATTTCATTTTTGTTTGTAATGCAATGACTGAGACAACGAGAAGAGACAAAAAATATTTCAAGTATACAATTGGAGCTAACAAAAGTTTTGAGACATTGAAACAAAAAATAGCAAAGTTACATGTTCTAGCATTTCATAATTTATCCAAGGTATTTCAAGCTGATTGTGATGGAAGTGGTAGTGCAATAGGAGCTATATTAATTCAATAAGGTAGACCAATTGCTTTCTTTAGTGAAAAGTTGAATGGTGCTAGGAGAAAATATTTTGTATATGACAAAAAATTATATGCTATTGTTCAAGCTTTGAAGAAGTGGAGACATTATTTGATACCTAAGGAATTTGTGTTGTACGCCGATCATAAAGCTTTACAATATTTGGTAAGTTAAAATAAATTGAATTAGAGACATATGAAGTGGGTTGAGTGCATGCACAACTTTACATTTGTGTCGAAACATAGAAGTGGATTGTCTAATTGAGTTGCAGATTCATTGAGAAGATCTTTTTTGATTGAGATGAAAGTTGAGGTACTTGGTTTTGATGATTTGAAGGACATGTATGAAACTGACCCTGATTTTGTAGAGGCTTGGGAAGCATGTAAGACACATATCAGTAATCAGAAAAGTAAGTGGGATGACTATTTCTTTAGGAAGGTATGTTGTTCAAAGGAGTTCAATTATGTATACCTAGAAGTTCAAGAGCATAATTCTACAACCAAACAAAAAAAATATAAACCCTTGGCTTGTTCTTCTATTTCATAGCAACCAACCACTAGCATGTTCATACTTCAAAAGAATTCAAGATCTTCTACCATTAACTCTAATACCATGAAAATAACCATGGTATAGAGGAGAAACCCATAAAAATGAGCTGTGAGAAATAGATGCTCAATCGTGTAATTTATAAGCAAATACATCATAAATGTTTAGTAAATTGTAGTACGGAGGCAATTGTTGTATTAATAGAATACAGGTGAGGTAGTTGTTGAAGATCATGCTAGACATTAAAATTTAATGTTGAGTGGCAAAAGACAGTGTGAGGGGTCCTCTTGTTGGTATGTGTTGATAGTTTAATTAATTTATTCCAACAATTATTATGGGAATGAACATTCTCAAAATTTTATTTCTAACATTGATTAATAATTAAGCAATTGTCTTTTCCTTTTAACATATAATGAAAATTCTTGTTGGTATGATTTCACTATACAAAAGATAGGCCTACATATTTCTTTAGAAATAGTTTTAATTGAATTGTTTTGGCATAACATGATTGAACTATTCTTGTGCATGTATGAAATCCAATAAGTTGCCAACATCAAATGAGGAAAAAATGTTATCTTCTTCAGATGCTATTTGAAAGAGTGTGCATATTTCCTCTACAATGGATGAGGATGGGTATTTGAAATATCAAATACTGTCTATTTCATAGAGAAATGACCAACTATTGAGTGCTTAGGTTGAGGCTTATAATTTAAATTGTCAAATCAATAGGAATTGGAGAAATGAACATGCAAAAAGTTTGGGTAGGAGTTTTGGATAAGTTTGCTAATGTGTTGGGTAGAATAGATGACAAATTACAATAATATCTTACTAAAATAAAAATAATACAAGAATATCGTCAATTAGCATAAATTGGCATTGCAATGTAGTTGCACAGTAGGATCTAGCAAAAAAGTAGAAGCAAAACTTAAAAGAAAAATAGAGAAGAAAAAATAGAACTAAATGCACATGAATGCAATTATTAAACGTTAACCATTTTTCAAATCTGTACAAATTGTAATGAATTTATAATCATAGAAGCATATTTTATGTATGTAATTTATGAAGAGATCTTGATGAGGTGTAAATAGACTAAGTTGGAGTTCTCTTTAGCTAGCTTACAATAAATATATCATGTAATGATAGACATCTTAAAATCATGGCTAAAATTGAACTGACTAAAGTTACATGTTGGGATAACAGCTCCCCCCCCCCCCCCCCCCCAGGTATAACTAAGGAGACAAGCCTAATGAAAGAAAAGAGGGAAGAGGGAAAACCTAGTGGGAACAAAACCCCTCCTCAAAATTTACACTAACTCTGCATAACAACTAGTATGTTGAAGTATCCTTCACTCTAAGAAGGTCTTGCAAAAATTGAAACTGGAAAGAAATGGCATGGAAGGATCAGGTATCCATCCACAATATGAACTCAATGTAGATGTTTGCAACTAGATGTAGAATATGGTCCATGATTCTCAACCAACATTCCTTCCTATAAGAAGAAACAAAACCAAATACAAATGCAAGAATGTGTCCCCTTCTATATAGGAATTAGTAGGAAGTAGAATCCAAATGTATGATGATGTCTCTAAACATTTCTCATGTATCGCCAAGTCCTTGGATGATGAAAATGTAACAAATCAATCAAATGCACACCTAATCACTATAGAAGGTGACAAGAAAATAACTAATGGAAAGTGGCTTTGAACAATCTCTAAAGACAAAGATGGATTGACAATTCTAGTGCCACAACTATCATCAAATAGAAGAAATCCCTCTAAAAACTAAATAGGAGTCTCCAAGCTCAAAGAAGCCATCACATGGTCATGATTAAACTAAACCATGAAATGTGACAAATCAAATGAAGGAAGAGACTCGTGAATGTCAATCTCCAAAGACAATGTAGAAGAATCTCTAACTCTAATGAGACTCTCATCAAAGAGAAGAGAAATCCCCTCAAATGTGTCCTCCAAATTAGAAATGTAGGACTCTACAAATAAGGATGTAATTTTTGGTAGAAATTGATCATAATCAAGAAGACAAAGAGATGAATTATCTTGATTAATAGGAATAAGAGTCTCAATCGATGAAGATACAAAAACTATCTCTTTAGGTGGAGAAGAAGCACCTTGAGATTTGATGCACTCTCAAGTAAGAGTTGAAGAGAATTATGTGGGAAATTAGCACACAATTCATTACCATGTTTATTTCTCTCACAATACTTACATCTACAAACCTTATACACAATTCACTCTTTAAGATAATCTCCAAAATGGTACAAAAATAGAAACCCTCAATACAATGAAATTTTCATTCTAAAATAAATCTAATCTTTAATACTTGTAAATAATCTATTTTTGCTTCTTCCTATCTCTTGTACTTTGATATCATGCAGTTGTAGCTACAAAATAGGATCTAGTAGAAAAATAGAAGCAAAAAAAAAGACAAAGAATAAAAAATAGAGCTAAATTCGCATGAATGGAATTATTTATCATTCTCCATTGTACAAATCAGTATAAATTACAAGGAATATATAATCACAAGAGCAAAAATTATACATGTATTTCTAAAGAGATCTTGAAGAGGTGTAAATAGACTAAGTCGAAGTTCTCTTTACTTGGCTTACAATAAACAAAGCATGCAATGATAGACATCCTAAAATCATGGCTAAGAGTGTAGTGATTGAAGTTGCATGTTGCACTAATAAAGATTCTTTAGAAATAAAAACTATTTGATAGTTACATTTATTTTTATCAGAGTTGATTATTTGAAAATGTAAATATTCCTTTATTAGAGATTATTTCATCTCACATCTAGGTCAATCTAGTTACAAAATTATCTAGGGCTTGTACCTGAACTCAAAAAGTTACTTGGTTTTTATTGTTCCTCAAAAGATAAAAATTCAATCTGTACATTTAGGTCAGTGACTGGGTGGAGTCATAAATGATATAATAACTATTCATCTAGCATTTTCTAAGTGTCATTTCTCCATTCATATGTTTCCTTAATGAGAAACAATATTGGGAAAGTGGGGCTATATTTTCTATACAATAATTAAATGTTGAATACTATTTGAGTTCAATTCATAGGTTTATCACAGTTGGGGTTGGTGGAGTTTGTCACAATGTCAATCTCTTATGTTCTAGTTTGAGTTTGGTTACACTTCAGAGAAAAAATTGTCCAAAATCATTAGACATTGAATACACAAAATAAATTGGAGACTTAGATGGAGTTCTATGATAATTGCTTTGAAATATTCTAATACTCATAAGCCATCTTAAAGTTATTTTTATTCCCACTTTTTTTATGAATAGGCATTTCCATTTTTATATAAAGTAAAATTACATTACTCACATTAAAAGGGTAGGGGGATATAAGATCACCCTATGAGTGTCAGACAGGAAGTGCCTAGAAAAGTTAAGTAAACAAAAATATGAGTTGCACCTGAAAGCATAAAATACCATAATAACCACTAAGAAATTAAAGAAGTAGCCATGGGAGGTGAAGGAGGATCTTTATCCTCCTTGTGACCCCACACATCAACGAGATCAGGGTTGTCATATAGAAAGGACCACCCTTCTTTTTTCATAGCTTCTGATGGGCTTCCAAATAGCCATCTTTCTCAGTACTTTTTATCCTCTTTTCAGAATAGTTAATTGCACAAAAACATGAATTTATTGTTTTCAAGCATATGAACTTATGGTGTTTATATGTGTGTGTGTGTGTGAAAACATAAAATGGAAATATGGATACTTTAAAGACATGATATTTTCTTGAATTCATGGACAGGAATGGTAAATGTAGTAGCTATACATGTTAATGAATGTTTCCTTGCCTAAGCTATGTTTTGGGTAGTCTTCCTGCTATAGCCATAGGACTTGCAAGAGTGTTAATTAGAACTTACACCTTTTCCTAATATTAATGATGAGGATATATATGTATATGGTTGGATGTGTGCGCATTGATTGTTTTGCAGGTGTTGATTGTGGGCATTCAAGAACCAACATAGTGGCGCTGGAGTAATCAAAGCCAACCGTGGGTTGCAAAATCTTTGTAAGCAAAGTGAATAAATTGTTGTTTTCTATTACATGCAGCGTGTAGATTTAGTTCCCTTAACATGCTATATTCCTAGAGATTATTCATGTTCAATGATGTTTTTGTTTTGGAACTTTATGAGTTGTAACTGATCCTCATTTATGAAGTGATCATAGATTTAGGAGATAGTTGTAGCTTTCCTTTAAATAATCGACTGTTGTAACTCTTTTGGAGTTAGTCGAATGAACTGGTTTTAATAACAGAACTCTTGCAATACTATTTTCAATCAAGTGTAATCATTTTGTTATGGATGAATAGAATGCTCAGTTCAAGTTTATATCTTTGATCTTGATTGCATTTCCTATTCACTCATTCAAGGGGGCCCACTTGATGAGTGAATTGTTCTGTTAGCGTAGAGTTCATTTTCTTGTTTATTTCTAAGTAATTAGAACTTTGTTGTTCCTGCAGCTATTGATAACAGAATTGGTAGCCTGTTCCTATAGCATAGGCGGTTAGAGTAATTCCTAGCCATGATTCCCTACTTTGTTAGAATAAATTCATTTACCAGTTCTAGCATAGTTTTTCTGAAGCATAAACATTTGAATTTTATAGATAGTCTTAGATTGAGAAGGTTTGAAGCATATACTTTGTGAATGTCACTCCAAGTTTACGTCCCTGGTCGATAATTAAATGAGACTGAATAATCCATTTAGAAATCATTTAGGGTGTCCAATCCTAAAATAGGCAGTCCATTGCTATGGGTTTCTGATACTATTATTTGGCCAAGAAGCTTCTTCTTCACTTTATTTCTCCTTCTTCTCAAGAGAGATAGCTAGGGCCAACCACAGTAGTCATTTTGAAGATCTTGTCCAGTTGTTATTAGTGTTGATGTCCAATAGATAGATTCACCATGTGTAGAAGGGCACACACTCTCCATGACCCACATAGAAGTTGAGCCTCCACGTGGAAAAGAGGTAGAGAATCTCCTTTGAAAATCCCTTCCACTGCTAGATTGGTGGCAAGGATCCTATGAACATGGGGTCTATGAGTAGTGAGTGAAGGAACTGAGGAAACACTACTAGCCATGGAATGGGGAATGGTCACAGGAAGTAGAGGGGTCATGGGTACCATAGCAACTGTACAAGGGGCATTTCCCCAATGCTATAAAAGTTCCTGCAAGTGGACCACCTTGAGTGCAACCTTGTTGGCTTTTACTTGAATCTTAAGCATCAAATTATTATAAATATAGGTTTTAATGAAGATTGCTACATGAATATCAATAGAGTTGTGAGAAAAGAGAACAAATTTTTTATCTTTCCACAAAATTAAGAGGATTTCCACCCTGAAAGCATGTTATATTTACAATAAAATTTTATTGATTATGTGAAGAGGATGTTACTTTGGAGTTGTATAAATATCATTAGACTATATGTCATTTGAATGCCCACCAAGGTGTTTCTTGGCCCCATTAATGTTTATGCAATCATTACGAGTCTTGTTGGTCCTTGTTTATAACTATATTGTACATATTTAGTTTCACACTATTTTGTTTCTTCCATCACCATAGGCTAAGAAAATCTCTCTTTTTTGGGGATTTTTTATTTATTTTTTGCTTTTTTGTTTGTGTCACATGAGACACTTGTTTGTCGGATTTTTATCAAGGTGACAATTTTTTCTTTTTTCTTTTTTTTTTCAAAGATATTGGATGTATAGTAAGAGATAAAGAAAGAACTTGAGAATATTGTTACTTGGGTAGTGTAACCATGAACCATGGCTATTGAAGGTATGCTCAAATATGTTGACAATGTGATGGTAAAGGGAGATAGAATATATGATAAGATATATGGTGGTAAGGCTTTATGCAATAGATTGGATAAGAGGTATAAAAGGGTAGAACATAGGTGTTGGATAATGATGGGGTGTTGGAAGATGTGTGTAGGAGTGGATGGAAGTGTTGATAAGATCAACATTGGGACACTACTTGAAGGGTGGTGGAGTGATGAAGGAAAAGTGGATTTTGAAGCTTGAGATTGTGATGGAGAAAAGGATGTAGATTATGGGACATAAGGACCCAAAATAGATGAAGAGGATGGAAGATTTTTAGATGGAGGATTGAAGAAAGCCTTTGTATTAGGAAGCTTGAATGATAACTTTGATTTTTCTTTGTGTGCAAATCTTGCATGAGTGATGTGGGAATCCACATTGTTCTTGATTTTTGTTTTCTTTGTGATTCCTTGGAATGCATCACTTCAATGAGGGATTTAGGAACCCACATTGTTTTTTATTTTTATTTTCTCTTTTGAATTAATTTTTTCTTTATATTTACATGTTGATTGGATGGGACATGTTGATCTTTTTATGTATGTGGATCTTTGGATTTATGGAATTTATGCTTGGCATCTAGATTGCTTCCAAAGGTGTTGGAATTCATGGATGGAAGTATTTTGGAAGATTTCATGTAGGTAGGTGATTGGAAGGATCTCAAGGATGTTTTAATCTATTGATCTTGATTTATGGTATGATAAGTGGATTGGGAGCTATGAATGATAGGAATAGTTGGTGGAGGAATATGAGGAACTAAGGTGGATGAAATAGTTGAAGGCTAAATAGTTTTGGGATATGGGGACCCAAAATGGATTTAGAGGATGGGGAAGGTGTATGTTTGGGTTTATATGGAGGAATTTAGGATTTATAAGGGATACCGACATCTCTAGTGTGAGTCATGTAGCCAAGACCATGATAATTAGTATTTGGTATTATATAAAGGGGTTCCAATATACCTTGTTCATGTATGCCCAACCCTTTTCCTTGATAATTTATGTTTTGTAAGATGTTCTAATTAGAAAAGGGATATTTGTTTCTTTGATAGTAAGATGCAAATCCATTTTGAGGAGGAGGAAACATATAAGGAATTATATGATCATGAAGTAGACTAAAACAAATGAAGGTGGATGAACTAAGTTGATATGTAAAGGGATTTTTATTAGCTTGGATAGGGGTGATGTGATCTTGAGGAGGATTAGGACCATAAGAGGGATTAGGAGGATTATGGCAAGGAGATGAAAGGATACTTTGATCTTGACTTGGAAGAGGATCATTAGAAGGAGTGGGAATGGTTATTTTCTCTTGCTTTTCAGTGGTATCATTTGAAATGATGGAAGGGGTATCATGATCTTTCTTAGGAGGTATATTAGGAGTGTAAATTGGAAGGATGATTTTCTCTTGAGATATAAGGGGGTCATCTTGGAAGAAATTAAACAGTGTGAGGGGATAATAATAGGATTCTAAGGATATGTGATCTTGGTCACCCATCGGATGGGATTGGAGAGTTTAGGTATCTTGATCTTGATTTAATTTAGAACTTGTTTCTTCATTGTTTGGATTATTATCTTTACATGGAGCTACTTCAAAGGAAAAGATAGGAGTTTTGATAAGCATGAGATATTATTGGGTGGTGTCAAAGTTTTGGCATGGTGGGGAAGCATTTTGAATGGGACTCTTGGGTGTTGGTATAATTAGAATTGAATCATGTGATGGCATGGGATCTAGTATTTCATAAGCATGAGAGAGAATTGTATCAAGATTTGGATTAGCTTGGGTTTCTATAGTAGATATCCCTTGAGGGTCAAAATTAAAGGTGTCATCATTCAATTCATTATTTGAGGGAGATGGGGTGGCTTGTTTTTTGGAAGCGTTAGGAGATGAAGGAATGGTGAGAGAAATTGAGGATACATGTGTTCTATTTATAGACATAGGTTCATAATTTTGATCATGCTTGGAAGTAGTGTATTTTTTATCTTTATGTGATTTGCTAGGATTTTTAATTTCAATGACACAATTATCAAGGAGGTCTTGGATCTTATGTTTAAATTCCATGCAATTTTAAGCCTTATGTTTGTTGTGTCTATGATATACACAATAGTTACTCAAAAATTTAAATCCACATATGGTCTTGTGATGCAATGTGCTAAGATTTTGCTTAATAATCTCTTTAAAAGTTCACTCAATAGATTGTCCCAAAGGTGTAACTTGTCTAAGGGATATTTGGAAGAAAAATTTTGTGGTTTTTATGAAGTAATCATGTGATCTTGTTTAGATTTGTGATTTTTAATTTCTACTATTCGGTGTTCCACCTCATATAGTCATTTTAGCATCTTTTGAAGTTTTTCATTCTTGATATCTTGAAGATGTCTCTCAAGAGGGGTCATTGGTTCTCCTTGATGGATTTGAATGTCATAAATCTCTCTCAAGATCTTGGATTTTCTCAACCAAGGTGGTCATGGGCATGTATAGTAGTTTTGATCTTGTCTTAGGACAAGTGAATGGTAAATGGAGATGAGCCCCATTTATGATCTTTTTGTTGTTGTTTTAAGACCTTTCTTTACCCTTTTGAGTTCATGAACCTTGTGGTTAGCACTTTTTTTAAATCATGTTGTTGAACAATCTTGCTATATATTGTGTCCTTTTGACAAAAACCATGAAATATTAAATGAATGTAATGTAAGCATGTTTTAATGGATAAATAAATTATTGTTGTATTTTAAATATTGATGATTTTGTTAGGATCTATGGTGCTAACCTTGTTGATGCATCTATTTGGAAATGTCCAAAGTATGCTAAGATGGAGTAATGTCATCACCAAAATATGGAAAATGTTTTCAAGAATTCAAGGACAACAAAGAAGGAAAGAGTTGACATTGTTATAAATGACTATCCAGTTGTTGTAATCAGATAGGACTCCTTTGATCAGTCAGAAGAATAATCATCTTCTTATTTATTTACCATGTCTAATGTAAGAGAAAATAAAGGAAAATGTATAATGTGAAGTGATGATAGAATAGAGTCCTACACAATTCCACTCTTCTTGTTCCTAATTTCATGTTATCAATAAAAGCCTTATGCCTAGTTGTAAGGGTTTGAGTGTCTGAAGTAGTTAGGTAATTATAGTATTTGTTTTCTATAAATTCTCCCAACTTTCCATAGAAATTGGTTGGTCGAGATGATATCGTACTTTTGAATTTTACTATTCGAGCATTTCTGAATAAAGATTTAGTTCAGTTATTTTTTGTTATCAGTATGAGTGGATAATGTTAATATGGGTGTCTAGTCTATGAGATTACAACTGCTTGTTGAGAAGACTCATCCAAGAGGTCCCACTTGGTGAGGATTCTACTTATTTGATTTTCATAGATTAATCCTAGATGTTTATACTTTATTTTTGGTAATTTAGTAGTTGATTGTTCTTCCAAATGCAAAATTATAATTATGAGATTGTTCCTACAACCGAGACAGAATAGAGTAATCACCCTTATTAGTTGGATAAATCAATGTTTCAACATGATTTTTAGTCAAGTTCTTTTGTATCATATTGTAGTTAAGTTATTTACTTTATCTCCCTCATGTTATTCAGTTTAGTATTTCAATTGTTCAAGTTTAGAATAGCATATCATTGAAAAGCTCTTAGTGTACAAATTGTGTTGTCCCATTTCAAGTCACATGTCCCTAGGTTTATAAGTAAATGAGTTTTAATGGTACAATTTTATAGCTACCCAATAAATACATCATGTCTCTGAGTTGAGGTGTCATTCCCAACTATCTATCCATTGTTAGAAACCAACAAATGGTACGAGACTCTAAGTTATTCAACTTGATGCAAACTATAGGAATGAAGACAACTTTGGGATATGATATGAAGTCAATGAAATATGAAGCTAAGTTATGATGCAAGGATAGTCTCCAAATGTGATATTGATCCAAAACAAGCAAGGAGATCTCAAACAAAGTTAGCACAACTGATAATGGAAAATATCAAAAATCTAATTTTTTTAGTATTTTCTATGTTCTAGTAAATCATAATTTCAGAGGCCTTCTAAGCATAATTTGGGCTTGAAACTTTCAATAATCCCTTAACTCACTTGCTAAAGATATTGTGTTAAAGGGCTAATACTAAAGCTATTTGAGACCTTTCCAACCATGTAAGTGGTTGTTGATTTTCAGCATTGAGCGAAAAGTTATAACCCTACGAAGTTGGACCAAAAATGCATAGAGTTTTTAGTATGATTGCTATGATGAAGGAAAAATATGAAGCTAGCCAAGGTAACTCTAGGTCTAAAAATGATTGTATAGGCAATAAAAACCTATGCTATATGATGGATAGACATAATGAAAATGATCAAAGAAGGGGTATACTAAAAAGTTTAGTTGATTAGTTGAGGGTAAATACAAGTGTATAAACTAGCTGGTAATGATTTGGACTAAATTGATTAATGGAACGCAAACCTAAAGATCAAAACTAAAAGGTGAAGCCCAAAAAGTAGGTTATGTTTGAGTTTTGGGCTCTTTGTTTTAGAAGCATATGAATAATTATAAAAAGCACAAGTTCTAGTTTCAGATGCACAAGTTATAGTATCAAATGTGCAAGAATAGTAATTAAAAGTGTAGGTCTAGTAATCAATGATAATTTTGCTTATTTTGACATATTTGATCAAGTTTTCTTATTTTTTTGTGACAATTTGTGACAAGAAAACATTCAAGCACAAAAATACCATGTTTGAATGTCTAATAGAAAGGTAAACTATAATGTAATGTGTATGTTCTAAGGCTCCTCAAATCCTAATTTCCACAAGTCTATCACAATTCAAAGACAATACAAGAAAACCCTAATCTACCTAAGGTCATTAGATTATAATGTGAGATGAATTAGGCCCACGTACATGAAACTGGTGTTTCAAGCTTAATGTTTCATCTAACTCCAAATTTTAACCCTTGTGAGGGGGTATATTACAATATTGTTATGTGAAGATAATGAGAAATACGGTATCCCTATTTAGGTGACACCTACCCTCTCCTCACAAAGCTATGAACAGCCTATGAAAAGCCAAAGATACTTCACTCTTATCCAAGGGAATAGAAATGGTTATTAACTTCAAGGGACAAAATAATCTATTTTCATTGAAACCATCACTCCAAGTAAATAAAGGAGGCTTCTAACCTAAGGCTTTTGGTCACAATTTAGGGACTTGATGTTTATTTTGGCATTAGGTCTCCCCACCCTAGGATCCCCTCCAGCTACAAGTGGGACTAATATATTGCACACAAGTTTAGGTACATGAGGAGTTGACAAAATGACTCACCAATGAGAATAATTTATATAGAAAATTGAAAGAAAGTGTTACTTTGGATTATTCCCTTGGTGGTGATTACCTATTTTTCCAAACAAGGTAGGCCCTGTAAAAAGAAAAATAAGATAGAAAAATTTATCTTACACCCAAGATACAATGTAAGGTAAGAGGATAGGATATTTTTGTTCTACCTAGGGATCTACTAACACAAAGTGTGCAAGAGTACCAAACATGGAAAATATGTTGGTTCTTTTTAAGCAACAAATAAAGTGTTACCTAATATAAGACAAAAAAAGGGTTCATTCACCATTAGAAAACAAAGTGTGAGTTAACCCATGTCAAATATGCATCCACAAATCATTATTAGTTTGATTCAAGTCTTCAACACATGAAAGAAAGTTGCATCACTTGTTAGTCCATTACAGTTAATTCAAAACCAAGACTAAAATAAAAATAACTACTTTCTAAATCAAAAGTGCAAAAACATAAACCAAATGCACAAGGCTTGTGAATCGTAGGAAAATAGTAACTAATAAGAAAATATAATTCAAAAGTGAAAAAATATTAATTAACTACACATCTTTAAGTATCAGAAGTGTAGATTCCCTTATTATAAGCATAAGAACCAAAAAAATGCAAAAAAATGACAACAAAGGATACAAATAGAGAGCACATAAGTCACTATGAAACCCTATTTATCAAAAGTACAGGAAGAAGAATCAAACGTGTAGGAACTTGAATCAAAAGAACAAGAACCCTATTTAGAAGTGCTATAAATCTAGAAATATAGAAAGAAAGGTTAAAAAAAGGTGTAAACAGAGAGTCAAAATTGCAAAGACTGGGTAACTCCAATATTTCCAGACCTCCAAGTCAAAAAATAAATCCTATCAAGAAAAAAATAGTAAAAAGGAATGTCCTACTGGGTGTGTGCCAAAATAATGATGATGGAATTAAAAAACCCTAATTATGAACCCTAAAGAAGTCCAACCATAAGCAAGATATTCATAAAACTATTCAATCATAATAATAATGGATCTCTTATTTAAGAAGTGCAAAACATGAAATAAACATAAACACATAAATCTATGCATTCAAGGGATTATTGACTCTATTTTTCTACTATCTACCAAGATCTTGCATAAAATACTTCAATGCTCTCAAATTTTTAGCATTATACAAGAGGCAATGGGAGAACGAAGGTGGTTGTTTGATGAAGATGATCAAGATATGGATTTTCTATGAATGTGATATGGATTTGATATGGTATACAAAAGGCGTTCAATCTTCCAAGAAGGAGACCTTCAAACGTGAGAGGGAAAAAGGCTTTTATATAAGTACTTATAAAAGAAACTAATTTGTAGGAAAGATGTGGGACAAAATAATCAAATGGAGAGATAAGAGACACTTGTCCCATGGTCACATTGGTCTTTTTGGGTAAATGTGACTAGTGAAGATTGAAAGAGGAGGATAAATGAATTTATGAGGCATTTATTTAATAAATGGAGAAGATGAAGGTGAAAGAAAGGGATAATGATAATTTATTTAATTATGGGATGAGAAAGGGATATAAAAGATTTAATTTGGATTAGATAAATAAATAAATACGTTTATTTAAATAATAGAGGAAAATATTATTGAATTAATTAAATAAATAAAAATATCTATTTAATTAATAAAATTATTTAGGATAATTATGAGGACATTTTTTAGGTGTCTACATTTTGCCCATCTTTGAAACAATGCATCCTATCATGTTGTTTCAAAGAAAAAAATTGATAGTTGATACATGATCCAATAAGACCTAGTTTGGCAATAAGTATGCCCCATCAAGAAATTATGTGAGATGTGTGAAGGACAGTTTCTTGATAGATCACAGAGAATTATGAACCTTAAAGAAGCCCAATCATAAGCAAAAAATAATAAAATTATCCAATCATCATATTAATAGAACTCTTTCTCAAGAAATACAAAACATGAAGCACACATAAACAAATAAACCTATACATTTGAGAGACCCCTGACTCCATTATTTCCCTTTCTACTAATATCTTGCATAAAATACATTAGTGCTCTCAGATTTTAGCATTGCACAGGAGGCTATGGGAGAACGGAGGTAGTTATTTGATGAGGATGATTAAGATGTGGATTTTCTATAAATTTGATATGGTATGCAAAAGGCTCTCAAGACAACATGAAATCATTCAATCTTCCAAGAAGGGGACCCCCAAAAGTGAGCGAAAAATACTTTTATAGAAGTCCTCATAAAAGAAACCAATTTGTGGGAAATATGTGGGACAAAAGAATCAAATGGAGAGATAAGTGCCACTTGTCCCATGGTTGCATTGGTTTTTGTGGGTAAAGGAGATTGGTGGAGATTGAAAGAGGATGGCAAATGAATTTATGAGAGGCATTTATTTAATACGTGGAGATGATGAAGGTGAAAAAATGGATAATGAGAATTTATTTAATCATAGGATGAGGAAGGGATAGAAAAGATTTAATGAATTAGATAAATAAATAAACACATTTATTTAAATAATAGAAGAAAATATTATTGAATTAATTAAATAAATAAATATATCTATTGAATTAATATAATAATTTAGGATAATTATGAGAACATTTCCAGATGTCTACAATATTAATAATTTTAAAATAATAAAATTATAAATATCTTTTGAACATTATCAATGTTGCATATTAGTAGATGCATTAGTCCATAGAATCTAAATTTTTTAGTTTAAATTCATGTAAAAATGTTTTACCTTTTAATTCCATCTTAATTATGCCAAAATATCATATTTTTTATAAGATGGCAAGACATGGAAAATTAAGCATCCTCTCAACTTATGAGATTATTTTTTCAATTTGGATTCCAAACTTTATTTGTTAAAATCCATAGAGAAATGTTATGTCATTTCAAATCAATCTTGAATATGCCAAAACATTTTGTTTTTTTTATAATCTATGGCAAGATGTAGAAATTAAAGTGTCCTCTCAAATTATGAGATTCTTTTCTCCATTCACCAATTTATTTCATTATTATAATTATACTTAATGTGTTAATAATATTTGTTATAATCTATTGCATTTCACTTTAACAAAAAAACATTAATATAATTGTTATAATTTATGTATTTGGAGACTGACCCTATGCAAATGGAAATAAAATTAATTTGTATCAAAATAAATGAACTTTAGATATGGAGAATATATGTCTTTGTCTCACTTTAATGTGAGTAGATAGAAACAATATAACAAAAAAAGCTATTGTTGTGATAGACCAGTTAAGTGGGTTCAAGATGCTAGTTGTAAATCAAATTTATTATTTCTTTTTTCTTCATGAAGGCAAGACATGTGAACAGTAAAATTTTAATGTTGGTAATGTGCACTTGTTTCAAAACATTATCAATTACAGTTGTTTGCTACATAAATGTGTCTTTATCTCACTTTAATGTGAAACGACATAAAGATATTCAAAATAATCTATTGCTTTTGAATATTTGTGTAAACACTATATAATTTGAAATATGCAACCAACAATATTTTTTCTTACATTTTTGTGGTTTCAATATTCCAAAAAACTATATAATATAGTTATATGTGAATGTGTTGTTGTATGAACTAGTTGCAGGGAAAGTGCATGCTATAAGCTACTAGAAAAAATTATTTTTGACAAGAAGAAAGGTACATACACTTTCTTTTTAATTTTTTATATTTTAGTGTGGGGTAGATGGATTCGAATGGGCTTGAATCCCTTAGTTACAATATATTTGCATTTATTTAGGTCTAAGACAATATTTATTAATTACTAAAGTGAGCTTTCACTCATGTACTTTTTGTATGTTTTATTTTTAATCATTAGTAATGTAGTTAGCCTTCTTTTTAATTAAAAAATAAATCTCAAAATATATGATTCTCTCTTCCACAACAAATTCCTAGAAGTTAAATCTTATTGATTTCTACTCGCACACAACTATGGAAACGACAACACACTTAAATATTTTCAAATATCAAATGATGTCTAGTCTTCTACAATTTTGTCAAGGAATCTCAATAGCATAATAACTAGAAAATATGGATGCATGTCAATAGCCTGACAACTACAAATGCTTTCTAGTGGTCTAATTTGTCTAGTATGTCATACATACACTTTTATTGTTATTTTATATTAGAATGTCTAGTTTTATGTGTATCTTATTTTCTATGTGTACTTCTAGTGAACATTTTTTTTGTATTTGCAATAAGATTTAAAATCTTTGCATTAGTCTACAATCCTCTCTCAATATCATTACCTTTTACTCTCTCTCTTATCAATATTTTTCTTAATTATGAATCAAAATACTCAATAAGTTTGCACAATGTATTTTATAAGGCTAAGAAAATGTATAATTGCATGCAAAGAAATTTTTACAATTTGAAAATGTATAAATATTTTCATGTAAGAGAATGTGGTTGAGAAGGGAAATGATATGTCAAGGTAGATACAGTATTGTGTCAAGGATATAATTGCTAAAATCAAAATGGGTCTTTAAGGTAGGCCAAGTTCTTTATTTGGTTTCTCTCAAAGTTTAATGGTGTTCATAAAAAATCTTATAGATTGGAGAAGGTGGAATGTGGGAAGGGAACTAAGAGGAAGGAGGAGGAAAATTCAAGAAGTTTAATGGTGTTCATAAAACACACATATGCAAGTAATAGAGTGCATATATGTCCATCCACGTTTATTTGAAAACTAACTAACAAAAGAGAACTGCAAAAATTTAACTGGTTACTACAATCAACTTTTGAGGTAACCATTTTGAAATCATTAAATTTCAAAATTTATAATTAAACTAAAAAATCCCTTCCAATAATAATAATATTTTGACATATGTTGCAGGTTGATGGAACTTTAAAAGGGGAAACACACTATTTGTCTATTTCATGTATTTTGTCCAAAATGTAGCTACAAATTTGACAAATATGACACACTTTAAGAGAAAACTACCAATTTTGTTAGATAAGGTGAAGAAGTCAACTATATCTATAGAGACTAGGAATTAGAGAGGGAAACACAAATCATAAAAGACAACCATAAAACCTTAGATTCATGCGAAATCCTTATCCTAATCAATGGAGATATAATAAAATCAAATGCAAGTGTAAAATAAACTCAAACTAATACAATTGCATTCATTTCATGTGAAGCATCCATTTCCCTTCTCTTCTTTGTGATGTATCGTATTATTGGCTCTCAGATTTGTAGCAGTATATTCGCCTTTGATTGATTCAAAGACTATGGTTGATGATGACGAGAGATTAAGCTTGTCATTATAGATTTCAAGGATTTTGATCTGCAGTTGAGATTAAGAGGTCAGTAAAATTGATGAACGATTGAGATCTATTGATACAACCTAATCGAGATAATTACGAGGTAGAACTAGTTGCATGAATAAAATAGATTGAATTAATTAAAGAGTTAATTGATTTGATTAGTAATTAACAAATGGTGCGATGAGGATTGACAAAATTGATTGATAAGTTGAACTAAGAGTGAGTGGTAGTTAAGTGGTGGAACTGAAGACTCTATTAGAATTAAATAATTAAAAAATATTTATTTGAGCATGTGAGAAGATTCAAAGAGAATTAAATAAATGTTATTAACTCATGTACATGAAATTGATAGATTAAAAAAAAGATTTCATTTATGTTTTGAAGAGGTTGCTTTTTCAAAAAGTCAATAATTAAATAAATTAGAGAGCTCATTTAACTATAGAAGACTTAGTTAACTAGTTAAATAATTAAAAATAATAATTTAATTATGAGGAAAAATAGAAATTGATTTAACTAAATAATAAAGATTATTTAAATAAAGTGAATGATAGAAATTAATTAAAGACTAGGATTTTTTAATTTAAGTCAAAAGAAAATAGATAATTAAATAATTAAAAATTATTTAATTATGAGAGAGAAGGGATTTTTTTCTTTTTGAATTTGAATTAGGAGAATGATGCTAAATTAATTAAATAATTAAGCTTATTTGATTAACTAAGAAGAAAATTAGTAGAAGTGTTGCTTGTAGGCATAAGGACAATTTTAGGTGTCTACAATATCTACTCCTTATATCTCAAAATCATTCTAATAGCTGACAAAAAATAAACGAGACATTGTTTTGTTGACAAATCTATGATTCAATCATTGTTGTCTAGTCTACAAATTGTTGGATATGAAGACTACATTGAAGATAAATTAAAAATCATTTTTATGTTGCAAGAATTCTTAGTAACAAGACATTTCACATTAAATCAGAAATTCTATTATCAATAACAATTCCACTCAATAATCATTAAAACATTAGACATAAAGGTATATATGTTATTTTCTATTGATCTAGTTTACCACTTATATATTTTCAATTTTGATAATTGCCTACATAATTAAATAATGTTTTATGACAACTACCTAAACAAAAACTTTGCAAGAATCAAGTGGGAAACATACAAAAACAATGGTGGATGTCTACAACCTGTGTTGGGCCACTATTTCGTATCTCAAATAATGTGATATGAGTTCAACATTTGTCACTATATTTGGTGATCTATTTCACTACTATATTTGTCACATATTATTATGTTTTGCATGTACTCAATATATTAATATTATATTAAGATTTTATTTATTAAACAACTACCAAAAGAATACCGAATACACATCATAACACTCAATTACATTTACAATAATAACACATATGATCAACTACATCACTGACGAAAACCTCACACAACCACACCACCTTGTTTAAGTAGTGTTTATTTTTGTCTCGTCATAAGATACAATTTGATTTAATCCTAATTTTGGGTTTCATTTTTTATTATAAATTTCACATTTTTTTATCTAATGAAATCTAAAGATTCATAGAAAATCAAATATTTTTATCTTTAGTGATGGGATGTTTTAATTGTAAATGATCTTTGGATTGATATGGGATTTCAATCATTCGATCCGACATAAATTAACTTTATGATTCTAAAACAATAGTTAAAAAAACATTCTCAAGAATGAATATGACCTATGTGATTTTAGAGTAGAATATTTTTTTTGGCCTTGTTAGAGATTGAATGATACTCTAGGTATCCTTTATAGTCCCTAAATTCCAAAACGATAATAAGTGCACATATCTTTAAATACCAAAATATAGCTCCAATTTCTACAAAATGTTTACCGAGTTAGCTCATAAATCTATTAGAAAAAGGCTTGGAGTTTGAAATTTTGAATACTAAAATTAGAATTTGGGGTTAAATTCTAAGTGCCTTAGTATCAACTTAAGACTAAAAATTTCCAATTTAAAGGTAATGAAAGAATGTGTGGGTATGAGTGTGGATGTATAGGCTAATACATTATGCATATATGGGAATTTTATGGGAATGTGCATAAATATGGATGTGATGAGGTGGAATACATAGAAATAGGTGTAAATGAATGTGAAATAAACATGGATTTAAGTAGTTGTTAATAAGAAAAACTAAGCACAAGAGTGTAGTAATTTTTATTCCATCAAAATGAGACCAACATGACATGGGAGTTGAATTTTTTATGCAAATTTTACTATATCATTTTGTCCCCACTTTGAGGTGCACACGAATATAAAGTGAACATATATTACACAAAGTATAGAAAATTCTCACCCAACATGAAAATTATATATCCAAACATCTCAAAAGGAAATTTGGTCCATGTAAAGTAATGGACCATTCTTGGCTCTTGGGTTACTCTCTTGGCATGATTATTCCATAAGAATTTGTAAAATAGATAGAATATAAGTGTTTATTAAATTATAAATCACACAAAACCTTCTTATGTAATATTAGCCACATTGGGAAAGCTTCCATAATGTCCTAAGGGAGTGGGGTTTTACAATTAAGTTTGTTCATTACATACTTCCAACATAAGGTGGCATACTCACAATTCAAAATAATATAGTCTATAGTTTCCTCATCCCCTTTACACAAAGCACATCTACCCAGGCCTTGAATCCCAATTTTCCTCAATCTATCCCCAGGTAGGATATTCTTTTGTGAGATCATCCAAGAAAAGACTTCAGCCTTGGGAAGGCAAGAGTGATGTCATATTAGATGAATCGATCAATCTTGCTTGCTTGTTAATGCCTCCTTGATCATCTAACCAATATTCACTTTATACTCCCCCAAATTGGACCCACACAATCTAATTTATTTCCCATTGGTTAAGACTATCATTTTACTTCTAAGAAACTTTTGAGATTCCCCTTTTTGTACTTTCAGGGAATGTATACCCTAGAAGGCTTGCCACCTCCAATATTCCACTCTATTAATCACTAATGACTCCAAATATCCCTCACTTTATTGTCCCAAGCTCTCGTGGTTTATTACCTTAATATTTCTAGATTCTATTTGTTGCGCAGAGGTTCATGGTTGTCCCAAGAGTCCTATCAAAAGGAGGTACTACATTTATCTTTAATATCTCATGTTAGGTGTTTGATAGTAATATCTTTTCAATCTAAGATGAAATTCAAAATGTGTGACCCCTAGGAAGGTCTCTAGTGGTAAAGATTTTGGTTGGATTAGTAGAGTCTAGGATTTTTATCATTGTAGGATACTCACTTAGCCCCACTTTGTGTGTTTTCTCCAAACCAACTTTGATCCCATTGTAAATTTTACTATAGATAGTTGTCTAAGAATTGTGCTTTGATTTTTGGAGTCTAAGTATTTTTTTTGTAAGATCCTCTCCCACTTATGGCATCCCTTGTGTACATGCTCCATACAACATTTTCCCCTTTACCAAGTTTATTATAGAAAATTGTCTAATACCAAACCCAAACCTCTTTTATATTACAAATAATGTCCCATGACACTAGAGGAACTTTATAGTGTTCTATTTTATCACTCTAAAAGAATCTCATCATGAATTGTGTAATTACTTCCTCCACCTCTTTGGTAGCTTCATATAAGATATTAAATATATTGAGATCACCGAAATGACTACCTTTAGCATTAAAATTATGCCTATAAAAGTGACCCACTTGCCTTTCCTTTCCTCCATTTTAATTCTATAGTTTTGAAACAAAGTATGCCAATAAATTGTTGTTTGACCTTAAAAATAAAGATATGGCCAAGAATATCTTGGTGAGGGTTGCAACTCAAAGATTAAGGATTCTATAAATGTCTCTTTAGAGGCTAGGTTGAGTGTTATTTAGAAAAACACCTCTCAATTTCTTTTAATTAAAATTTTGGCCAAACACTCTGTAGTAGGAGTCCAAAGTTGATTTGATAACTCTAGCTTCCTTTCAACATGCTTCTCCAAACAACATTTTATCATCTCTGAATTACTATTAGGTGACAACCTCCACCTTATGGGCAACATTCATTCATTTCCACCTTCCTTATATGCATTCCACACTTATGCTTCTTTCCAAGGCTTCATCAATGGTGAAGAAAAAGGGAGATCGGGTCACCCTATCTTAGCCCCTACATGAGGAGATGAATCCTTATGGGAAGCCATTTACCAATAATGATAACTTAGGGCATGATATGTAATTTTTTATCCATTGGGTCCAATTACTATTGAATACAAACTTGTATAACACTTCTAGAAGTAGTATCACATCCACTTGGTAAAATCATTTTAAAATATCTAGTTTGATTATCATACTCTTTGACATTGTATTCCTTGCAATGTGAATTAATTCATGAGTTATTGCTATTATATTGACATGGTAATTTTCTTTTTAGAATCTTTAACCACTCTGTAGGGATCTTTACCAAGTATATCCTCTAGTTTTGAAAAAATATAGGGTGGTCCCACAATAGTGTGTCCCACTTTTTTAGACATGCTGATGTTTGCTGAAATAACACATTTTTAATAAAATATGATGATTTAAGCCTTGAGAGGTTCCATTTGAAGGAATTAATTACAAATGGTTAGCTCAAAGCCTCTTAGATTAAAAAAATAATGATACAACATCTATACTCCTCATTCATACCTACAATGTAGTCTCCTTCGCATCTATTAAAATGCTAACAAAAAATCACTTCGACTTTATGTTTTGGCAGATCAAATGAATCCATTTGAAAAACCTATCTATGTAATATGATGCTATTCAGAACAAGATTTCTAATGAATATAATTTTAATACATATTGAGTTCATTATCACTTTTAAATATGATTTTAACTAAACATAGGTTGTTTCGTCATTCAACAACCTGTCTCTTCAAGACTTTGGGAAAAATAGTAAATTACAAAACAAAAATATGAAAAATATGTAAGAAAAGAGTATTTGTGTTACCTTTTTATAAAAAAAATAAAAAATGAATTTCGATATACATAGATCAAGTTAGAGAGATCCAAGTGACCTTATGTCTAAATTATAGTTACTGTCACTTTAGAACTTAATAAACTATGAAATATTGACCCAAAATGAATGAAACCAATTTCATCCTTTAAATGTTGAAGTTAAAAATATAATCTCAAAATAATTACATCGTTATCATATTTTAAAAAAAATATGTTGATCCAAGTGACAGTAACTCCTTAAAAAAACAATTTTTCACACAAACCAGTTTTCGAAGGAGAAGGAAAAATGAACTTAAATGAATTTTAATTTTTTTTAGAAAAATATATTTAGAAACTAGAAAGAAAATTCTAAAAGACTCTAGTTTACATCATCTTCAAATTCCTAATAGTTTTGTGGCAACAGGTATTCGAAAGTGAAGTTTTTTCTCAGAATGTTGATCTCTGTGTCAAAGTTGGCCAAAATGTGGGACACGCTATTGTGGTACCACCCTATAGCCAAGACTCCATTTGGGCCTGGAGCCTTATTTGAGGTTAGTTGGAAAGTGACCTTTTTGAATTATTCTTCATATACCTTCCTAAAGAGTAGCTCATTTTGTTCTAGCTTGATCACAAAGGGGATAGCCCTTAGAACTCTTTCTTTATCTTCCAAGCTTGGGGAGATTATCTATTTAGTTGTAGCTCCTCAAAAAATTTCACTACTTCCTTGTTTACTTCTGTAAAAATTTAAGCTTATGTGCCCTCGTTTATAGTGATTTATGTGATCTAATTTCTTCTTTTGTTTAACTTAGAAATTTGTGAAAGAGTTTTGTGTTCCTATTCCCCTCTTTGAGTTATGGCTCCCTTTATTTATATCTCCATAATATTTCTTCTCTTACCAAAATATTTGCATGTTCATTCTTTAAATATTTATCTTTCTTAACATCATTTTCTCGCATCCCACTTGCAAATAAATTTTTCAATCATCTCAGCATTATCCTTTATAATATTTCTTTCTCCATAAAGATGTTTTTGAATTTGATTATACTTCATTTCTTGAATTTATTTTTGATAGAGCTCAATTTCTTAGAAAAATGAAAAATACTAGAGCTTTGGCCCACTTCAGCCTCATTGCACCATTGGGCCATTAAACTTAAAGGACATATTTCTAGAGATTCATCAAGGGTTGGGTAAAATTACATTGGGATGTTATCGATGTTGGAATTGTTGTTGTTTGAGGTGTTGACATTCATGTTTTGTCATTGATGTCAACATATGTTTTAGTTGGTTTCATCAGACATGTCAGTTATGACAGTAACAATCAAGTTTGACATAGTGGTACAGACATTATACAACATTTCAAGATATGCGAGATTAGATTTGTGATGAAGGATGTGTTTAGGCCTTATGTCTAAGATCGTAGATCATTATCTATTATTTTACATGAGTTATGATTGTTTTGGTGAAGACTGGTCACAATACAATAACAAAGGATTATGATAGAGATGGTTATGAGTTTCCAGGATAACTTAGATACAAGCATGAATTATGGTATATAAATTTGAGGCTTGACAAAATACACATGGAAGAACATTTTGTGATATTATTGGGTCGTCAAGATCTAGGTGACATCAAATGAAGCATGTGGTCTTGAGAAGACCTATTTGGGGCTGGCTAGAGGAGATAACATGTTAAGAAGGTTTCTAGCATGGATTATAGATCTTGGTACGCATTTGATGATTTTTATTTATTGTATACTTGTTTAAGAAACCATGTGTATCTTAGCAAGTGTCTATGTATTTATTTTTACATTGGGGAAGTCCTAACAGGATTACCTAATTTCTTGTTGTAACTTGTATAAAGGAAAGTCATTCCTTGAAGTTGTAGATGTTCATGTGGGTTGTGAACTTGTTGTTGGAAGGTCTGATGGATGTAGAGAAGAGGTAATTCATTGAGAACTTCATTGGAACTAGTTTGGAAAATCTAGTTGTTGTAAGTCATTTCATTACTGTTATTGTATACTCTTATATATTTTATTTGGACAATGGATCCATAAGGTGGGTTTAACCTTTAGAAGATGGATTTAACCTTCACTTTGGGAAATGTGCTCAAGCAGTGAGCCTATCCTTATAATCAAATCTTGATAGGGTTGGAAAGACTCCTAACAAGTTATGTCCTTTAATAGGGACTTGTATTGAATGTAATAATAAACTCCTAATAGGGCTAGGTCTCCTATCAGGGACACAATATTTTAGTTCATCATTAGAGGGTTCTATCCCCATCTATGTTTGGTTTCAAGTTTAACAGTCTAGACATCTAATGGGCACACAACTTCCCAGAGTTCCCAGTGTAGAACCTAGTGCTCTGATACCAAGTGTAATGCCCGGCCAGGGAACCCAGGAGAACTTAACCTAAACATTCATCTAAGTTTGCAGAATTTTTTTTATTTTTTTTTGAGTTAACAATCAACAATGTCAAGTTTCACAATGCGGAAGCAAAGCATAGCAATAAACAACTTTCATAGGTTACAACTCTCAAGGTTTCCTTGATTTAGATTACAAAAGAATTAATAATTAATGTAGATAAGATATAATTATGAATCCCAAGGTTACAACTGAAGGATAAATACAACATCATATGAATGCTTACATAAATACAATTGGCATCATAAGGTAGCCATAATAATCTGCATCCACTGCACATGTCGTAGGGTATGTAATACAATAACTGAATAGAAGTACAACATGATAACTCTGAATATCTGATACAATGATACAAGATCACAAGAAGAATGAAGAACAAGAATACATCTTCAACAATGAAGATTAAGAAAGAGCAACTGCCACAAGGATCATCCAACCTCGATGCATGAACATCAGAATCTCAAATGGTAAAAGAATCACTACCACCTGACCTCGTGAACCTAAACGGTCCACTCCCACCGTGCTGAGGAGATAACAATAGATCCCACTCGAATAAAAAATATCAAACTGATCGAGCTAAGGAAAGGATCTTGAAAGATCTCTAACTCAAATCAAACAAGCATGTGCATATATATAGAGATATAATAGACAATGGCAGGGATCGGTCGATCGTGTGGATCTTGCAAGCAAGTAACTATGACTCCGTCCCTCAACCACATCAAGCATGTCAAACAAAAATATAAAACAAACACATCAACCATACACATGCAAGTATGGGGTCAGTAAAATCATAAGAATCAACAAATTCCTAACATATAATCTATCATCCTAGATTAATTACAACATTTATAAATTCAGACTAGGGGCGAGGTACTACATCCACCCCCCCTAGGATTAGGCTTACTCCTAGAAGCTTATAATAGATGAGGATATATACTCCCCCCAAACATGAAGCATTTACTAAAGATAAAACATGACATTTGAAAACAAGTCATAACATAAGAACATAATATACAATCATTAAGAACATTATAATATCTAGTTTAGGAACAACTAAAAATATCATATTGATCAATAATTCATTAACAATTTGAAAAATAGATCTAAACCTTTATTCATACATCATCATAGAAAACATCTAGGATCAATCACATAAAGAACACATTCATATCTATAACAAATAATGAGTTGAGAAGTTCATGAAAAACTATCTAGTTAATGCAACACTTATGCAATCATAAAGGATACACAATGATTCTAATATCACATAGCACATATAGTACCATCTCTGTGATCTCCTCCATTATACATACTATCAGTGGTTCATGATGAACATGATAGAAACAATACTTATCACAGAACAAGGCCAACATTACCAAACATTCGGAGTAGCCACCATAAAACTCACAAAGGTAAAACCCAAGCGGGAAAACATAAGTCCAACATTAAATCATGAGATATCTCAATTTCAACAATAAATCAAGTGTGACTAGCGTCACAAAAATCGATAATGAAAAGAGAGTTAGGTGACTAATCTGATCATAAGAAAGTTCAAAAATTCCAATGCTAGCCCATACACATCACGAACAATTCATAAATTAACCAAAAATAAATCATCAATCATAACACATCCACATAACAAGGTGACTAGTAGTAGCCACACTCAAGGGAGTAATCACTTCATGACATCCAAGGTATTTCACCCTAGATGCATTAGAGAAGGTAACCATGCACAATAAATAGTCAAACACCTATGACAATCACTAGGCCAGTGATATCTCAAAGACATTTAAGAGAAGCAAGAACATAAAAGTTTAGATGTAGTTTAATGGTTATCAAAACACAAAAGGGTTATATGTCTATGTTTGGTTTCAAGTTTAACAATCTAGACATCTAATGGGCACACAACTTCCCAGAGTTCCCAGTGTAGAACCCGATGCTCTGATACCAAGTGTAATGCCCCGCCAAGGAACCCAGGAGAACTTAACCTAAACATTCATCTAAGTTTGCAGAATTTTTTATTTTTTTTTTTGAGTTAACAATCAACAACATCAAGTTTCACAATGCGGAAGTGAAGCATAGCAATAAACAACTTTCATAGGTTACAATTCTCAAGGGTTCCTTGACGTAGATTACAAAAGAATTAATAATTAATGTAGATAAGATATAATTATGAATCCCAAGGTTACAACTAAAGGATAAATACAACATCATATGAATGATTACATAAATACAATTGGCATCATAAGATAACCATAATAATCTGCATCCACTGCACATGTCGTAGGGTATGTAATACAATAACTGAATAGAAGTACAACATGATAACTCTAAATATCTAATACAATGATACAAGATCACAAGAAGAATGAATAACAAGAACACATCTTCAACAATGAAGATCAAGAAAGAACAACTGCCACAAGGATCATCCAGCCTCAATGCACGAATGTCAGAATCTCAAATGGTAAAAGAATCACTACTACTCGACCTCATGAACCTAAACGGTCCACTCCCACCATGCTGAGGAGATAACAATAGATCCCACTTGGATAACAAACATCAAACGCATCAAGCTAAGGAAAGGATCCTGAAAGCTCTCTAACTCAAAGCAAACAAGCATGTGCGTATATATAGAGATATAATAGACAATGGTAGGGATCGGTCGATCATGTGGATCTCGCAAGCAAGTAACTATGACTCCATCCCTCAACCACATCAAGCATGTAAAATAGAAATATAAAACAAACACATCAACCATACACATGCAAGTATGGGGTCAGTAAAATCATAAGCATCAACAAATTTCTAATATATGATCTATCATCCTAGATTAATTACAACATTTATAAAATCAGACTAGGGGCGAGGTACTACATCCACCCCCCCTAGGATTAGGCTTACTCCTAGAAGCCTACAACAAATGAGGATATATACTCCCCCCAAACATGAAGCATTTACTAAAGATAAAACATGACATTTGAAAACAAGTCATAACATAAGAACATTATAATATCTAGTTTAGGAACAACTGAAAATATCATATTGATCAATAATTCATTAACAATTTGAAAAATAGATCTAAACCTTTATTCATACATCATCATAAAAAACATCTAGGATTGATCACATAAAGAACACATTCATATCTATAACAAATAATGAGTTGAGAAGTTCATGAAAAACTATCTAGTTAATGCAACACTTATGCAATCATAAAAGACACAATGATTCTAATATCACACAGCACATATAGTACCATCTCTGCGATCTCCTCCATAATACATACTATCAGTGGTTCATGATGAACATGATAGAAACAATACTTATCACAGAACAAGGCCAACATTACCAAACATTCGGAGTAGCCACCATAAAACTCACAAAGGTAAAACCCAAGTGGGAAAACATAAGTCCAACATTAAATCATGAGATATCTCAATTTCAACAATAAATCAAGTGTGACTAGCGTCACAAAAATAGATAACGAAAAGAGAGTTAGGTGACTAATCCAATCATAAGAAAGTTCAAAAATTCCAATGCTAGCCCATACACATCACGAACAATTCATAAATTAACCAAAAATAAATCATCAATCATAACACATCCACATAACAAGGTGACTAGTAGTAGCCACACTCAAGGGAGTAATCACTTCATGACATCCAAGGTATTTCACCCTAGATGCATTAGAGAAGGTAACCATACACAATAAATAGTCAAACACCTATGACAATCACTAGGCCAGTGATATCTCAAAGACATTTAAGAGAAGCAAGAATATAAATGTTTAGATGTAGTTTAATGGTTATCAAAACACAAAAGGGTTATATGTCTATGTTTGGTTTCAAGTTTAACAGTCTAGACATCTAATGGGCACACAACTTCCCAGAGTTCCCAATGTAGAACCTGGTGCTCTGATACCAAGTGTAATGCCCCGCTAGGGAACCCAGAAGAACTTAACCTAAACATTCATCTAAGTTTGCAGAATAATTTTTTTTTTTTTTGAGTTAACAATCAACAACATCAAGTTTCACAATGCAGAAGCAAAGCATAGCAATATACAACTTTCATAGGTTACAACTCTCAAGGGTTCCTTGACGTAGATTACAAAAGAATTAATAATTAATGTAGATAAGATATAATTATGAATCCCAAGGTTACAACTGAAGGATAAATACAACATCATATGAATGATTACATAAATACAATTGGCATCATAAGGTAACCATAATAATCTACATTCACTACACATGTCGCAGGGTATGTAATACAATAACTGAATAGAAGTACAACATGATAACTCTGAATATCTAATATGATGATACAAAATCACAAGAAGAATGAAGAACAAGAACACATCTTCAACAATGAAGATCAAGAAAGAACAACTGCCACAAGGATCATCTAGTCTCGGTGCACGAACGTCAAAATCTCAAATGGTAAAAGAATCACTACCACCCAACCTCGTGAACCTAAACGGTCCACTCCCACCATGCTGAGGAGATAACAATAGATCCCACTTGGATAACAAACATCAAATGGATCAAGCTAAGGAAAGGGATCCTAAAATCTCTCTAACTCAAATCAAACAAGCATGTGCATATATATAGAGCTATAACAGACAATGGGGGGGATCGGCTGATCGTGTGGATCTCGCAAGCAAGTAACTACGATGTCATCCTTCAACCACATCAAGCATGTCAAATAGAAATATAAAACAAATACATCAACCATACACATGCAAGTATGGGGTCAGTAAAATAATAAGCATCAACAAATTCCTAACATATAATCTATCATCCTAGATTAATTACAACATTTATAAAATCAGACTAGGGGTGAGGTACTACAATAAATCAAAATGGATTATAGATAGTGGTTGTTCTCATCATATGACTGGTGATTAAGACAAGTTTCTTCAGCTAAACAAATATGATGGTGGAGTGGTTAGATTTGGTGATAACACTCCTAGATTGATCATTGGTAGAGGATCAATCTCTCTTGAGGGAAAAATTAACACTGATGATGTTTTGTTTGTTGATGGCCTTAAACATAACTTTTTGAGTGTTGGTCAGCTTGTAGACAAGGATTACCACTTGCAGTTCAAGGATGGGAAATGTACTATTAGAAGTGAGATGAGAGACTTGATTGCATTAGGCACAAAGATAAGAGGTAATTTGTTTCAATTAATTACTGCATAATCTAGTTGTTTTGTGGCTAAGGTAGATGACAATTGGTTGTTGTATAGAAGATTTTTTCATATCAATTTTGACAATATTGTGAAGGCCAATAACACAAATTTTGGGATTGTTTCTTGACATGTGTTTTCATTGATGTCAACATATATTTTAGAAGATTGATTGTATCTTATAAATACAAGAACATGCAAAATAATCATGGTTGTTAGGGGCTATGTATGACATGTATAACTCTACGAGTTTGGATGTATGTTTCAAAAGGATTTTAGATCTTATATGTAAAATCGCATGCAATAATTTAATTAGAGGAATAAGTTACAATAATCTTGGTACAAAATGGTCACAGGAATAGAAGTGGAGGATTGTGGTAGAGTTAGTCTCTGAATTTATGTTTTTACTTGGATGTGAGATGGATTCATGTTATGCGCATTTAGGATGTGATAGAAGACTCATTGAGGAATAATTTCCCTTATTCCTTAATCGTCGCATTCTTGGTGATGTCAGCTATAGAGTGTGCCCTTGTGAGGTCTTATTTGGTGCCACCTATGGATTTGGTATGTTCTACCTTGTGCAAAGATAATTTGTGGATTATGGAGTATGTTGGTTGACTGATGTTTGTTTATTTCTTGTCCAAGATCCCATCTGTATCTTAACAAGAGTTTATGTAATCATTTTTATTAGAAAATTCCAATTTGGTGCCGACCTAATAAATCATTTGTATCTTGTATAAAGGAGTGAAACAAGTGATGCAAAGAGTGTTTTGTTGGTAAGGTGTGGATGTGAGGACTATTGGATGTAGAGTAGGCATTGTGATTATTGTACTTCATTGGAACTATTTTAGCAAAGGAGTTGTTGTTAGTTAGTTCATTGTCAGTTATTAGTATATCTATATACTTACATTTGGTCAATGGTTCCAGAAGGTGGATTTAACCTTCACATTGGGAAAGTTTCTTTGAGAAAAGTAAAAATCATCTTATCAACTCCTAACAAGGTTGCTGACTCAAAGAAAAGAGTTTTTCCTTTAATAGGTTGTATTTATTTTTTTTAATAGGGAAAGGTCTTGTAACTAAGATAATTTATTACCAGTACATTATATTGTGGGTTTCATCCCCACCGAGATTTTTCCCTTAACAAGGTTTCCTCAACAACAATTCTTGGTGTTCTGATATGTGTTACTTTTGAGGTTTCAGATTTGCATTTAATGTTTTGATGTGAAAAGATAAATTTTGTATTGAAGACATACAAATGATTCACCCCACTCCACCCTCTCAGTTGTATCTAACGATTGGTATTAGAGCTCTTGGTCCTTAAAGAAAAATCTTGACCACTTGAGGTGATCTTAAGATGGATTATTGCAAGAAGGATAGTCCTAAATTTTATGCTACAAATTTTGACAATTGGAAGAACAAGATGAGGAAACATCTATTATGCCTAGGAATTGATTATTGAAAGATTACAAAGAATAAGAAAAATATTTTTATAGAAAGTAATTTTCCTAACACTATTGATGATGAAAAGAATATATTTTCTTGTAATATGATTGCAGGGGAAGATTTTATAAGCACACTATTTGAAGCAGAATTTACAAAAGTTAAGGACCTTGATTTAGCTCGTGAAATTTGGGAAAGACTAGAAGCACTTTATGAAGGAGATTTGTACACCAAGCAGGCAAAGCTACAAAACTAGAAGACAAAGATGGAAAATCTAAAAATGTGAGAAGATGAAAATGTCAAAGCTTATGTCCAGAGGGTCTCAGAAGTTGTTACAGGGATCAAAAATTTAGGAGGCACTTATAATGAAGAAGAGGTCATCGCAAATATTATGAGATCTTTAACACTTGCTTACAAGACCAAAGTACAAGAGATTGAGAATATTATTCCATTGACTCAAGGATTCAATAAAGAGATATTGATAGATAAGTTAACTACCTTTGAGGCCATAGAATTACAGGATTCGGTACCTAAGACATAAACTGCATTCAAGGAAACTATTCATAATGATAAAAAGACCTCATCAAGCCTTGTGAGTACTAGTAGAGTCAATAAATATCCCAAGCTTAGAGATTATGGATATGAAATAATAGAAATAGAGGAGCAAGATGGACAAACTTGTTGCTTTGATTGCAAGAAAGGAGAAAAGAGGTAAGGGTAAATTTGAAGGAAAATTACCTTTGAAATGTTTCTCTTGTAGTAAATTTGGTCACTTTGCATCTAGATGTCCTACAAGGGTCTCTAAATAGAAACCTAAGTTCATTGAGCCAAATTTCTATGATGAGGAATGTTATTATGCTAGTGAAGGTGTTTCCAATGATGATCCATTAGTAGATGAGATTGGGTTTGTAGCTATAAAGGATGATGAACCTATTCATAAAGAAAATGCCTTAGTATCACATGTTGAAAGAAAAACCTGAATGGATCATTGATAGTGGATGCTCACATCACATGAAGAGTGATAAAGATAAGTTTGTTCAGTTAAAAATGGATGATGGTGGAGTTGTCAAATTTGGTGATAATACTCGTAAATTGATTGTTGGAATAGGATCTATTTCTCTAGATGGAAAGACTAACACTAATGATGTGTTTCTTGTTGATGGGATTAAGCATAACTTGTCGAGTGTTGGACAACTTATGGATAAAGGTTATCAGCTGCAATTTAGATATGGATCATGCACTATCAGAGGACAAAAGGGAAACTTGATTGCATCAGGAACAAATACAAGAGGTAATGTATTTCAATTGAAAACCGCAAAAGCAAGATGTTTTTGTAGACACCTAAATTCATCTATTTAACATTAATTAAATTAAAATTTAACTAATGACCTCAAATAACATTATAGTTAATTTTTAATTAATTTTATTTGTTAAATTCATCTATTTATTTAATTAACTAAATTCACTAACTATAGTATTTAAATTAAATTAAAATACTACCCCTGCTAGTGTAATTAATTTAATTTAATTACATGTTTCTCCATATTCCCATTTTAAATAAATTTTTAATTTATTTATTCCCCCACATGCTTTATTTCTACAATGATTAAATTAAATTTTATTTAATTTAATCCTAAACCTAACCTAGATGCTATCCTACACACATCACTTTCTATCTAATAAGTCTACTTACTAATTAACTAAGGTTAAGTAGGCTAATTTTTTAATTCCTACACTCATTCGTCCTAATTATTTGCTCACACATGTGTGAGCAAATTTATAAATATTGTCTTTTCAAAAATTGTCTAAACAAGACTTCTTACATTTTTTATGATGCTTCTTATGTTACAAGTAGCAGTTGTCGTTGCACCAAAAGATCAACCTGTTAATGCCCAATACAACCACTAGACTTATAGAAGACACAGGAGATAGTTAAGCCATGTCACAAATTCCAAAGGGAGCGCTGACCATTTTTCCAACAATCTCCCCCTCAGCATTACCCGAGGGGATTCGAACCTGTGACCAAGCTATGATACCACTTGTTACAAGTAGTAGTTATCGTTGCACCAAAAGATCAACCTGTTAATGCCCGATACAACCACTAGACTTATAGAAGACATAGGAGGCAGTTAAGCCATGTCACAAATCCCGAGGGGGGCATGACCATTTTGCCAACATCTTACACTTACCCAAAGTATGAAAATGGAACTTTTCTTACACATCTCTTACACACACTTACATATTTGTACTTGGAGTAAACATTGACCCTTTGCATCCCAAGTTGCTCACACATGTTTCAGAAAGTCTTGGACTTTACATGGCTTATGTGTCTCCTTGGTGGCACCTATGTGGAGTCCATATAGATGCCACCTCACCCTAGCCCTCCAGAATCCCTCAAGCAAATCATCCATCGTTTGCATGTAGAATTATAATGCTAGTTTGTTTTCTTGCATTTAGAGTTTATGCTAACTTATTTGGTAATTGTTAGATTTTCATTGGAGATTTAGAACTTAGTTTCATTTAATTTTTTTAGCTTCATTTTATTTGTTATTTTCATGCCATTGAGCTTGAGGATTGCTTCCATAGCTCCATCCTTGATTAGTTCAATCCTTATTTGGTTTACCTTGCATTCATAGTGGGATCTATATTTATGTTGCGAGAGCACACCCAAAACCTCTCTAAGAGCTTAAATCAAGCAAGTCTTGGGTGCACTTGCTTCATGCTCATCCGAGGTTATGTGGAGAATAGTGTAGGAATGATTTTAAACATGATTTTCTTGTTAGTTTAAGATCTTTTATATGCACATGTACAAATTATATTTGAGTGTTTATGCTTGTTCCATACAAGTCATTTTTCCACATATACATTTTGGCATGCTCGGTGAGACCCACATTCTCATTTTCTAACAATTTTTCTTGCTTTTGTGAAAGTTTTCCATGAAATTTCTAGACAGGTGTCTCATCCTGTCTAGAGGCATCTCTGCCTATTGACAAGTGTCTTCGCTACATAGGCATCTCTGCCTATACACAGGTGTCTCTATCTACAGATGGGCTTCTTTTCCAGAAAGGGTTTTTCTTCCATTTTAGTTTGTTTTAATCAGTAAAACTTTCATTTTCTAATCACATTAAGGCTAATGATCATTAGTAAACCACCTTATTGTATTTTCAAATGAAGAAAAATACATAAAACTAAGAAAATCTTTTTTTTTATGGAGATAGGTGTCTCTGCATGTACACAGGTGTCTCTACCAGAAAGGGAGTTCCCTTTTATTTTAGCTTTTTTAGTTGATTAAATAAAGTTTTTTGGCATATTAAGGTTGAAAATCACTGTGTTTTTATCATAAGAAACCTTTTTTATGCATTTTGAACTTAATGGAAGTATAAAACCTTTAAAATTTATAATTAATACTTCTTTGTTGTACAGACACGCATCTTTGCATACAAACAGGTGTCTCTACTTGCAAAAAGGGGTCCCTGCCCACAGACAGGTGTCTTTGACAAATAGGCATCTTTGCTTGTAGACAGGCATCTCTGCCTGATTTAAGCTCTTTTTCATAAAATCTTACATGTTGTATTTGTTGATCTGGGTTTTTTGGAAGATATTGATATTTTATGCCTTCTAACAGTGATTTTACAGAACGTTTACCAAGATTTGAATATTTTAAGACTACTAACTTATTTGTTTTATAGGACGATGTTGGAAGACCAAACACATTAAACTACTCACCAAAGTTGTTTTGTAGGTTTCCAAGGAGATTCAATCAAACATTTTGTTTTCTTAATGATTTCTTAGGCACCTAGTATTAAGTAGGAAGTTTATTTTTTATAATGATTCATTAGCTAGGGGAGTATGTTCTTTTCTCCAAGTGAGAAAATCATAAACCTAGAACCTTTTGAATTGTTGTCTTAAAGAAAATTTGGAATTAATCAATTATTTTGTGTGTTTGGGAGAAAACCTTGTTGGATAGGAGAGTGTGCTCTTTTCCCCTTAGGGAAAATTATAAATCCAAACTCCTTTCATGGCCAATCCATATGTTCTTTCATTAAACCTTTAGAGAGCATGTTGGTGGAGGAAAATCTTTCGGGAATGACTTAAAGTGGGGACAAGCAGATGCCATCTCTTCCACCCACTATAAATATACACTTCCTTGAGATTAAAGTCTGAGAAGATATGGTTAGTTATATGTTTATACTTCGGTGTTCACATATGCTTCATCATGTGTAGGGTTGAGCAGCCTAAATCTTGTTTGTGGGACTATGTTGGTTGAAGTACTTGTAGGGCTATAGGCCTCAATCTCGCAAGTCAAGACTACAAGGGATGATCATGAACAAATGCCTTGACTAAAAAATTGTAGAGTAGTGGCCACTTATTTCACCTCTGAAAGGTTGATAATCTGCGTGCAAGGAGAATAGTAATCTCCCCAAGACACTCACCATATCGAGGCCCCATCAACATTAACACTTTGATAATATGATGTCAAGACTAGAGTCATTGCGTGCTTGGTGATGACAGTATTCTGAGGAGTTGTTGAGTGTGTTTCTAAGTCAATGAGTAAAGATTTTAAATCTCAAACAATCTCTTTGTACTGATAATAAGTGTTCTTGTTACTTTCCATTGCAAAACAAAACCCATACACTCGAATGTTGCAAGGTTGCTTTGTCCTTTGTAGGACTGTCTTCGAAAAATGTTCTTGTAACCCAACCATTTGTTGTATGCATGAAATTAGTTCTTTCCAAGAACATCCTTTGATCCTTCAAGATATTGTCTTCCTGATTGTTCATCATAATCCATATCACATTTTGCTTCTTTTTAAGCCATGACTGATGGTGTGAAACATAAGGTAAAACTTCTAGTTTCCCAAGTCCACAAAGAAAAGAAGATCGTTGATAGAAAGGCTAGAGTCGATAAATCCTATTCAAAATCTATCTAAAAGACTCTTAAAGATAGTGAAAGTTTGACAAAATCAACTATAACAATCAAGTTGCCAATTTTGTTTCCAAGAAAAAAGTGAACATGGCCTTTGTCACTTGGGAATCCTATGATTAAGTACACTTGACCTTAATTATTCTTCAAATCACTCATCATTTCCTCATCTTTAATCACATCTTCCATCATCGACATTTTAAAATATTAGGAGCATTAATCAAAACCTTGGACTTTAAATCAAAATCAAATAAATCCATCTTTCACACCTTAATCAAGTAATAGGGTAAAAGAATCAATTAAATAGTTTCACATAGACCTTTAATCAAAGAAAACATTAATCCCTTGCTACTTTGAGAACTGAGTCTTTCTCTTGTAGTTTTAATCCAATCTTATTTTGTTTGGGGATCATCAGTCTATCACCCAAATAAGAGAAGATTTTAAATCAAATCCAATCATTTTTTTGCACAACCACAACGTCTTGTTTCACCTAGGTTTGTTCCAAACTTTTAAATCAAATCAATCTTTGAGGCTTAGTTCTTCTTTAATCCAATCAATCAAGTCACTCCCAAATCAAATAAAATTAATCCTTGAGGCTTAGCTCCTCTCAAATCAAATCCAATTAATCCTCTAGGCTTAGCCCTCTTAATTCAATCTAAACCCTAGTCCAAGTTGCTTCTAGTTCATCAAATCCTTTCTTCTCTTCATCATCTTTCATCAATCATTCATCCTTATTTAATCCAACCATTCTAAGATCACCCATGCATGGTACTTACCCAATGACAAAAAAATTTAAGACAAGACTCTCTCGCCATGGATAATAATCAGGAGACTGTCTATCAAGAAGACTTTAATGATGAGGAAGAACCACACATGGAATCTGACACAATCATGCTCGAAAGTGTCAGTCCCAATCCATGAGCTAAAGATTTTTTTGATGATCCTAACAATTTGAGCCTATTGAAAGATCTAATCCAATCCAATAGTTATAATATCTTCATGAACCTTATTCATAGGGGTGTCACACTCCCTGACAATTTTGATGAAACCTTGCTTGAGAATAATTTGATTTGAACCAAAAAAGGCAAGGCAGTGGTCGTCATGTTGTCAACATCTGATAATATGAATCAACCTCCCCATGATATGCTTGAACAAATCTGGAAGCTTCTAAGCAAGCCTAACTCAAACAATGTCAATGGGGTGAGTAATGACAGCTTAAACATGGGTCACAAACCTGAACAACAACCAGGGTCCTCAGGACGACACTTTGCTTCAATTTTCTCAAAGCCTAGTGGAGTCTTAAAAAATAAAAATTCTGCACATATGAACAACACCAACCACATACACAACATGAATCCTCCCCCTCTCAGAGGACAAAATACATCATCAGGAGGAGGAACACATCGAGCTCATACAATTGCTAACAATAATCTTCTTGAACTAGTCCAATAGATTGATGAGCTCAAGAGCATGATGATGACTATGCAAACAGGTGGGAAGAAGGAATTCTCTTTCGCAGGGATATGTCCTTATCCATTTGAAAAATCAGTCAGTATTCAACCATTCCCTAGCAATTTTGAAATTGTAAAATTTGATAAATAAAAGGGAGAATCATGCCATGCGCAACATGTCAAGGAATTTTATGTAGCAGCTCAATAAGTTTCCCATAATGATCATTTCCTTCTAAGACTCTTCACCAGGAGTCTTGGTGGACCTTCCCTAGAGTGACTACTAAGTCTTCCTCCCAGTTCCATATCTACTTTTCATGATCTCATTGAGAAGTTTGTTGCACAATACTCTTATAATATTGATCACCAAGCATCACTTAGTGACTTGTGCAACATGAAACAAATAAATGGGGAAACCTTTGCTAAATTTCTCCCCTTATAGAGAAAGGGTGAGTAAAGGTCTCATTGCACTCCCCTTACAAGTGTACCCAACCCTTATTGAAACAATTTTTCAAGTGCTCGATCTAGATCTACCCTATAACATTCTCTTGGGTAGACCGTGGATACACGTTATCTCAGGTGTCTCATCCATGTTTCATTGGTGTTTAAAATTCCCACACCGTGGAGCCAAAATAATGATCCTGGGAGACCATGAACCCTTCTAGTATTGCAAAAGGATGGAAGGTAAGAAATCAAATTACAGCCCACTGAACGAGTATGTTTGTTCTGTCACACAAGAAATTCCTATCCAATCCACTTCTTCTGAAGATAAAGAAAATTTGTCTAACCAATCTAAAGGAAAGGAAAAGGTTACTGAGTCTTAAAAGAAGGTTAGATTCATAGATCAAGGTATGGGGGAGTATAAGTTCACAAATTCCATGTGTATTGGTTAGCTCCCCCTCTCCCCCAAATCCTATGGTAAACCTTCACAAATTTTCCCTAAGGGAGATAAGGAAACCATGAAATACACACAGACTACATTTGACCATTGGATATCTCTTTTTAGATGAACACATGGAGCATAATGTCCTATCCTAGCTATTTAATAATGAGAAAGATAAACCTGTAGATATCCCTAAGGGGAAATATGTTATGGCCACTCTCATTGTCAAAAGCATGGGATATCATGGTACTGGCCTTGGAGAAAAAGAAAATAGAAGGAAAAATCTCATCAAAGCAACTAGATACCCCCATGGAAAAGGATTGGGTTCCATAGAGACTAAGAAGACTTTTGCCAAGGACTATTGTGTGGTTGAATTCGATTCAGCACTTTTCAGACTAAGAAATCTCCAAGAAAATGAGCATCATATCTACTACAATGAGAAAGCCTACTTTGGTAGCCAAGTCAACTCCTTTAGTCTCAAAAGTGAAGAAGAAAATACAAAAAATATAAAACATCCTTAGGTGAAAACCTTTCTTAGTAACCCCTAGATGAAGAAAAAGATAAAATAAAGGATGTGTCCTCTAGTGAAAACATTTCTAAGGCACTAGAGGAGGGGGGAGTTGACTTGCCTTTTATATTATTGCTGCCAGAGTAATCTTCAATCCTCATAGAAGATACCATAGCAGCCAATCTTGGTACCGAAGAGTGTCCAAAGATAGCCTACATTGTTGCTTCCCATGATGAGAAATAAAAAGAAGCCATGATTACATTTCTGAAGAAAGAACATATCAACTTGTATGGACTTATAAAGATATGCCTAGGCTCAATACTGATCTAGTTTTACACCATCTTGTCATAGATCCAAAAATCAAACATGTAAAGAAAAAATTACGCAAGATGCATCCATAAGTGGTACTCTTGGTCAAAGATGAACTACAAAAGATGCTCAAAGTAGAATTTATCAGACCCATAGATTATCCTGAGTGGGTCTCCATCATTGTACCAGTAGGTAAACCCTCTGGGGGTATCTAGATCTGTATTGATTTTAGAGCCCTTAATCTTATTTGTCCTAAGGATGATTTTCCACTTCCTAATATTGACATCATCATGGATTTGACTATTGGACACAAGATGTTGTCCCTCATGGATGGTTTTTTTGGATACAATCAGATTCATATAGTAATAAAGGACCAGCACAAACCTGCATTCACCACACCTTGGGGTCTGTTCTATTACCAGGTCATGCCCTTCGGTCTCAAAAATGTAGGTGCCACTTATCAAAGAGCCATGACCACTATCTTCCATGACCTCCTCCATTGTCTTCTCCTATCCATTGTACATATCCATCCTTGTTCCCCACATTGCAATAAAGGTCCAACCTGAGCTTAACTCCATCACACTAAGCTTTTCCTAGACACGGTGATCACAAAAGTGCTTATCAAAATCAACATCAACATTGAATATCCAAGTTATTGTTCATTTCACATCTATTTCCAGTGAATATCCATCTCAATTAATCAATCTTTTCCCTGCAAGATGCGTACTTCCTCAGTTGGCTCAAATCAAACCCATCAATCATATCCCATTCATGGCAAGAACTATGGACCAAATGACTACTTGGTCATGAGGCCTTCTTTCTTGATTTTATATTTTTTGTATCAATGGACCCTACCCATGATTGTCTTGATCTTTCATATCTTGGTATATTGTGAATGGTGAAGAGTGATACATGTGTCATTTGTGGTATGATCTATTTGTTGATACTTTAAGAGCATTCTTGTCGGTTTCTAAATTATGATTATTTGTATCTTACTTGGGGAGATGGGTTAGCACACTTACGTCCCTTAAAAGACATGGGTGTGCCCAAACCTCTCCAATAAGCATATGTCATAGGTTTTGTCATAACTAAGAAATCTAGATCTACATTCCTAAAGCTATCTAGTTTGTTTGAGAGTCTAATCCACGCAATGGAACAATGTCATCTATGTTTTTATAACACATGATGCATACCTCTTGTTGCAACATTACACTAGGGTATTCTCTCCAACATAAAAACAAGTGATCCCACTAAATCATGTAGTCAAATTGCATTGTCATTTAGTTGCATATTAGTTAGTTTATTTTTTGCATTTTTTCTTGAGACTAGGGTCATGTTTATACACCCTTTCCTCCCTCTTTTTCATCCAATGCAAGCCTCTCATCTTTCCCCTTGCCTTCGTCCCTGCCACCCTATCCCTAGACAGCTCCCCCTTGGTGAATGGGTCACTTCTCCTCACCCTCATCCCTCGGGCAGGTAGAGACGCATGTTTGGCAACGGGAACCTCTCTCTCTCTCTCTCTCTCTCTCTCTCTCTCTCTCTCTCTCTCTCTCTCTATCTCCAAGAGGAGATGCCCATTTGTAGACAAGCGGCTCCACCCGGGTGGAGACACTTTTCTATCAACGGGTGGCTCCGCCCCTAAATAATCGGATCTTCCTGGGTGGAGACGCCCATCCCTAGACAGGTGGCTCCGCTTGTTTATGGGAGGCTTCATCAATGAGTGTCTCCGCCCATTGATAGGTGGCTTCACCATGAGTAGAGACACTTGTCTATAGACGAGAAACTCCTCCCCTCTTAGCTGAGTGGAGATGCATGCCTATCAATGGGTGGCTCCACCACCATTGGGTGCCTCCCTTAGACAAGTGGAGACTCCCATCCATAGTTGTCCATTGGGGAATGGACATTCTACCATGTCCCCCCTCTCACTTTTCTCCAGCCATCTAATCCCCCCGTCAAAACCAAATAAAATAAAATATTATTTTTTTAATGTGCAAACATTAAGAAATTAAACAAACGAAGGTGGATTTTTTTGAACTCACTAGATCTCTCTTGTTCATTGCTCGTCGGTCAACCCTACCCTTTTATAAGTCATGCAAAGTCTTTTCCCTTCCTTTTTTTTGAAAATTGGCCAAATTTTTATTTTGGCCTATTTTCTTGAGGGGGCACATCCTCCTACTGAATTTTCCTCTATGCACCTTTTAGGTCTCATTTTTCCTTTGGGACATCTATGTTTTATTTTCTTTGACGCGATGTCATTTTTGACACCGCATCAAAGAGGGGCAAAGTGTAGACACCTAGATTCGTCCATTTAACATTAATTTAATTTAATTTAATTTATGACCCCAAATAACATTATAATTAATTTTTAATTAATTATATTTGTTAAATTCATCTATTTATTTAATTTAATTTATTTTAAATATAATTTAATTGATGACCTCAAATAACATTATAGTTAATTTTTAATTAATTATAATTGTTAAATTCATCTATTTATTTAATTAAATAAATTCACTAACTATAGTATTTAAATTAAATTCAAATACTACCCCTCCTAATGTAATTAATTTAATTTAATTACATGTTTCTCCGTATTCCCATTTTAAATAAATTTTTAATTTATTTATTCCCCCACATGCTTTATTTCTACTCTACCATAATTAAATTTAATTTAATCCTAAACCTAACCTAGATGTTACCCTACACACATCACTTTCTATCTAATAAGTCTACTTACTAATTAACTAAGCTTAATTAGGCTAATTTTTAGATTCCTACACCCATTAGTCCTAATTATTTGCTCACACATGTGTGAGCAAATTTCTAAAAATTGTCTTTTTAAAAATTGCCAAAAAATGCCTAAACAAGGCTTCTTACAATTTTTTATGACACTTCTTACACTTACCCAAAGTATGAAAATAAAATTTTTCTTACACATCTCTTATACACACTTACACATGTGTACTTGGAGTACACATTGACCTTTCACATCCCAAGTTGCTCACACATGTGTGAGCAAGTCTTGGACTTTGCATGGCTTATGTGTCTCCTTGGTGACACCTATGTGGATTTCACATAGATGCCACCTCACCTAACCTTTCAAAATCCTATAAATAGGATCCTTGCCTCAAGCAAATCATCCATCATTTGCATGTAGAATTATAATGCTAGTTTGCTTTCTTGCATGTAGAGTTTATGCTAATTTGTTTGGTAGTTGTTAGATTTTCATTGTATATTTAGAACTTAGTTTCATTTCATTGTTTTAGCTTCATTTTATTTGTTAGTTGCATGTCACTAAGCTTGAGAGTTGCTTCCATATCTCCTCCTTGAGCTCCTTTGGATCTTTGTATTGAGTACTTGAGGGTTGCTTCCATAGCTCCATCCTTGTGTAGTTCAATCCTTATTTGGTTTACCTTGCATTCATAGTGGGATCTATATTTGTGTTAGGAGAGCACACCCACAACCTCTCTAAGAGCTTAAATCAAGAAAGTCTTGGGTGCACTTGCTTCATGCTCATCTGAGGCTATGTGGATAATAGTGTAGGAATGAGTTTAAACATGATTTTATTATTAGTTTAAGATCTTTTATATGCACGTGTACAACTAACATTTGAGTGTTTACGATTGCTCCATACATGTCATTTTTCCACATATATAGTTTTGTTTCTCAGGTTGATGAAATTTGGCTATGGCATAGAAGATTTTTGTCATGTGAATTTTGATAACATTTTGAAGGCAAGTAACATCAACACAGTTAAGGATTTACCATAAATTGTGAAGCCCTCCAACACCATGTGTAGAGAATGTGAATGGGAAAGCAAACAAAGGGGAATTTCTAGAGCAAGTCATTCACTACTAAAGGGAAGCTAGATTTGGTGCATACAGATCTTTGTGGTCCTACAAGGACTGCTTCTTATGGTGAAAGGTACTTCATACTATTTGTTGATGATCATTACATAATAATGTGGGTTGCTTTTCTTAAAGAAAAATTAGAGGCATTTGACAAGTTCAAGATCTACAAGGCAAAATTAGAAAATGAATCTAGTATGAAGATAAATTATTTGAGGTAAGACAAAGGAGGAGAGTTTACATCTATTGCATTTAATTCATACTGCGAAGAACATGGAATATATAGGTAGACTTTTGCTCCTTGGACTCCACAATAGAATGGGATTGCAGAAAGAAGGAACATAACTATACTAGATGTTGCTAGATCAATGATGATTGAAGGAAATGTATCGCATGTGCATTGGAGTGAATAAATCAATCCTAAAGTTTACACATTGAACAAAATTCAGATCAGGAAAGGTAATAATAAAACACCTTATAAAATTTAGTTTGGTTATACTCCTATTATGAAATATTTTAGAATCTTTGGTAGCAAATACTTTATCAAAAAAGATGATGAGGTAGGTAAGTTAGATTCAAGAAGTGATGAAGGTATCTTTCTTGGTTACTCTACCAAAAGTAAAGCTTATAGATCTTTTAACTTGAGATTGAGAAAGATGATTGAGAGAATTAATGTAAGAATTGATGAGAAGTTTCAAGTTCAAGAAAGAATATGTAACTAAAACTCAGAAAATTCTATTGAAGCAGAAGAGTTAGTTGATTTTGATAATGACAAGCAGATATGTTTGAGTGAAAAATCAGAAGCTCCTAAAACTCCAAAGTATGTACCAAGAAATCATCTTGAAAATCAGATTATTGGTGATAGGAATAAAGGCATGTTAACTAGATCTAAAGCTAGAGAGGAATTATGTCTAATTTCACAAGTGTAACCTAAATCTACTAATGAGGCTTGTAAAGATGATTCATGGGTTAATGCAATGAAAGAAGAACCAGATTAGATAATAAAAAATAAAACTTGTGAATTGGTTCCTAGACTTGAAGGAAAGAATTTTATTGGAATTATATGGGTATTCAGAAACAAAATGGATGAAGAGGGAACAATCATAAGGAACAAAGCAAGATTGGTTTGTAAAGGCTACTCCCAGCAAGAAGGAATAGAATTTGTAGAAACTTTTACACCTGTGGCTAGGTTAGAGGCAGTAAGACTATTTATTTCCTTTGTTGCCTACAAGGACTTCAAAGAGTATCAAATGGATGTGAAATCTACATTCTTGAATGTTGAGATAGAAGAAGAGGTCTACATTGAGAATTCTTATGGTTATCCCTTAACAGATGACAATGACATGGTTTTCAGGTTGAAGAAGACTTTGTATGGATTGAAGCAAGCTCCTAGAGATTGGTATGCACAACTTGATAGGTATTTATTACATCTTGGTTTCGGGAAAGGTAGTGCAAATAGTAATTTATATTTGAGAACTAACAAGGATGGAATATTGATCATAGAAGTATTTTTGGATGATATTATCTTTAGGGGAAATGATGAAATGAGCAATAAATTTGCTGAAGAAATGAAGGATGAATTTGAAATATCTATCATTGGTGAAATGAATTTCTTTCTTGGTTTGCAAATTACACAAAGTAAACATGGAATTTTCATTTATCAAACCAAGTATCTCAAAGACTTACTATTTTTTTTTGGCATGGAAGATTGTAAAACTGTTGGAACACTTATGATTACAGGGTGCAATCTTACAACAAATGATGAAACTCAAAGTGTCTATCAAACCAAATATATATCCATGATTAGAGGATTAAAATATTTAACACATACCAGACTAGATATTGCAAATGTAGTTGGAATTGTTGTGAGGTTTCAAGAAGATCCAAAAGAGACTCACTATATTGCAGTAAAAAGGATATTTAGGTATTTGAAAGGTACATTAGAATGTGGGTTGTGGTATGTTAAGTCATATGACTTTACCCTACATGCATATACTGATGCGGATTGGATAGGATATATTGATGATAGTAAGAGAGCCAATGGTGGTGCATTATTCCTTGGAAAGAGGTTAGTCTCTTGGTTAAGAAAGGAGTGTGTTGTTCAATCTACTAATGAATCAAAGTATGTGGTTGCTACTTTAAATTGTTCACGGGTTGTTTGGATGAAACATATGTTGAAAGATATTGGAATAAGCTTTGAAGAACCACTTTTGATTCATTGTGACAATACAAACATGATCAATATGTCAAAAAATCATGTTATGCACTAAAAAACTAAACATATTTCTGACAAATATCATTATCTGAGAGGGAAAGTTGCAGAAAAGGAAGGCAGAGTTGATTATTTTAGTAAAAAGGAGTAATATGAAGATATATCCACTAAACCTTTGCCAAAAGACACCTTTGAGTATCTCAGAGGTATGCTTGGGTTGAAAACCCCTCCTTGTGAGAACTAGATGATGCAAGAATGCATTAGTCTAGAGTAGCTATAAGAGTTGTATTCTTCACTGGACTTGATTCTTGGATAAACTCCTCAGGGGGAGTGATTACGAGACATAACAACACTTATCTAGGTGATTTGGCACCTATTTGTAGACATGAATATTTGAAAAAGGTACACCTTACAATAGTGGGATATTCAGAAGGAAAAGTAACCCTTTGTCATTGATGTCAAAGGGGGAGAAATACAAACTGGTTCAGGGGAATCTGTGTAGAAGATGTTGAGATTTTTGTTGGGTTGACAGTATTTTTAAACATGTTACCCTCAATGCCAAAGGGGGAGAGTTTTGGAATTTTTTCTTGACATGTGTTGTAATTAATGTCAACATATGTTTTAGAAGATTGATTATATCTGATAAAGACATGAACAAGAAGAATAATCATGGTTGTATGGGATATGTGTGGAATTTCTAAATCTGTGAGCTTGGATGTATGTTTCAGAAGGAGTTTAGATCTTATATCTAAGAGTGCATGCAATAATTTAATCATTGGAATAAGTTACAATATTTTTGGTACAGATTGGTTATAGGAACAAAAATAGAGGTTTGTGGCAATGTTAGGCTTTGAATTTTTATGTTTACTTGGATGCGAGATGGATTCATGTTATGAATGTTCGAGATGTGATAAAAGACTCATTGATAAATATTTTTTCTTATTCCTTGATCATTGTGTTCTTGGTGACATCAGCTATAACATGTGACCTTGAGAGGTCTTATTTGGTGTCGACCTATAAATGTGGTGTGTTCTACCTTGTGTGAAGATAATTTGTGGATTATGGAGTATGTTGGTCAACTGATGTTTTTTATTTTCTTGTCCAAGATCCTATGTGTATCTTGACAAGAGTTTATGTAATCCATTTTATTAGGAAAGTCCAAATTGGTGTCGATCTAATAAATCATTTGTATCTTGTATAAAAGAGTGAAATAAGTGATACAAATAGTATTTTATTGGGAAGGTGTGGATGGAAACATGTGTATGTGAGGACTATTGGATGTAGAGCAGACATTGTGATTATTGAACTTCATTGGAATTATTTTAGCAAAGGAGTTGTTGTTAGTCAATTCATTGTCAGTTATCAGTATATCTATATACTTGAACAGTCTCACAATAGGTAATGATAATCATGCCATTGTCTCTCTTAGATATAATGTATTCATACTAAGGATTACTTTTCCCATCATGAAATGCATTTAGATTGTCAACCCAGGGACGTAGACTTGAAATGGGATAGCACAGTTTGTGTACTAAGCCCCTCAAAGAGTCATACTACCTATGTTGCAGGAAGATAAAATTTTATGAAAGAAACCTATGCTATTGCTGTAGGAAAGTAAGCACACTTAAATACTTAATGAAATTATTGTTGAAAGCTTGTAAACTTAACCTAAGTTTGTTTTAGCAACTCAAAGTGTTCACTATGCCTATCTTTGCAAGTGCTGCAAGAATATTCACAGTAATAATGCTACAGGAGTAAAACAGTAACTTCTACTTGAAAGCACAGGAAATAAAAAAAGCAATTCTACTCTATCCTAATCTACTCCACCTCCCAAGTGGGCCCCCTTCATTGGCTTCTACTAACTACTAACATAGAAGATACTTCAAAATCACTCTTTCATTATATTCTCATAAACTAATTACATAGTAATGGAACAAGACATGAAAAACAAAAAGAGTCGCTCTGCTATTTTAAACACAATATTCATATATATTTTCTCATTACACAACTAAACCAATAAAATACCTTTATATAGAGGATTGACGCTTATTGAAAGCATGAAATTAAGTTCTGACTAAGTCTCACCATAGAAGAAGGAAATATAACAACCCACGATCGAGTACAATAAAGTCTGGATAACTGATTCGATAGAATAATGAGCACTGAGAAAATATAGTAGAGTTGTTTCCTATATTCTCTGGAATGGTGGCTCCTCCACAGTAGTGGCATGATCCTCAGTGCTATGTTGGATTTCTCCATCATAGCTGGAACTTCAATGCCTCTTCCTTAATCTGTTCGATCCACTCTCTAGTTGTTCCTTGTTTTCTTAGTAGGCTAGTAGCATGCGGATATGTATACAAGTCAACTAGTCAATTCTTACCCAACTATTAGAACACAGATTAAAGTAGCTATATGAATTACTATAATTTATATATAATGTTCAGTAAAACATGTCATATCTAACTATCCATAATCTTGGTGGTTCTAACTGTACTTATCACAAGTTCAAATAGTTATAGGTACATGAATGTCTTGGAAATGTTTTAACAAAGCATAAAGATTATCACAAAATAGAGATAATAAATTGTCTCATCATCTTCCCCCCAACAAGCATAATGCTTGTCCTCAAGCATTACACTTCCTGGCTATAGATCTGAAATCACCAACACTTGTCTTTCCCTTCTTCCCACTCTTAAAAGTATAATAGAATCCTCTTGTCCTCACCCAGTAATCTATACGATGCTCTTCCTATAGATGGTCTAGTCAGTAGCATTGATATCATACAGTGGCCATAAGAGCATTGGAGGTTGGAAAGACAAGGGAATCCATAGTTCTCTTCTAATCTATCCTCCTAGCTACATGTACCTAGTTGCTCTATCCTAGCTGCTTCAAAATTGATTGGGCTATGTGGCTCAGATTTCTTAAAGACCTCTGGTAGCCTATTCCATCTGCTTCTTACCCCAACGAGAGCTCTTTGGAATGAAAAATAGGGTAACCAGTGATACTCCCTATAAACCCTATCTCTGATTGCAAATACCTTTTCTCTAATTTCAAGTTTCGGCCTTCCATAGGCTAGGTTAAGCCAATCTCTTCAGAGGACATCAAGTTTGCTTGATTCAACCCTTAAGGGTAATGGTTCATATTTTTCTAGGTCTCTATAGTTATTCAGTTGCCTCTCATAATTTTCCTCATTGTGCATCCATGACATTAGGGCCCTCAAATGGATATCTCCTATGTAAAGCAAAGGGTTCCATTCAATTTCATGAGGAATGACAAAATTATGCAGATAGAGCTCACAGAGTAAGTTGTGTTGCCATAAAGGAAGGGTTTGGTACAATCCATAAAATTCTTGAGCTGATTTAAACTCATAGTATACATCCTTCATAGTCATCATTAGCTGAAATAGGAGGAACTTCTCTTTCAAACAGATGGCATAAACTCTGTGAGGTGGTCTACAAGCTATAACCTGATCAACTAGTTTGAGAGCATGATCCATTTGTTTCTTCTACTTCTTTACCTATTCCTTAAGAACTTCTATCTCCTCTTGCTTCTTATCTATCTCTTTTTGCATTCTTTTTCTTTCTTATTTCCACCAAGTTTTCTAAAAGACAAACTAGTTATATATACTGAAGAGGATAGATTTCATTGTTGGAGGGCCAAATTCTTGCAACTAGGTGGTCTATTTTCTCTTTTCCTTAGAAGCTTGTTCAAAATATTCAGTAAACCATGTTGCTTTGTAAGGCACAATATACATATGGGAATAAACAAGGTCTAGTGGAGGATTCAACTGGACATCTTCAACAATGTTTTCTTATGCTACATTAGGGATTTCCTCAGGTGCACCCAGATCATCATGTGATACATTACCACAAGGTTCTTGCATATTTTGGGGAAATGAAGGCACTTATGTTTGCTTAGGGGAATTATCAGAGATATACTCAATAGAAGGCTCTATGGTAGGTTTTGCTAATGGAACACTTGGGTTTTCTGGGGAAATTGGAGACACTTGTCCTCGCATATGAGGACTTCTCCACACAGTTGTTTTCACAACCTCTGTAGTCTTCTTTTTGAGGGTTCTTTTTGGCCTTTTTGCTTCAGGAACAGATGGTGCAGGATTTGACCTTTTTCTTTTACTTTTTGGAATTATAGGGTTTTGAACTTCATTCTCAAGGGCAGGGGTTTCTTCTCCAATTTTTCATTTTCCTTCCCTTGTGGAAGAGGTAGGGACATTACTTTCTAGAACAAGCAAAGGCCTATTTTCTTGGAGTATTTCCAGTTCTTTTTCTTGTGTAGTTGTTTCTACAGCGGGCTGAGAAGGTTCTGCATCATTTTCAAGGGATTGCTCAATAGGGTCAACCTGATGTTGCAATGTTTTATGTAGGACAAATTCTAACCATGCTAAGGGAGAGACATCCCTAAGGGATTTTTTGACTAAAAGCTTAATTAGGGCATGGTGGGTGACATAATTTGTATTCCCTTTTTGAGTCTCCTCAGCACTAATACTTAGCATATTATACAAGAAATTAGGGACATTTACTGGGAGACTATGCCTTATGCAGCTAAGTAGCTTAAAATGATGAACATGCAAATTTGAAAATCTTCCCTAATGTGTTAGGTACCTAATAATATGCATTGCTAGCTCATTGTATGGTGGAGGAAGAGACATTTGTTTGCACCCTTGCTTGCTAATCTCCGGAGGAGGATCACTTGGAAGGGAAAACTGGACTCGTGATGACCTGGTGTCATGTTCATTGGGGAAATGTTCCCCAATTGTCGATAACCCAATTACCTCTGGTATTCTCTCTTTTGTCATGACAATCATTAAACCCCATATGGTTTCCTGCCCTTCCTCAAAGGTATTCATAAACTCAGCTACTACCTCTTCATTAAAATCTGATAATTGCAGGAAATAATCCAACCAACCACATGCATTAAACCTCCTAACTGCTTCAATGTCTATAAGAAAAAGGCCAAGATGAAATGGCTCACGTCTCTATAGTTGTCCACCCATTTTTTTCCAATATTCTGCCTCCAAATTTCTGCTCATCGTAGCTTGTTAATCTTTCAATCCCTCTTGTATTGCAAATACCTTATTCCCTTCTTGAATTTCAAATGCTCTTCTTGAAAATACAGACCTTTCTCTTGCAATTCCTCTATTATTTTTAGCATGAAACTATAATAATGGCATTTTAACAGAGTAAATTATAACTTTAACTATGAGTTACCCAACAGTTTAATTATAATCTTTTCAGGTCACATCAGCTTCAGAAAATATGGAAATATTCAATATTTATAGTACAACAAATGTGTGAGAATAAAGGAACTTAATGAAACAAGGCCTAAGTATAGCTTTGAAATGACAAGGAAGTGACAAGGATAGCTTGGAAATTACATTAGAACTTAGTACACTTCCCCTGCCCCCTACAAAACAATTACAAGTGTCCACACTTGGCACATTTGACATGGGATGGGGAACTGGCGTAATGCTATAATTATACATTTATTGCAGTACTAAATATAATTACCGAAATCTATGTGCTAAAAGTGGATAGAGATTTAAAAAGTTGTACCTGGTAGTTATTTACCATATGTGCAAAATAAAAGGTGTTGAGAGTGAAAAGATGTTGGTGGCTGCATGTGTCAGTTGACATGGCTCTTATTGAAAACATAGAAATAGAAAAAGTGAAGGACGTGGATGGTAGGTGGATGGAAGAGAGAGAAATGAAATGGGTTGGAAAGAAGAATTGGGAAAAATGAATGGAGAATTGGACTTCATGGCACATGAAGTTTTATTATGGTCGTACTTTGAAGACATGCTATTTTGAAGCTGCAGGAAGAAGGTTTTCACCTTCTGCTGCAGGAAGTGTTACCTGTTGTGTTGTTGAAGTGTTATTACGAAATTGTTGTAGGAAGTCCTCCTTTGTTTGGGGCTGGTGATACAGGTGCAGCCAATGTCCGTTGATGAGTAGTTTGAATTGCACTGGATCTATTGTGGTCAACTGGGTTGCTCCATTGTTGAAGATGTATTCAATTGCATAAGGTCCCAGCCATCTGGCCTATAGCTTGCCTAGATTTTTTTTGAATCTGGAATCATACAATAATGAACAATCACCCACGTGAAACTGGTTGCTCTTAATATGGGAATTGTGCCACCTCTTTTGTTGTTTATGTACCATCTTTGTGTGCTCCAATGAAAATTTACACATTTCATCTAAGGAATTGAGGTGTAGAAGGTGTTCTTTCTGTGTTGTAGGGAGATTAATGTTTAATTCCAATATTGTACGCAATGTCTTATGCTCAAATTCAATTGCTAACATTGTCACCTTCCCATTTACTAATTCAAATGGAGTGAATCATGTTGTTGTCTTCCAGGTTGTTCGGTAGGCCTAGACTAATTTTGTTAGTCGACTGCTCTAATCTCATTGGTGCAGGTGAACCATTTTTGTTAAGATGGCTTCAATTTCTCTATTTGTGACCTTTGCTTGACCATTTTCTTGAGGATGGTAAGGGTTGGACTTTTGGTGCTTGATATTGTATTCCTTCATGAGTTTGGTTATCAAATTAGATGTAAACTATGCTCCCTGGTCAGTTACAAGTTCTCTTGGCACTCCATAATAGGTGAAGATATCCTCATACAAAAACTTTGCTACCTTTTGATCTCATACATGCTACATGGCTTTTACTTCCACCCATTTGGTTAGATAATCTGTGCATACTAGTATGTAGGATTTCCCATTTGAAGGAGGATCTATTGGACCAATGAAATCCATACCCCATTTGTCAAATGGTGTTACCACCACTTGTGGGTTTAAGGGCATTTCATCTAATTTGGTGGGATGAACCATTCTCTGGCATTTGTCACATTTTCTTGTATAGCTAGTTGCATCCTTGTGAAGTGTTGGCCAGTAGTAACCTATTGTCAGGATCTTTAGATTTTTCCTCTTGGCTGCAAAGTGGCCTCCACATGGCTCATCATGACAAGTGTGGAGAATATCATATGTCTCATCCTCTCGCACACACCTTCTCATGATTTGGTCTAGACCAGTATAAAATAAGGTGTTGTTAATCCAAGAGAATTGGAAACTTTTTTCAACAAGAATTCCTCTATCCTTTGGAGAGAAATGTGGGGGCATTTTGTTAGCTGCAAGGTAATTAGCTATATCAGCATACCATGGATTTTTTACAGCAATATGAAATAGGTGTTCATCAGGGAATGTATTATCAACCATTGTAGGGTTTGAGTCAGCATTCTGAATTATGGATAAATAGTCAGCCACTGCATTTGCCTTCCCTGGCTTGTCAATAATGGTTATATCAAATTCTTGCAAAAGAAGAAGCCATCTTGCTAACCCGCATGTGATCACAAGTTTGTTTATTAGATACTTGATTGTTGCATGGTCAGTATGAAAAAAGATGGGGTAACCTGTTACATAATGGCAGAATTTGTTTAAGGCATAAACTATAGCCAGTAATTCTTTTTCAGTTACTATGTAATTTAACTCTAGTCCATGTAGGCTCTTTCTGATATAGTAAATGGTGTTTTCAAGGTTACTAGGCTTTTGTCCTAACACAACACCTATTGCATAGTCTAAAGCATTTGTATGTATGTGAAATGGGAGAGACCAATCAGGTCCTTTAAGGACTGGTGCATTTGTCAGAAGTGACTTGAGTTGTAGGAAGGATTCACCACAAGTTGATGTCCATATAAACTCGGCCTATTTGGTAAGCAAGGTGTAGAGAGGACTAGCTATTTGACTGAAATTCTGAATAAAATTCCTATAATAGCCAGCATGTCCTAAGAAGGATCTTACATCTTTTTTCTTAGTAGGTGTAGGTAATGTGAGAATTACCTCAATTTTTGTTGGGTCTACTTGGATACCTGTTGCTGAAATGAAATGTCTAAGTACAATGCCTTCCTACATCAGCATAAAATATTTCTCACTATTGAGAGAGAGATTGTGTTCCTTGCAGCTGATCAGCACCTTTTCCATATGTTTTAGAGCTTCTTCAAAGGTGACCCCAAATGCAGTAAAATCATCCATGTATATCTCCATGCAATCATGTGAAATGTCAGCAAAAATACTAATTATAGCCCTCTGGAATGTTGCTGGAGCATTACACAATCCAAATGGTAGGACAAAATATACATAAGTTCCCCAGGGATATGTGAATGTCATCTTTTCCTGATCCTCTGGAGTAATACTAATCTGATTGTATCCACTATATCCATCAAGAAAATAAAAATACTTTTTAACAGCTAAAGTATCAAGTACTTGATCAATGAAAGGTAAGGGGAAATGATCTTTCTTTGTGGCTCCATTTAATTCCCTATAATCTACATAGATTATCCATTTACCACCCTTTTTAGGCACTATGACCAAAGGTGATACCATTTTCTATGAGAGATTGGATATATAAAACCAACATCTAGCAGCTTTTGTAACTTTGTTTTGACTATCTCTCTTAACATTGGGTTAATCCTTCTCTGAGGCTGGTGGAGCGGTAGACTTCCTTCATTGATATAAATCCTATGAGTACAAATTGTGGGGCTTAGTCCCTTCATATCCCCATAGTCCCATGCAAAGGATTTTTCATGTGTTTGTAGCAGTTTGGTTAATTACTCCAACTGTTGTGGGGGAAACTTGTTATTATCATGAAGGATATGACCCTGGGAAAGCTCAACAATAGTGGCAAGGTTAAGTATGGATACTTTAGAGATAGGACTAGTAAATACTTCACATGATAGTAACTAATGGATAATATTGGGTTCTAATGCTAAAACATAGTTCTCAACATGGTCCTCATAGGTAGACAACTCCAAAATAGAGCTCTCAAAAATGTCTTTTATCACAACACAGTCATTATTAAGGATGCTCCTAATCACTGCATCTTCCTCTTGCAAATTCAAAAAAGACTATCTATGTAACATCATGAGCTGAGCCACAGAGTTCAACTCTTCTTCTCCATCTCCTAAATCTAGCCATATAGGGGCGCTTAAATCGGGCTAAGGTTGAGCTAGAGGGTATAATGCTCATTTCTTAGTTGCTTGCCCATCTGAAATTGTCATGTTTCTTGATCTACAACTAATGTTGGAATCAGTTGTTGCTAACTATGGATGTCCTAAAATAATAGGGTAACCAACAAGATTAACCTTGGATGATAAAATCATGAAATCAATAGGATATTCCCAAGAGTCTAAGGTAACTATTATGTCTTCTATCATCCCATCAAGGGTGACAGTAGAACTATCTGCAAGTTGCAAGATTGTTGGAGTAGTTCTCAATCCTTCTATACTCATTTTATTCATGGTATCCTTAGCCATAACATTAATGGTTGCACCTAAGTCTATTAAAGCATTTTTTACAAACTGGCCATTAATGATGATAGTAACAACCAAGCTCCTAGGATCAGAATACTTTGGAATTACAAGCTTTCCCAACAGAATATTAGCTAGTTGTCCTATAACATGAACTGTTGTGGGATCTTTTTTCTTTCATCTAGGCTTTTTGAGACAAGCTTCCTTAATTTCTTTTCCATAAATAGGAACATCTTTAATGGCTTGAAATAGAGGAATCTAGACATGCATACTTTTTAGTTGGTCAAGGATATCAAACGGTTGGTCTTCTTTGGGTATAGGTTTGTCCAGGCTAAGCCTCTGAGGAAAAGGAGGTTTTACTGAGGTTTGAACATCAGCTAGATTGGATACATTAGCTAGGGGAATTGTATTTGGCAAAGCATTTTCTAGAAGTGGTACTGATGATGTAGGAAGGTCTGGCACTTTCGTGATGAGAGGGGGTTCAGGTGCAAGAAAAGTAGTACCTGATCTTAGGTGTATATCAGCTATGTTGAGTGCATAAGTAGGGTACTGTTGAGAATCAGTAGCATACATTTTCTATTGTTGTGGTTGACTATTTGGATTCGTTTGTGGCTAAGTAGGTAACTATGTCTTCTTTTGAGGGCCTATATTTGCAGGTGGATTCACTGGAGGTGGCAAAGGTGGATACCTAGGATTTAGATTAGGCCATTGTTGAGGTCCTCTCCACTAGTTAGTGGGTTTCCAATTTCCTTGTGGTGATTTCCATTGATTTGGAGGTTGTGGTGATTGGGGTTGTTGTGGATTAAACCATTGATTTTTTTGATTGTTGGGCCAATTATTATTCCAAGTAGATTGAGTATACTGAGGAGAGTTTTGGACATTCTGGTTTTACCACTGACTATTATAAGGATTTGAAATTTGCAGAGGGTCTTGAGGCATACCTTGGCTCGTGGCCCATGGCCCACATTGAGCAACAAAGAATACTTTCTCATCCTCTCCTATCTTTAAATACTCAGTTCGAAGGTGTTGATTCTCCAGGTTCGCAATCAATTTGCATTGACAATCCTTCTTTTTCTTGTGACAATGGGGACAGTATTCAGCAAGTTGTGCCTCCATGTCTACATGCTTCTTCTTGGCAGTCATTGTGTCCAAGTGTGTAGCGACATCATTAATGATGTCTTGCTTGAAGTCTGACAGCAGGTTTGAGATTTCTATCTTGGAAATGCCAGAGCTACTTCCTTTTGCAAGTGTTGGATGGAATCCTTTGCCCTTCTTTACTACTACTCTGGAATAATTCAAACAAATCTTCTTGAGATCATCCCAAGAAGACTGAGATATATCTCCTCTAGCAATAAGGTCCAAAGCTTCTAGACAGTTATCATTCACTCCTCTCAAAAAGATTAACTTTTGTGAATCCTCCTGTAGCACATGTTGAGTATTCTTCTGCAAATTGTATAAGAAGCATGATATGTAGTCCTCTGGGGTCTCATCTTCTTTTTGTGACATTTGGAAGATGTCATCTCCTCTTAAATCACCTCCTTTGCAATATTCCTTATATTTCTACTAAAACAAATCTCTCATCCCATCCCAATCAATTACTACATTTTCTCCTAAGCCCATGAACCATTTGAGAGCTGACTCCTTCAATGTTGTTGGGAACAACTTGAGCTTATGACTATCAGTGTTATAGTTAAAACTTTGACACAAAATGTCAAATTTGAATAAAAAGGTGTCAGGGTCCTCGGTAATAAGGCCATAGAACTTTGGAAGGGCTGAAGAAGGTATATTCTTGAGATTAGGATTGTTGATAAGGCTTGGAATAGGAAATGGAAAGGTAGGAGCTACCATTACTGGAGATGTTGGGTAATGAAACTATGGCTGGCAAGTATTATTAACCAAAAGGTTTTGGCCAACAGTTGGTCCTGGAGTAGAGATATCAAGGAAAATGGCTAATATCTCTACAAAAGGGCGAAGGTCAAATGGATCAAAAGGATCTTCTTCTGTTGAAGGTGATGCAGCAAACTCAGGACTTGCGTCAACAAATGGTAACTCAATTTCTTTAAATTCTTCTTTCAGTTTAACAAGTTCTTTTGGGAGAAATCTTCCATGAACATCTCACCTTCTTCGATACATGCAAGTGAGTTAATTAACTTGTGAGGCAAGCTCACAACTACTAACTAGTGACTAAGAACATAAATCTATCTTAAAAATGAATGACTCATTAAGGTTCTTAGTTTGACACCATCCCCAACAACGATGCCAAAAATGAACAGTCTCACAATAGGTAATGATAATCATGCCATTGTCTCTCTTAGGAATAATGTATTCATACTAATGATTACTTTTCCCATCATGAAATGCATTTAGATTATCAACCTAGGGACGCAGACTTGAAATGGGACAGCACAGTTTGTGCACTAAGCCCCTCAAAGAGTCATACTACCTATGTTGCAGGAAGATAAAATGCATGAAAGAAACTTATGATATTGCTGCAAGAAATTAAGCACACTTAACTATTTAATGAAATTACTGCTAAAAGCTTGTAAACTTAACCTAAGCTTGTTTTAGCAACTCAAAGCATTCACTATGCCTATATGTGGAAGTGCTACAGGAACATTCACAGTAATAATGTTGCAGGAGTAAAATAGTAACTTCTACTTGAAAGCATAGGAAATAAAGAAATCAATTATACTCTATCCTAATCTAATCCACCTCCCAAGTGGGTCCCTTGGTTGGCTTCTGCTAACTACTAACACAGAAGATACTTCAAAATCACTCTTTCATTATATTCTCATAAACTGATTACATAGTAATGGAACAAGACATGAAAAACAAAAAGAGTAGCTCTGTTATGCTAAACACAATATTCGTATATATTTTCTCATTACACAACTAAACCAATCAAATCCCTTTATATAGAGGATTGACGCTTATTGAAAGCATGAAATTAAGTTCTGACTAAGTATTTCCATTGAAGAAGGAAATATAACAACCCACGACATAGTACAATAAAGTCTGGATAACTGATTCAACAGAATAATGAGCACTGAGGAAATATAGCAAAGTTATTTCCTATATTCTCTAGGATGGTGGCTCCTCCATAGTAGCAGCATGATCCTCGGTGCTATGTTGGCTTTCTCTGTCGTAGCTAGAACTTCAATGCCTCTTCTTTAATGCAGTCGATCTACTCTCCAGTTGTTCCTTGTTTTCCTAGCAGGTTAGTAGCATGCGGATATGTATACAAGTCAACTAGTTAATTCTTACCCAAATATTAGAACACAAATTAAAGTAGCTATATGAAGTACTACAATTTATATAATTTTTAGCAAAACGTGTCATATTTAACTAACCATAATCTTGGTGGTTCTAACTGTACTTATCACAAGTTCAAATAGTTATAGGTCCATGAATGTCTTCGAAATGTTTTAACAAAGCATAAAGATTATCAAAAAATAGAGACAATAAATTGTCTCATCAATACTTACATTCAGAAAGTGGTTCCAGAAGGTGGTTTTAACCTTCAAAATGTGGATTTAACCTTCACATTAGGAAAGTTTCTCTAAGTGAAGAAAAAGATCATCTTATCAACTCCTAATAGGGTTGCTGACTCAAAGAAAAGAGTCTATCCTATAACAGGGACATTGTATTGGTTGTATTTATCTGCTCCTGATAGGGAAATATCTTGTAACTAAGATACTTTATTACTAGTGCATTATATTGTGCGTTTCATCCCCACCGGGGTTTTTCCCCTAACAGGGTTTCCTCAAAAACAATTCTTGATGTTCTGATTTGTGTTACTTTTGAGGTTTCAGATTTGCATTTAATGTTTTGATGTGAAAAGATAAAGTTTATATTGAGGAAATAGAACTAATTCACCCCCCCCCCCCCCTCTTAGTTTCATCTAACAACAAATGCAGTAAGAGATATGCCAAAGATTATCAAGCCTACTAACACTATGCGCAAAGAGTGTGTAATGGGGAAACAAACCAAGAGAAACTTTCATATAAAATAATTTTTAGTAAGGGGGAAGTTAGATCTGGTGCATAGAGATTTGTGTGGTCCTACAAAAACAAGTTCCTAATATGATGAAAGGTATTTCATTCTTTTTGTTGATGATTATTCCAAAATTATGTGGGTTGCTTTCCTTAGAGAAAAGTTTGAAGCTTTTGATAAGTTCAAGATTTATAAGGCAAAATTTGGAAATGATTCGAGTCTAAAGATAAGATGCTTGAGGTTAGGTAGAGGTGGAGAATTTACATCTGATGCATTTAATTCATATTGTGAAGAACATGGCATATATAGATAGAATTTTGCACCTAAAACTCCACAATAGAATGGGATAACAGAGAGGAGGAACAAAACTATATTGGATGTTGCGAGGAATATGTTAATTGAAGGAAATGTGGCACTAATGCATTGGAGGGAATTAGTTAACATCATTTTCTACACCTTAAACCATATTCAAATCAAAGAGGGTACTGGTAAAACTCACTATGAACTGTGGTTTGGCCATACTCCTATGAAGTATTTTAGAATTTTTGGTAACAAGTGTTATATCAAAATAGATGATGAAGCTAACTTGATATGAATATATAATTTTTGGAGAAAAAAGTCTGCACTCTGCTAGGGTTTAGTTTTGTGTCACCTCTCTGCATCTTTCTATCCTTTCACTCCGTAGTTATCACAGGAAATAAATTGGTATTTATGGCTTCGGGAACTACTCACCTAGCAGTTGATGTTGGTGTTGATGTGGTTATGGATAGCAATGGCACCACCAAGCAAACAACCTTGCAAGTTTGTTCCCAAAGTGTTTCATGAGGTATGTCTCAGCTTGATATTGTTTTTCCCATACATGAGTTTGATGATGCATGTACTTGGCTTGAAACGCATACCCTTATTGGCTATTTTTTGGGTCGCAACCCTCCTGAAAATGTTATCAAGGACTGGGTTGTGAAAGCTTGGACTCCTCATGGAATCTGCCTGGATGGCAGTCAAAGTCTCACCAAGGGCTTTTTTCTATTTCATTTTTCTAACCCCTTACATGTGGATGCCATATTTGCCAAAGGAACCTGGAATCTTAGGGCTTCCCTTGTAGTTTTTCAACACTGGTCTCAAGACTTTTCTATCTCCGATGACAAGAAACTAAAATTTCATGTGTGGGTCAAGTTTCCTGGTCTCCCTCTACCCTGTTGGTCATTCATGCATGCCATAGAGCAAATGCTAGGTAGGGTTATATGTAGTGAGCATGACCATTTTCTAAATCCTCGGCCTCAAAAGAGGCTCTGTGTTGAGGTCGACCTTTCTAGGGACCTTAAGGAATTTGTTGAGATTCAGGTTGGTGAGACCACCTTCACTTAGAAGGTGCTCTATCTCAACCTTCCCAACACATGTTATCATTATCAATCTACAGAGCACAAGATTAAGGACTGCCCTTTAGCAGTGCCTCATACTAAGTCTCCTCCCAAGGATTCTGGTTCTCGACCAGCTGATGCTAGAAAAAAAGAGGAAATCAAGAAAGATGACTGGGTTACAGTCGGTCACCAGAACAAGCAAGCCAAGCCTACTGCTTTGGCTTCCACATCTCAACTGCCACCACTGGTTGTTAAGGTTCATACTGAAAAGGTTTCTCTGATTTCAATCCCTACCTTGCAAGGGAAGGAAGTTTATGACTCCAGTATTAATGCTCCTTTAGCCCATGCACCTCAAGCGGCCACTGTGATTGCCTCTCCTACTCCTTTTCATCATTCTCATAGCCCTCATGGGTGTACTGAGAATGGGTTTGAGGGCGTTCAAGAAAAATGGAGGAATATTTCCATGGAGTCTTATGGGAATGATTTCGCTCTAGCTTATTTGTCAAATAGTTTTGCTTCCCTTGGGGAAGGTGATGGTATGGACAACACTATTTTTCCATGAAGTACATCTCATGGAATGTTCGAGGTCTGACAGACCTTCCCAAAAAGTTTTCTATCAAGGATGTGCATCATCGTATGAGTCATCTAGATGTTTTATGCCTCCAGGAAGTTAAAATTTTTGGTTTTTTTCTTGATGCTGCATGCAAAGTTATCTGGCTAAGAGCCTTGCTCTCTGTTCTCAGCATGAGGCTAGTTGAGGTGGAGTTTTTACTCTCCTTTCTCCTCATTGGCATTATTTTTTGGTTAGTCATGGCTCAGATCCCATGCATAGAATTGTTTGGGCCACTTTCATTATTGAGAATCATTCTTTTGGCATAGTTAATGTTTATGTTCACAATGATGTTGTTGAGAGATCTCACCTTTGGCATTGGCTTGTGGATTCTCTTCCACCTGCAACTTGGCTTTTTTGTGGTGATTTTGATATGGTCGAAATGGCTTCTGACAAGGATGGTGTTTTTCCCTTTCAATGGATAGTTGGAGAGAGAGAAGTCTGGTACTACATGCATAATAAATTAGGTCTTTTTGATCTCAATGTTGGTCATCATCATCCTGATGGGGTCTGGCACACTTATTCTAATTTTAGAGCTTCGTCTAAAAAAATTCATAAAAGGCTTGACCATGCTATGATCTCGACACAATCTTTCTTCTCTTTTTCTAAAAAGAAAGTCTTACCAGTTACTCTTCTTATTGATGTGACCTTGTCAGATCATTTCCCCATTCAATTTAATATTGTATGTCAGAAAGCTAAGGCATGACCTCCCACCATGTAATTATTTTTAATACTTCTATCCTTCACCACCCTTCCATGATGGCCCACATTCATCAGGTTTGGAACCTCAAGCCTCAGTCGTCTCAGTCTCCAAGCTAGATTCAATGGTGGAATGATGCCATCTGGTGTATGACACATTTTCTGTGCATTTATGGCAAGAAACTTTCCAAGTATCATCATAGATCCTATGATGTCAAAACCAAAGCTCTACATGTTGCCATGGAGGCCTTAGCTTGGGATCCTTTCAATCAGGACCTGCAACTTCATCTTGCCAAGATACATCATCAGAAGCAAGTTCCAAACAATTATTTTGCTAGAGGTGCCCAAATCAAAGCTTGAATGCACTAGTTAAAAGTTGGAGACCAAGCTTCTAAAGAATTTTTTGCCACTCTCTGTGCTCTTCATACTAATGTGGGCATAATCAGGATTAAAGAAGGTCACTATCTCCTCATGGAGCTTCCTGATATTCTGCAAGCCTATGTTTGTCATTATAAACAAGTCTTTGCCACTCATGGATCTTCTCCAGCCAGTGAGAAAGCTCTTGTAGAATGCATTATTTTTATCCCTCAATGTGTTTCCCTCTCTTAGCGTGTTCTCTATGATCAACTTCTTTTCTTGTAGGATCTTTGAGAAGTTATGTTTGCTATGACTGATAATAAAGCCCCAGGATGTGATGGCTTCCCTTGTGAGTTTTATAAAGCCCTCTGGATGCCATTGGTCTTGATCTTCACTAGGTCTACCTTGAAGCTTTTCATTCCCAAACTCTTGGGGGCATCATTAACTAGGGCAATATCAATTTCATTCCTAGAACTAGGGACCCAGAGGATATCTGCAATTGGTGGCCTATTACCTTGCTCAATGTTTCTTACAAGATCATTGCCAAGGCTCTAGCTCTCAAAATCTATCATATTTTGCCTCAGATTGTTAGGCTAGAGAAAAATGGCTTTATCAAATCAAGATTTATTCTTGACAATATCATTGTGGTTTGGGAAGGTATGGAATGGGCTCGTAAATCTCATCAGAAAGCCCTCTTTCTTAAAATTGATTTTGCTAAAGCTTATGATTGCATTGAATGGCCTTTTATTTTAGCTATGCTCCACGCTCTTGGCTTTGGTCCTAGATTTCTTAAATCTATGCAGATTCTTTTTAGTGATGCCTCTACCTGCATCACCATCAATGGCCGATAGTCTTCTACTTTTGGGCCCTTTCGGTCTATTTGGCAAGGATGTCCTCTAGCTCCTGCCTTGTATGTTCTGGTGGCCGAAGGATTTGGCTATTTGCTTTCTCATTCCATTTCTATGGGTCATGTTTAGGGAATCACTTTACCAGACTCTTCTCAGTAATTAGTTAATGGCCATTTTGTCGATGATTCCTTTCTCACTCTTGAAGAGGATGAAGAAAATATCAAGGAAGCCTTGCAGTGTTTAGACACCTTTTGTCTTGCCTCTGGTTCCACCATCCAATGGCATAAAACCTTATGTTATAGATAGTCTACCCTTCTTGATCCCCCCTGGTTTTCTCAGTTTGGATGGTCCAAGATTCAACATGGGGAAATATTCCACTTCATGGGCATCCCCTTTGCTTTTCAAGCTACTCCTACTGAATTATGGAATGCAGTTCTAGCCAAAATTGAAAAAAAGCTTACCTATTAGATCACCAAGCCACTCTCTCTCGCAGGAAAGTTTTAGATTTGCTCCAAGGTTTTGGCTGCTACGCATGTGTATTATTCTTCATGTTGGACTCCCTCAAAAGCCTCTTACAAGAAGCTTGAGAAATTATTACATGACTTCCTTTGGGCTTCTAGAATTGACCATCATGGTTTTCACAAAGTTGCCTGGGATTTCTGTTGCTTCCCCAAGGCCTCTAGTGGGCTTGGTTTGCTTGATACTCAGAAACAAGGGCTGGCCCTTTGTGCAAAATGGATCATGCGGTGTCTCACAAGCAATGAGGCCTAGAAAATTTTGCTTCGACACTACATTTCTTTAGGGTACCCTTTACACAAGCCTTCTTGGAAGGGGATTGGCTTTTAAACCCTTTTGGTTATGAAGGCCCCTATTCAAATCTAGGGCACTTTTGTTGCCAAAAGCATCTAGAGAGCCTGGGAAGCTGTCAAGCCCTGGCTTCACTAGGCTGGGAATGGTTTTGATGATGGTCTTTCTCTTAACCAACATAATATTTGGTGGTCCCCTTTGTTTTCCCATCAAGGGATTCCTCTGGCCAGAATCTAGGGTATGAGTGCTCTTCATTTTCACAAACATGGCATTCAAACTCCCAAAGACCTATTTTCTAGAGCCACTATGATTCTTCACTCTTGGGATGACCTCTGTGTTTAGTTCTAGTTCATCTGCCTAGATTTTCAGACTTTTGACTTGCTGGTTTTGGCCATTCCGCCCCATCTCCTACACAAATTGGGAATTCAGTCAGTTAAACCCTGGTGGAAGGACTAGAAATGGTATCCTGCTACGCCGTTCACTAGTTACAAGCCCAAGCTTGGATATTCTTGGCTCATGCTTCATTTACCCATGATTGATTCTCTCAACCAAAGATGACATCTTTCTTCTTCCTAGAAGAATTGGAGGTGGCATTTTCGCACTGTTTGGGATTATGTCACTAAGCCTAAGATTGCTCATTTTGCCTAGTGTTTTCTTTATCAAGGTTTACCTTTGGGAGCTCGGCTCTAGCATTTGGGTGTGCCTGACCCTAAATGCCCTTTTTGTGGTCATTCTAAAACTATCATGCATATTTTTTGGTTCTATCGGTGTGCCTAGAATTATTGGATCTAGATTCACAACCTCTTTTTGCCTTTCTGGCCCGAGCCTTTTTCTTGGCATATGGTGCTCCTTGGTGACTCTCCTAGAATGTCTTCCCAGTATACCTAGATATGGCATGCTTTTAGGATGGAGATCTTGTTTACTTTATGGAAAGAGCCAAATGATGTTCTCTTTTCTCATAGTTCTCTGGATATTCATATCTCTCTTTATGCTAAGGCATGTTTATGTAACAATGTCATGATGCAGATTCGGGTGCAAGCAAACAAGGTGGTCTTGGAGGTCGCCCATTTGCAAGAGTTGTTGTAGTACTAGGACAATGCCCCTTGTACTATTTATATGGTGCCTCTAAGCCCTCTCTTGGTTGACCGCACGCTGCCTAGGGGCCGCCTTCGTAGCCAGAGTTCCTCTGCCAAGCACTCCAGGACTCTGTTCCATTGGCGTCGCCACTCCGCCTCTCCTCCTCCTTAGAGGGATGTGGGTGTCGATTGGCCTCCCCTGCTTATTTCTATTGTTGTTGCTTCTTCTTGGCCCTCGACTAGTGTTCCTGTGTGGCCTCCTACCACTTTTGACAAATTCCCTCACCCAACACTTGCTATTTCTCCTAGGCGGGAGGAAGGAGAATTTGAGAAAGAAGAAGAAAAATATGATGGCTGGTCGATTCCCAACCAGACCCTATCCTAGGGCACAATCTTTGAGGCAATCCTAATGATAGAGATCCTCCTCCCTCTTCTACAACTTCCCTCATAGCTTAAGGGTTTCACTTTTTATATGTTTTTTTTTATGAATAGTTGTATGTTTCCAGCCTAGGTGTTGTGTGACTCTTCACAGGGTGACTTTTCCCCCAGCCCCTTTTTTGTGAATATTGTACTTTAATATTTTTATTAATAGAAAAGGCCTCTATTCATTAAAAAAAATAGATGATGAAATAGGAATGTTTGATGCAAGGAGTGATGAAGGTATTTTTCTTGGGTATTCCACCAAAAGTAAGACATATAAATGTTTCAATTTGAGATTGAGGAAAACAATTGAAAGTGCTAATGTGAAGATTGATGAGAAGTTTCATATTTAAGAAAGGATGTATGAGTGTGATCCAATCCCTAAGAACAAGACTAAGAATACAGAGGCAAGATAGATTTTTGAGATTGGGAAATGGTGTACAGGTTTTTTTTAAGTGAACAAAAAGAAGCTCCTAGAACACCAAGGTATGTTTTGATAACCATCCTTAAAATCAAATTATTGGTGATGCTAATCAAGGTATGACAATAAGGTCAAAGGATAGAAATGAGCTTTGTTTAATCTTACAAGTTGAACCTAAGACTGTTGATGAGGCTTGTAAAGATGAATCATCGATTAAAGCAATGTAGGAAGAGCTAGATCATATAGAGAAAATAACACTTGGGAATTGGTTCCTAGGCCTAAGGACAAAAATGTGATTAGAACCAAATGGGTTTTTAGAAAGAAAAAAAATGATGAAGAAGGCATAGTTGTGAGGAATAAAGCAAGACAGGTCTAAAAGGGCTATTCACAACAAGAAGGTATAAACTTTGAAGAAATATCTGCACCTATTGAGAGATTGGAGGGAGTAAGATTGTTCCTTGCTTATATAGCACATAAATATTTCAAGGTATATCAGATGGATGTGAAGTCTATTTTTGAATGGTGATCTTTAGGAAGAATTATATATAGAACAACCTGATGGATTTCCTTTGACAGAAGATGGCAGCATAGTTTGCATGTTGAAGAAGGCCTTGCATGGGATAAAGCATGCACCAAAGGAATGGTATGATCATCTTGATAGGTATTTATTGCATCTTGGTTTCATAAAAGGTAGTGCAAATAGTAATCTATATTTGAGAACTAGAACATATGGTATTTTGATTGCTGAGGTATTTATGGATGACATTATCTTTGAAGGTAATGATGGGATGAGCAATAATTTTTCTGAAGAAATAAAAAATTATTTTGAAATGTCAATGATTGGTGAAATGAAATTCTTCCTTGGTTTGTAAATAATTCAAAATAAACATGGTATTTTCATCGCACAAACCAAGTATCTTAAGGAGTTGCTCAAGAAGTTTGGAATGGAGGATTTTAAAATTGTTAAAACAACTTTGGTGACTGGGTGTAAGCTCTCAACTACTAATGAATCTAAAAGTGTCTTTCAGACAAAGTACAGGTCCATAATTGGAGGTTTTTAGTACTTGACACACACCAGGCTAGACATAGCAAGTGCAATTGGAATTGTTGCGAGGGTCCAAGCTGATCCTAAGGAGAGTCATTTTACTACTGTTAAAAGGATATTCATATATCTAAAAGGAATAGTAGAATATGGTTAATGGTATGATAAATCTAATGATTTCATGTTGAATTCTTATACCGATGCATATTGGGCAGGAAGTGTAGATGACAAGAAGAGCACTAGTGGTTGAGCCTTTTTCCTTGGGAAAGGTTGGTCTCTTGGTTGAGAAAAAAATAGGATTGTATAGATCAGTCTACTATTGAATCAGAGTATGTGGTTGCTGCCATAAATTGTAAACAAATTGTGTGGATGAAGCAAATGTTAAAGGACATAGATGTAAGCTTTAAAGAGTTTCTTGTAATTCATTGTGATAATATAAGCACATTGAACATGTCAAATAATCTTGTTATGCATTCAAATACTAAACATATTTAAATCAAATATCACTTTTCAAGTGACAAGGTTGCAAAAAAGGAAGTCAAATTGGAGTACATAAGCACAAAGGAGAAAAATAGCAAATTATTCACCAAACCTTTGCCAAAAGATACCTTTGATTATCTCATAGGTATACTTGAGGTGAGAACCCATCCTTGTATGAACTATATGATGTAGGAATGCACCAGTTTAGTAGTTATTAGAGGTATATCATCCCTGGACTTGATGCTTAGATATACTCCTCTAGGGAAGTGATCGCAAAACATAACATAGCACACTTGGGTGGTCAAGCACCTAGTTTGTTGCAGGCATGAAGATTTGAAAAAGCTACACGTTGTAGAGGTGAGATGTGTAGAGATGGAGAAGAAGAATAAACTTAGCACCATTTTCCATTGATGTCAAAGGGGGAGTGTTACAAATGAGAAACCCTTACTGTGTTAGGGTAAGCATTGAAGAGTTCATTGAGAAGATCTTTTGGGTTGATGGTTTTTCACATATGTTTCTATCAATACCAAAGGGGAAGATTTTTGGAATTTTTGTTTTTTGAGGTGTTGACATTCATGTTTTTTCATTGATGTCAATATATATTTTAGTTGGTTTCATCAAACAAACTGATTATGACAGTAACATGTAGGTTTGATAGTGGTACAAACATTGTACAACATTTTAGGATATGCAAGCTTAGATCTATGATGAAGGATGTGTGTAGACCTTATTTCTAAGGTCATAGATCATTATTCATTTCAGTGAATATTGGTCACATTGTAGTAACAAAGGATTATGACAAAGATGGTCTCTGAGTTTCCAGGATAACTTGGATGTGAGCATGAATTATGGTATACAATTTTGAGGCTTGCCAAAATACACATGGAAGAATATTCTATGAGATTCTTGGGTCATCAGGAAATAGGTGACGTCATATGAAGCATGTGGTCTTGCAAAGACCTATTTGGTGTTGACCATAGGAGATAATGTGTTTAGAAGGTTTCTAGCATGGATTGTGAATCTTGGCATGTATTTGATGATTTGTATTTGTTGTATACTTGTTTGAGATATTGTGTATATCTTAGCAAGGGTCTATGTATTTATTTTTGCATTAGGGAAGTCTTGACATGTTGACCTAATTTATTGTTATAAATTTATAAAGGAAGTCATTCCTTGAAGTTGTAGATGGTCACATGGGTTACAAACTTATTGTTGGAAGGTCTGTTGGATGTAGAGAAGAGGTAATTCATTAAGCACTTCATTGGAACTGTTTGGGAAAAACTAGTTTTTGTAAGTTAGCTCATTATTATTATTGTATACTCTTATACATTTTATTTGAACAATGGATCTAGAAGGTGGTTTTGACCTTATAAAGGTGGACTTAACCTTCACTTTGGGCAATGTGCTTATATAGTGAGCCCATCCTTGTAATCAACTCCTAATAGGGTTGGAAAGACTCCTAATAGGGTTTGTCCTTTAACAGGGACTTGTACTGAATGTAATAATCAACTCCTAATAGGGATAAGTCTCCTAATAGGGACACAATATATTAGTGCATCATTAGTGGGTTCCATCCCCACCGGGGTTTTTCCCTTAACAAGGTTTTCCTCAACACAAAATCTTTGTGTTATGGTGTTTTGATTTTTTGATGCTCTTATGGTTACATTACTATTCCAGTTTGTTTAAAGTAATCAGTGTATAAAAGAATTTAATTTTAAGATTTGACACACAACTGATTCACAGCCCCCCCCCCCCCTTCTCAGTTGTGTTGGTACATTGTTATTGCTAACAATCAAATCCCATTAGAGGGAGAATGTTGACCTCACATATGACTGAAAGTGCTTTCCAACCACTAGAGAGTGGAAACCTATCAAATATATTTTATATGCTTGTGAATCATTTTCTTCTATTAGTCCAATTCAATTCTTTGCCACAATATCCCTCAAGAACTTCTCCACAAAATTTTAAAATTCAATTTGCACCTACTACACTTATGATGACTCAAATATATAAATTAAAATTTTATAATAAAATTAAAATTTTAAGGGAAAAAATACTAGTAGTGAACGAATTAGTTACATCGATATAATTTCACCTACCACTAAAAATTAGGGTGTATCCATTTGTTTAAGAAAATCACATTGGAGTAACCCAAAAGCTACAATCATGATTGAGCTAGTTGAGAGGTGCAATTGATAGTTCCCCATATTCATGAAAGCATCACCTTATTGGATTAGACCAATAATCCTCATGCAATCATTATTGGTTGGATGAATAGGAGTTAGTCCTAATTAAGGTTCCATGTAATCTAGCTCAAGGTAAGGGGTCATGCAATTGTTCAGTTCCTATGGCCTTTATTGTATGATAAATTCTAGGTGGGTCTTGAGCTTGGTTTAGAGTTGATGGATTAATTCTAAATTTTGCAACAATTCTTTTAGTTTTAGGGAAGTGTAAATCCCTACAATGGTTAGTCACATGGATTGTGCATTCATGTAGAAAGGAAGATATCTTATTTCCACAAACATTATCCATTTAATCCTTTCGTTAGTAGGAAGAGAATAATCAACATATTTAAATATTCAAGTATCTCAAAAATATGAATAAAAATTATTTTTAGACATGAATTTGAACATCATATTTTTGACCTCATCACCCTTATGATGGTGTGATAAAAAGGCTACATGTGAACTACAATAAATGAGAAAGAAAAAATTTTAATTATCCAATTGAGGACTAAATTTAAACATCCTACATGTGTGATACTAGAGGATCATGGGAAATTCCTAAGAAAGAAAGGAAAATAAGATTTTTATTATTTTATAGTGTACCATCTTAAAATAGACACGCTCATTATTTAAGACATTGTATCTCCCATCCTTTACCGACTTTATGAACCATGGATGAATTTTTGCTTGATCCCCCTTTTCTCCTATTTTATCCCATATCTTTCATTTTTTAGTTGTGCAGTCTCTGAGACCTCAGGGATGGCTCCCTGTGGGCCAACCCTGGAACAAGTCGACCAAGTTGACCTATCCTAGAATAGGTCAACCTATTTTGGAATAGGTCTACTAGGTTGACCTATTTTGGAATAGGTTGACCAGGTCAACCTATTCCTTGAGGATTTTAAATCCTAGGGCCAGTGTTGTCTCAAGGAATTAAATTATAAAATTGGATGACCCTGTTGGCTTGCTTTGATTTCCAACCTAAAACTAGTATAAAAGGAAGCCTAGAAACCTCATTTTGAGATCCATCATGATTTTAACATCCATGAACATCAATTTGACATCCATTAGAGATCCAACAATCACACAAGCAAGTTCAAGTATTCAAGCATTCAAGATTCAAGGATCCTTTGTGAGCATTTTCTCTTCAAGATCTAGCATTTTAATTTTCATTAAGGGAGAAGATCTACATTCAAGGAATTCATCTTCTTCTTCATTGATGCACATTTACATCCATGGATCCATGATGTGGTTTTGGTAGATCCATTGCATTTGTGGAGATTTCCTACATTCGTCATTGCAAATTCAATCTACAACATACAAGCATTACAAAATTCTTATTGACAAGGGTTTCTACAAGCAAGGTGAATATTTACATTTGTCTTGTTTCCTTTACATATTTATATTTTAATTTAAAGGTTGATTCCTCAATCTAGGACTTGACCAAGGCAAGCCCTTATCCACCCAAACCCCAAAACAAGCTTTTCTATGTGCAGGAGCAGGATATTAGAATTACAACCAAAGATCTGGAAACTACTTATCGAGACATTTCTGAAGAAGTTAGGTCAATTTTTCTATAGTGTCTTAGGAACACGATGACTTCATGTAAAAGTGTCTAGAACATGTTGCACTAGGTCAACCTATTCCTGGAGGTCTGAGAAAAGCAACATTTTCTAAGTTTTCTGTTGCGATCGTGAATCCGCAGGCGAAAGTCCTATCACAAATTCAAATTTTTAGTTTTTAGAGAAAAAAAAAAGCATATTCCTCTACAAATTTTCAGGTAAGTACTCTATCATTCATTTTATCTCTAAGTCTAGACCTATTTTCATATCTTAATTTGGTTGATTGCATACATTTAACATCTAGATCTATCTTACTTTTCTCATTAAATCAATCGGTTCAATTTTACATTTGCATTTACATATATTTAATCAAATCGTACATTGCATGAAAGAGGAATTTCTTGTGTACTTCCTTGATATGATTTGGGTTTAGCATTGGCATCAATTCATATTTTTTTGGTTTTGCTAGTCTAACTTGGGTTATATTGAGAGTTATGTTTGGAAGCCCCTCTTTCTCTTGTGTTTCAAATATTTAGGGTTGGAATGGTTAATTAATGAGCTCATATCACATAGTTTATATTGTTAGACTCATTACTATCCATTTCACCCCTAAACATATAATAAGGGGTCAGAAAGGGGAAAATGATACTTCATCATGGTGTGCACAACTTATAAGGATATCCATATTTATTGTAAAGAAACCTAAAAGTAGACAACCTAATGACCTTATTTAAGGAAGCAAGGCTCAAAAAAACCATAAATTTTCTTTATCAATATCCATTATAGAAGATTCAACATCAGAAAGAGTTTGAAAATTATTTTAGGGCTACAACTCTTGATCATGTTTTCATTTGATGTAGATAATGTAAGTTTCCAATTTTTTGTTTGTGTGAATTTCACATTTTAAACCCTTATCATTGTCTCTTATGCAAAGAGAAGTGAAAACAACTATTATATGTATGAATTGATAGTATTTACATGCTTTAAACCATAATTTAAATCTAGTAGCTTATATTATCTACTTCGAATTTAACAAAAATTGCATATTCTTATGCCCCACTTCATTCTTTGTTCCTTGTTCCAATAAGGAATGAGATATGAAAAGTAGTATTATACGACATAAATACAATCTTTCTAGTTTTTACTAAATTATTTTTCTTCAAAGTTTAAGTGAGATATAATACCTTGAAACATACAAACAAGATTTTGAGGAGAATGTATTCACTTAAAAGTAATTCCTCATTGAAAATAGAAATTATCCTTGATTACTCATTTTTAAATTAGATAATAAAACAAAATGATGACAATAAATGTGATAGGTATTTTAAGGTTTTGGTCCCATATGTTTAAAATGTGACTA